>CM052700.1:78566330-78571330 GCA_028551405.1 Uromys caudimaculatus
TTTTTTTAGCAAGAATTAAAATATATATATCTTCACATGTAGGTGTTTTAGTGCTCAGAACAAAATGAACTTAGACTCATATGTGGGACTTATTTTTACCTTGAAGCTGTATAACTGATATGCAATTTATACATTGTAGATACAAGAAATTAATTTACTTGACTGGGAAAATAATCTCAATGTGATCCATGTATAGAATTTTTAATAGTAAGCTGGGAAATAACAGGTAACACTTAGATCTTGGTATTATATAAACCTGAAAATAATACTGGTCAATATTAATGTTTTTGGTACATTTCATGAAGACTATGGTCTTTTGTGAGAACAGTTTTAGCAAAACAGCTTGCTCTTAGTGACTGTTTCTGAATGTCAACAACTCATGGACATTTGTATTACACTCCACTGAATTCTAATCCCATGGACTAAAAGAAGCAATGCCAGACACTTACAAATACTGTCACCCAGTCGGCCAAAGGGTTCTGAAAATTAAAAAAAGAAGGAGGGGGTCTAACAGATTCTTGGCACATTGTACCAACTAAAATGCTTTGTGATCCACTACAGTCCATCTTTTCACCAGCAGCTGAACAAATCTACTCTTCTGTTCCAGAAGAAAGAGAAGATACTAGAAGATGCAGTTTCTTCTTCTCCTTCCTCTAACCACTTTGGTTTCTTCTGCTGAGGAAACTTTACCGGTACATGGATGGGCTCTCGGAGATATGATGGAAGAAATCTGGCAGTGGTGAATTGATAACAGTTTGACCTGACAATCTGTAATTCCATGAATATATTGGTTTCTTTTTGGATTTTTGTATTTGGAATATGTCCTAAGTCTTAAATATTATTTGTTTTAGTTTAAGGTTATAATTACTTCATTTCAGTTTTATATATTGCCTAATATTATTTTACCTGGGTAAAAGATATTAAAATGAATATCTTATTAATGCCATGTGTTTTTAACTTTGCATAATTAGCTTCATTTACATACTTGAAAGTCAATATACATTTGCAGTAAATGTTTTATTATTTTACATGAATTCATGGATGACTCTTAATCAATATATTAAAATCAAAACCAATTTGATATCTTCAGGGAATTGTATATCATATATTTGAGGAATCCTATAGAGTCAGTGTACTATGATAAATATGTGAGATAATATTGATAATCATAATCCAGAAATATTTCCAAAAATGGGACTTATGTTTTGAAGTTTGATCTTGGACGTTTGTGTGTGTGTGTGTGTGTGTGTGTGTGTGTGTGTGTGTGTGTGTGTGTTTGTGTGTTTGTCTATGTGTGTGCTTGTCCCTGACTACAGGTTTGAATGGAATGTTGCAGCAAAAGTGTAGAACATAGGGGCAAAGCCACACAACAGGTACACTTTTATCTTTTTCCTCCTCAGATCCGAGTGATTTCTAAGAGGAAAACTGGTTCTAAAGCCTTGGAATACAATGAATTTTGACATCAACATATGATTGTTTCTTTTTTATTTGCATTGAAGTCATTTAGTACGTGGGTTTCATTACATTTTTTGAGATTATTTTTTATGTTGATGCAGCTACCTAAAAGGAACATATAATTTGTATTTGCAATTTTTTCTTAATGATAGTTATCATTAAGCATGATACAAAATTATTTTCATGTATATATATTTTCAAATAAGATGTTAGGCAATTATAAGGTAAAAACCTTAATGTATGATAATGCTCTTAGCACATTATATTTAAATTTTTCTATCACAATATTAAACAATTTTTATTTCTTTATTTGAACATTTGTAACTTACTTCTTTACTTTTTTTTTTTACAACTTTTTTTCTAACCATTGGTTTACCTTACATTTTCACTAAAATTATTTTATCATTTTATTTGTGTGGGTGTTTGGTCTGCATGGTACACTATGTGTATGTAGTACCCACCAAGACTGTTAGATATGCCTCAGAAATGAAGTTACAGAAGATTATGTGCACATATACGGGTGTGGTGACTCAAATTCATATGCTCTGATTGATGACTTTAATTCATATTAATTTTTAGTTTTCAGAGAAATTTAATACTATCTATATAGCAGGTAATTCTGTGAGTACAACAACAAAAAATAGTCAAATGAGGATGGTGATGCAGGAGGTGAAGTATTTTAACCAATACAGAGTCATGAGCATGACGTTCTATGTCAGGTAAGGAAAGTTATTTGGGTAGAAGAAATAATTTTTGAAATGGTAATCAAGGTATTACAATATGATTCTGGAAATGAGAAGATGATTCCTATTTAATAGTAATTTGAGAAAACCTGGAGTTGTGAATGACCATATCTAAAATATATTAAACTTGAGTTTTCACATCTTGGTGTATTAATTTTTCTTTATATGAAAATTGTGAAAATACCAACACAGTAAAAACTGCATTATGTAACCGAACCTATATTTGCCAAAAGTAAAATATTAATAAATGTTAATATGAGTAAAGGACATTCTGATATCAAATATAAAAGAAGTGTTACTACCTTTCTGTGAAGAATACTCCTCTACTTGCAAACCATCCTGATAACTAGATACCATCATTGTATCAATGAACTCACTTGCTTCCCTTTGGTGACTTGAGAAATCCAGTCAATTTAGGGTCTGAGCCTCATTCCCATCCATAAGTCTTGGTGCACACAGGAAGTTGCTCCATAGACTGAAAAGGTAATTACTGAAGATGTTTACGAACCAAAGAATATCATAGAAGACAGGATCAAGGCCAGGAATCTGTCTCCCTTTCAGCAAGATGTGTTTTCTTACGTGAAACATGTACATGTGATGATAAATGTGAAATGAGTGTTTATTGTTTAATACGTATTGTTTAGGAAAAAAGGGAATTGCCAACTACACACAGTTTGGGCTGATAAAATTCTTTGGGACTATTGCTCATTTAAATGTGAGTTCAGAATTGACTGCATTATTTACATGTTTTGTAAGGAATGTGATCTTAATCTAGAGTGTAATTTGTGGATGACTGGTTCTTTGTGTCTCATTTTACAGGGTATTTCTTCCTAACAAAACATCTCAAAAGAAACAGGACTCATTATATTCCTAGGACATTTAGGTTGCTTAACACAATTCGTCATTTTCCAAATCTCTACTTTTATCCATCATATGCAGAAGGCATACTATGAAGTAAATAAAATGGTCATTATATATTCTCCAACAGTATGGAGGGGTAAGGCACTTATAAGTGAAACTTGCTAGGTATCACGAAACAAACAAAAATCAAACAAAATAAATAAATACAGTTTTGTTAAAGTTGGTCAAATATAGGCATACACTTGATTTTATCATTTCATGATTGAAGAAAAGAAAATGTTTCCCTGACTCAACAATTTAATGCAGCAATGATAATATATGCTGTAGTGTTCAAGGAATAATGGAATTATTATGAAAGAATTTATAATGTCTTAAAAACAATATAATTTTAAAATTATGAAATATCTAGGCAATATGATATGGACTTAATGGTTATATTTATTAATAAATATTTCATATTATATAAATTATTATTTTATATAAAATAATACATTATTAGTATAATATAACATATAGAATAGCCATTATGATAATATGAAAAATATAAGCAAATAAATATAATCAGTAAAATGTAAGTTCAGGATTTTGAAGCAGATTGTGGATGGTCAAACTAAACAATAAGTACGTAAATAAAAAAATAAATAAATAGAATACTATACATCATGTTGTTATGAAGAAAAATTTATTTATTAAAAGTCCCAAGTGATTTTTATTGTGATTCATTTTGTATCAAACACCAACATCTTATTTGAAGCAGAGTTTGTTAATGATGGTTATAACATCCAGAATCTGACAGGTGCACAGGGTATGTAAATCTTATATGAGAGAAAATAATTTTTTTATTTTTGTCAATTGCAATACAACTATGTTCCCTGCATTTATTTTCATGACACACTGGTACAGAATTGTGTTTACTAACATATTTCAAGCGTAATCATGATTGTGTGAAATTCAAGTTGAATTGTACAGGAATAATAATTTTAAGTATTAACTTTTTTTTAAGTTCTCATTTATTGTATACTGTGTTTTCTGTTGTTAATAGCACAATACCACACACTAGGTAAGAAAAGAATTGATTGTGAGTTGAGTCCAAGATTAAAGGGGCCACTTCTGGTGATGGCCTTCTTTATGGCAGAGCTCAAGGTAGTGAGGGACATCACATGTCAGGGCCTGAGAACTGAATTTTGACAATTTCAAAGATAACTTATGAGCACATTAATTTAATAATCATGGGAATGGTTATTATATTATTATTATATAATATAAGAGAATATGTAAGCATTTGTAACATATACAAGATTTGTAAGCATCTCTTACAGGTTTTACTACAGGGTCTCATCTCCTAATATCACATAATATAGAATTTTTATGCTAATATTAATATTCCTGATTTTAAATCTGTATTTTAGATATGATGGAGGGGATAGTTATTATATCCCCAGTAAGAATGTGTGACCTGACTTCAGAATGTTTCTCTGACTGGCATCTCCATTCTGCTAGGGAGGGTGGGGTGAAGTAGCAAGATTTACCAACTGATGAGAAGACTTGATGAACTTAAACTATTTGGTGTGATTATAGTGGCTGTCTCTTTTGACCTTTGTTCAATGATATGCAGCAACTGGAGCAAATAACACTGAAGAAATTTGGGAGAAATGTGTAAAGCTGAATCAGTACCTCACAATACCTACTAAAAATATTGAAAATGTCTACGAAGCAGGTACATTGATTCCTGTAAAAGCAACACAAAATTAGAGCACGTGATAAGGATTCTTGATTTGCATCTCAGCAATATAAAATACTTACCTAAAAGTATGAGAGAAATGCAAAAATATTTTTAAATGTCTCCATCTTTGTCTTACCTCGCAGATGCATGCCCTAAATGAAAGCCTTGATCTCAGGAAGAGAAAAATTGTATTAGACACTATTCTCGATTCACTGGAA
>CM052700.1:78573830-78585330 GCA_028551405.1 Uromys caudimaculatus
TCTACTAATAGTGACGAAAATTTAAAAACACACCCTTACAAGAGAGCCAGCCAAGCAAGGAAAGCAAGCAGTATATCATGCTTCACGTGATCACTGAGAAGAGAAGGCGAATATCACTCTGCAATGTACATTTCTTCTTTAGTACTATTCAAGTTATCCTTCATCATTTTTGTTAGGAAAAGTGAAGGTAATGGCCAGGAAAAAAAAATATCTCATATCAAGGAAGAATTGAATTTGTTAGATTGATTTTTATTTAACTGCATGTCCTAAAGAATATTCTTTAAGCTATCTGACCCTCAGTCACTCTGTAATCCAATTTTCCCATTGAGCTGATTGAGGAATTCCTAGCAAGATTAGGCCTTTAGCGCAGGAACAGCTCTCAAACTTCAAAAGGCAATAGTTTCTCCCTGAGTTTATTGTTCATCTGATCACTGCTTATCTTGGTAAATTGCCATTTCTGCTTCAAAAACCTACCATTTACACTCTCATTTTCTTCTTCCATAGCTGCATATAACCTTAACCAGGTGAAAGAGTGGGTGGCTGTCTTCCTTCATTTATCCTTCAGTGAATGGCAGGTGGGAGGGTTGATCTTCTCAAGGACTTTCCCAGAAGCTTTTTGATGTGTGTGCATCCATGACTTTGCAGATTCTTCGCCAAGTGTGGAGGCCTGGCTTCTCTAGAGAGCTGACCCAGATCTGGAAGGAATGCTTGCACAAACCTGTTTTCTTGAGAGTACATGTTATCTAATACTCACTTCTACAGGATAGAAGACAAATAATGGTCGGCACTAATCACAGTGACAGGCTAGCCTCAGGAAGCAGAAAAGATTTGAAGTCAGTGATAGCTTTATTTGTGCATGAGCCAAAAATATAATTACATTTCATTATAATAATCAGATTTTTAATTATTTTGTTTCAGACATTATTTTTAATTCTTCTTGAAAAGAATTAAAGACTTCAGCTTTCAAGTCTTCTGATTTAATTTTTTTCTGCATCTTCCCCAAATATCTGGTTTGGAAAACTTTTGATTTAATAATGAGTTTCAAAAATGTGGCTATTTAGAAACACTAATTACTTCTATATCAATTTGGCAAATTATAAGATTGACACGAAATACAAGGAAGTGTCTCTAGTCAGATTTGATTAGAGAACTCAGTACACCTGGGGAGAAACTACATGTGTACACAATATGTTGTACAAATGGAAAGCTCTTACACGCATAATCTCACATTCCTACCGAGAAACAGCCTTGTAGAGCAAGGAAGTAAATTTAGAAACAAAACCTGGGTAGATGTGTTTGATCTGTGAGCTGGGATCTGAAGGGGACCACTGGAGCCTAATGGCTATGTCTGTCAGGCTGCTTGGGCTACAATCCCACATTCAAATTTTCCTTGTCCACATGGTTTGTCTAGGTTCTTTTGAGATCTCTATGTTTTAGTATTCTCTTCTGAAAAGTGGCAATGACAGTGATGTTGGTGACAGAATGGGGTTATTGGGACAATTAAAATCTCTGGTAAAAAAAAACTACATTGGGGCACACAGGACCCAGTGGTATTATTATTACCATCGAATTTTTCAAGTTGAAGAATTCCCTGGAAAATAAAAATTTACAGTTTTGACTTAGATTTAGAGGCAGCTTGTTTCCCTCCTTGCCTGGTATGGTCATATACACATTGTTTTACAAGAACTAGGAAGCAGTGAACTGACTAGTGCCATTCCATCAGTAAATTTTATATGATCTGCACAAGACAGACCTCATGGTGGCCAGTAAGCAGAAACTATAGAAAGAATTAACAAAACACTTTTTGTTAGAAGAGATTATGTTGGATCAAAATGGCTGGCCTCTGATGGCACATACCTTTAATCCCAGCACTTGATAGGCCGGTGAATCTCTATGAGTTACGGGCCAATCTGGTCTAGAGAGCAAGTTTCAGAACTGCCAAGAGAAACACTGTCGCACAAAACCAAAAACCAATCTCTCTCTCTCCCTCTCTCTCTCTCTCTCCCTCTCCCTTTCCCCTCTCTCTTCCTCTCCTTCCCTCTCTCCCTCCCTCTCTCTTTCTCTCTCTCTTCTATATCATCCCTGGATCTCCATCAGGCATTTCATCAACTTGCCTGTTTTCCAACATCCTGACTCCATGTTGAATTCAGAAAATAAAATAATTGAGGACAAACACCACTAGACTGATGATTGCCATTAAAATTCCTGAACAAAACAAAACAAAACTTCCAGTAGGCCCTAGGTACTAAACTCAATAATATTCTGCTTATCTTCTCAAATACTCATAGGCGCACACACACACACACACACACACACACACACACACACACACACACACACACACACGTGCGCGCAGAGGCTCATACACACAGAGAGAGAGGGGGGTAGAGAGAGACAGAAACATAGACAGAGACAGATAGAGGGGGAAAGAGAGAACCTCTTTTCCAGTTTTCACTTTTAGTTTACATTATTTCTGTTCACTACAGCAGCAAACTGTAACAATTAGAGGTCATCCACCATTCACCTTCTCTTCCCACCAGGTCCCTACACTGAGTGTAACCAGTAAGCTACACAATCAGGGTCTGCTCCAGCATGTCTTTGTACCAGCCACATCTCCCTCTGATCAGCATTTGTCTGTCATATCAGTGGTTCCTTCCTCTCTTTTTCATCAATGAGTTTTGCTTTTCATTGAGACATTACTATCATTTAAATGTATTATTCTAATCTTAGAAAAAACTTTCATATTGTTGATTTGGAATTACCTACAATTCCTTGATTTTAGCTCATTTTGATACTCAAGTTACTGAAGGAGAGAGATATGTGGCAAAGTTACTGAAGGAGAGAGATATGTGGAATTTTTGATAGATTTCTTCTTTTCTTAACACATTTCTGAATAAAATCGCCCACATAAGCATTGTCAAGTACACAGGAAAATTAGCTAGGAAAAATTTACCTTATATTTGCTTTCCCAGTATATAGTGACTGTACAAGAGAACGGGGGATACTTCACAATTTTGGTTATTAGTGTGATTTATGGACAACACTGCTGGGAAGGACTGTTGAGTTCTTTCTTTCCTGTATAGCTTTTATATCACCTTCTGATATGTTAAGAGTTCAGGGTACTTCAGGGTAGTAAGTAAGATCAATTCAGTTATACCCTTTTAAGTCCAGAGTCCAAAGTATGTGAAATATTCTCTGATAGGGTCTTATCTTGATGCCTGGGCAACAACCAAGGGTAGCAGCAGTATACCCTATTAAGTGACTCTTGGTCTCCTTTGCCTACAAGTGGAAATATTCCATTCCAAGACAATGAGGTTTTTCGTAGGTAGCCTATGACTTTTGTGGAGAAATATTATCAACCTTGTGAAATAACATAATTTAAACTATCAAACACAGCACACACACACACACACACACACACACACACACACACTCACGTGTATGTATTTTAAATAAGCTTAGAAAATACATTTCCATGTGTTTTTTCAAACATCTTTATTGTTATTTACTTCCCATTTCCTCCTTCTCCCTCTGGAAGAGCAGTCAGTGCTCTTAACCACTGAGCAATCTCTCCAGCACTTGTCTTTATTTCTTAATGTTTCTTTGGCTTCATAGTTTTTCTTGACCTTTAGAGAAGTTTCTTCTTCTAGTTGAAATCTATTGTGAATCCCTGCAATAAACGTTTTACTATACAGAACTTGTGTGTGTATGTGTGTGTGTGTTGTATTCTTTAAATTTTATTAAATTTGTCATTTGATAATATCATGCGTGCATAAAACACATCCTCATTACTATATCTTACTTCTCTCTCTTTCCCTAATCTCCCTGCCTTCAACCCAACCAACAACTTCTTTATAAGTCTGTTCCTCACATGCATGTACTTTTAATTTCTGGTTGTTTGTTGCTGTTTTCAGAAAACCAGAATCCTCTGCATTACTATGGACTTATTACTATCCATTGGAGGTAGTAGACTCCTCAGTGGGCATACAACAGAAAACAGTGATGCCCTGCCTCCTCAAATTCATCAGCAGCAAAGATCTTCTCTGGGAAAAGTAGGACACTATTGTAAATGATAAAATGTTGATAGGCCCAGTGGCTCTCCAGTTTACAGACCCACTGAAGTAAAGATAGGTCCACTTTCCTCACATCCACAAAAGTATTTGTTCTCATTTGATCTCTTGATAAAAGCAATTTATTGGGATAAAATGAAATTTAAAGTCCTTTAAAATTTGCATTTCTATAATGGCTAATGTTGAAAATGGTTACTAGGCATTTGTAATTCTTCTTTGGATAATTATGTTCGGATCGATGACCCTTTTTTAAATTGAATTTTTTATAGAAGTATTTTTTTTTAAAGTTCTTCTTGTATTCTAGATGTTAATCCTCTATTGGAGATACATCTAACAAAGACACCCTCCCATTCTATAGGTGTTTTCTTTATTTATGTTTTCATTTGTACAGAGGCATTTTTGTTTCTTGAGATCCCATTTGTCAGTTACTGGTTATAATGGGGAGTAGCTAATCTACATTGAGCATTCGCCAGTTCTTGTGCACTTCTATTCACCACCAGAGCTCTTAGGATTTGCAAATGATACACACACACACACACACACACACACACACACACACACACACACACACAGACACACAGACACATACACACACACACAGACACACACACATACACACACAAACACGCACACACACACACACACACACACACACACACACCATTATTTTTAATATGCCTTACTGGCTTAATGGTTGGATACATCCTGAACCTCCCCATGGCTAGCACACACACCCCTCCAGTATCCCTGATTTAACATTTTCCAAACCTATATTTTGTCTTTGCTGTGCTGCTGCCCTCTGGGCAGCCCTTCCATGGGGCCATTCTCCCTTAGTACCTATATTTCAGCCGCCTCACCCTCCTCTCCTTATGCTGTGGTCAGTTCTAAGGTCCTTTCCTGTCAGAATTCCTTCTCCTCTTCTCTGTGTTTCTTGCCTGATTTGGGGAGCCGAATTAAGACAAAGCATTAGAACCAATCCTGAACACTAGCCATATTTTTGAAGTACTGGAGTCCTGTTCAGAAAATCCTAGACTGCACCTACATGTTGAAATAGACTACCTAATTTTCCTTCTAGATATTTTATTATATCTGGTTTTATATTGATGTACTTGATTCATTTGAAGTGGAGTTTGGTGCTGTGTGAAAAAATAAGTTTCTGTTTTCATCCTTCTACCTGTGGCCATCCAGTTTTCTCATCATTATTTACGATGCTGTCTTTTCTCCAGTGTGTAATTTTCTGTATCTTTCTAAAACTGTACTTGTGTAGATTTATATCTGGGCCATCTGTTTTGTTGCATTGACCTGTGTGTCTATTTTGTGCCACTCTAATGCTGTTTTTATTTTTAAGATTCTATCATGTGACTTGAGATAAGGTCTGGTAATTCTTCTTTTTGGTCTTTCTTGCATTCATACAAATTTCAGGAGTGCCTTTCTATTGTTGAAGTTTATATTTAAAGTTAAAATGTAATAATAGAGAGAGGAGATGTATATATGTATATTTTTAGTATTGAAATATAATGAAAGAAATTTATGTTTAATTGTTAAAGAGTGAGTGGAGTCAGGAATGGTACCATATGCCTTTAAAACAAGCAGAGCCTTTAATATAAGCATGGATAAACTTTGTGAGTTTGAGGCCAGCCTGGTTTACAGTGGGAAGTCCAGGACAGCCAAGGCTACAGAGAAAGACACTGTCTCAATCAAATGAAACTACGGGAAACAAAACAAAGCCAAAGAAAACACATCAAAATCCCACAAAACACAAAATAACAACAAAAGAATGAATCTGGATTTTTAGTGAAATTGCAATGAGTTTGTAGATTGTTCTTGGTAGGAAGGCTATTTTCATTATAATAAGCCTAAGAGAAGCTTGAGATGCTTTTCTATCACTTAGTGTCATGTTTATTCCCAGTTTAGTTTTATGGCTATTGTGAGTAGGAATGTTGCCATGATTTTATTGATGAAATTGATTATGTCATTTAACTACAGGACAGAGTATTGACTTTTTGTGTTTTCTTGCAGGATATTTCAAGAATGTTTTGTATTAGCTTATAAGAGTTTTTAGGTGAAACCTTTAGGCACACATATGAAAAAAATGAAATATGTAGACTTCATTTCCTATTTTTAATACTTTCCCTGTGCATCTTTGTTGGTATTTGTTGTTAGTTGCTTTCTTGATTTTAGCCATTTTGACTGATGTGAGATAAAATTTCAAAGTAGTAAAAATTTGCTAAGGATGATGAACACTTTGAGGTATTTCTTAGTCATTTTTATTACTTCTTCTGTTTAGATGGTAGCTAGGTCCTTGTTTGTTTTCTTGGATAATTGACCTTTGAGATCTTTATATAGAGTGGATATTAGTCCTTGGTAAGATATATAGCTGACAAAGATTCTCTGCCATTCTGTGATCTTCCTTTTCACTTTACATTGCTCTCTTAGCTATGCAGTAAAATGCTCCTGTTTATTATCATGGCTCTTTAATGTATTTTGTAGTCTGCTAATCCCTTGAACATTCTTTTCTTAGCTTAGGATTGCTTTGCCTCTTTGGGGTCTTTTTTGTATTTCATACAAATTCTAGAATTATTTTTCTCCTGATTGAAATTGTGTTGAATCTATAACTTTCTGTGATAAAATGGTCATATTTACAATGCTAATTCTGCCAATCAATGAGAATGAGCATGATTTAGTATCTTTATCATTTCAGGAAATTAAAATTTTCATAGTAGAGGTCCTTCATCTCCTTAATTAGGCTTATTCCTATTTATTTTCATTGAAGCTATTGTAAATTTTTACCCATGAGATCCTTTTCTATATGTTCATTGGAAGTATATAGAAAAAACTATTAATTTTAGCAACTTGATTCTGTATCCTGACACATTATTGAAATTGTTTCAGTTTTCTGACACAATTTTTGGAGATCTCTTAATAAAGAATCATCTCATATACAAACAAGAAATCTTTTATTTCTTCTTTTCCTATTTTTACCCCATTAATCTTCTTCTATTGCTTTGTTACTCCATGTAGTACTTCAAGAACTATACTGAAAAGGGGTGGGAACAAAAGGCAGTCCTACTTAGATTTTTTATTTCAATGGGATTGCTTCTAGTTTTTCTGCATTTAGTAAGATATTTTCTGTGGGTTTGTCATATGTAAATTGTAGTATATTAATGTATGCCTCCTGCTATCCTGCTCTATGACTTTTTATCATGAAGGTATACTGGACGTTTTCATTTATTTATTGATAGAATTATTTGATTCTCCTTCTTTAATCCCATTTATATGATGTATTATGCTTATTAACATATTATGTTGTACTAATCCTAAATATTTGGAATAAAGACTGTGTGATGATGATAGATAATCTTTTTGATATATGACTATTCAGAATGTAAGTATTTTATTGAGGATTTTTAAAATTTATATTCAGAAAAAGATACTGGCCTGTAGGTTTCTTTGTGTATCTCTATGTGTGTGTGGAGTGTGTGTGTGTGTGTGTGTGTGTGTGTGTGTGTGCATGTGCGTGCACACGCACATAAGTGCCACTTACCAGGTTTGCATATGAGAGGTTTACTGGCTTCCATAGAAGAAATTTGGAATTGTTTAGAAGTATTAGAAGTATTATTTCTGTTTTTATGGTGTTTTAAAAAAGTAATTTAAAAAGTATTGGTTGTAGATATTCTTTGAAAGTCTTGTAGAATTCTGTTTTGGATACACCTGGGTCTGGGTTTTTTGTAGTTAGAAGGTCTTTGTTACTATTTCAATCTTCTTACTCTCATATAGGGTCATCTAGGTTGTTGACCTCTTTTTATCTTACCTCTGGTGCTTTAAATGAATCTAGAAATTTGTTCATTTCTTTATATCTTCAGAATTAATGAATTACACTATTCAAAAATACTGCAATTTAGAGGTCTGAATTCCTCTGATATCATTTTAATGTTTCTGTTCATTTCTGATTCTATTAATCTGGGTCCTTTCTACATCTTGGTTGATAGGCCAAGGATTTGATGATCTTGTTTATCTTCTATATCAGCCTTTTATTTGATTCTTGGCATGGTTTTCGTTGTTCCTATATCATTGGTTTCTGCTCTGATTTTATTAAGTGTTTGCATCTATTAGATTTGATTTTTCCAACTTCTTGACTTATGCCATTAAGTCATTTATTTGTGCTTTTTGTGAATTTTTTTACTATAAGAACATAGAGTTATAAATGTTCCTGTAGGGCTGCTGCTTTAACTATGTCCCAGAGATTTTGGTGTGTTATGTTTTAATTATTATTTTTCCAAGGAATAATTTTTATTTCCTTCTTTATTTCCCCTTTGGCTCATCCAATATTCAATAATGAGTTGTTTAATCTCCATAAGATTTAATGTTTACTAGAGATATGTTTGTGGTCTATTTTAAGTTTGATTGCATTATGTTTATATGGAAGTATGGAAATATTTCAATATACATGAATTAGTTAATAATTGCTTACCTGGATGTGGTCTATGTTTCAGAAGCTTCTATAGGCTACTCAGTAGAATGTATATTCTTTCTTGTTTGGGAGGAATATTCTTCATATATTTGTTTGGTCCATTTTGTTGTTTCTCTTTAATTTTTATTTAAATGACCTGTCATTGGAGAAAGTAGAGTACTAAAGTCACCTACTGTTATTGAATTGGTGTGACTCTCTGCCTTTACTTACATTTTTATGAAATTGGTTACATTGGAGTATGGTGGATATGTTTACAATTACAATATCTTCTTTTTTTTATTTGGTTTTTCGAGACAGGGTTTCTCTGTAAAGTCCTGGCTGTCCTGGAACTCACTCTGTAGACCAGGCTGGCCTCGAACTCAGAAATCCACCTGCCTCTGCCTCCCAAGTGCTTGGGATTAAAGGCGTGCACCACCACTGCCTGGCTAAAATATCTTCTTGATTACTAGAATGAAATGGCCTTCTTTATGTCTTTTAATGCTTTTAAAATAAATTCTGTGTTGTAAGATATTAAGACACTGATTCCAGCTTTCTTGCTGGTCAAATTTGCTTGGAAAACATTTTCTATTCTTTCACATTGAAGGGATATCCGTTTTAAAATATGAGTTTATTGTAAATAATAAATAGATGGTTTTTGGTTCTTAATCCATTCAATTAGCATTTGTTTATTGACTGAAGATTTTAAGTTCTTAATATATAAAGTTATTATTAAAGGATTGAAGTCATTTAGTGGCTTTATTTGCTGTTTGTGGACTGTATGTTTCAGTAATTATAGCTGCACTGTTTTTGTTTTGCAGTCTTTTGGATATAATTATTCCTCTTTTCCTACTGAAATATTGCTTCCAGTATTATCTACCAGAGTGGTTTTATGGAAATGAATTCTTTTATCCTGTTTGAATCATAGAAAGATTGTTTTTATTTTCTTTCAACTATGCCAGATATTTTTGATAGGTACAATAGTATAAGCTGACATCTTGCTTTTTAGAACTTAGAGGACATTGCTCCAGCTTCTTGTGGCTTTATAAGTTTCATTGAGCAATCAGCTTTCATTTTGATGGTCTTTTTCCTTCATATGTGACTTGTGTCTGTTCTCTTGAAGTTTTAATACTCTTTCTTTAATCTGCATATTTAGAGTTTTAGCTTTCATACCATGAAGGTGTTTTTTTTTTTTTTTAATCTTATATATTTGGTATTCTGTTCTTTGTTGTTGTTAATCTATATAGATGCCTTTTTTTATTTTGGTTATCTTCTTTCTTACGATAGTTCAAAGATTTTTTTCTTTTAATAGATTCTCATAGTCCATGAATGTTCCTTTGTGTGTGTGTGTGTATGTGTCTGTGTTTTACATTCTTTGCATTCTGTGGGGACTTTTGTGTTCTGCTATTCTCTCTTCTACTTGATCCATTCTATTTGTAAGACTTTTTTTTTTCTGAGTTTTATAAGTGCATTGTTAAGTTCTACAATTTTATTTTTATTTGAGTTTGGGTTCACATCAATATTTTGATCACTTTATGTCATTTAATTTTTGAATCCTATAGTGTCTTTGTCATTACTTTAGTATTATATTTTCTTGGGCATCACACAGGCACTTATTTCCTTTAAGTTCATTCTCATTATGAGAATTGAAGTATTTTTTTTTTTTTGTATCTTCTTTAAACTCCTTTAACTCATTGATGAAGTTCATGATTTTTCTTAAGTTCTGCATGCTGGGGTTCACCTAAGTGGACTGTACACTTTGGAAATTTCATCTTCAAATTTCTTCAAAATTAATGGATGCATTAATCCATTAGAATTTAATAAGAGAAAGGTAACTAATATGGAGTATAGTATAACAGTTGAGCTACAATTTTATCACAAATTGTCTGAGTTATTTAGGAAGTAGTCATCTGCAAGGTGAGAGAGCAAACATATTACTGGCATTGGAGTTAAGAAATCAGACAATAACTTCAGGATTCATGCTTTTGAGAGTCCTACACAGAGTGATCATTTTAAAGCAGAATTAGAGATGACTGAGGTGCTATTAGCAAAAATACCTGTCCCATTGCAGAAGAATCTCTACATTCTTCATCTAATTTTGCTTTGTGAATTTTTCTGTCAATCCTATCTGTGGAATGTTCTTTGTGACTCTTTTATTCACTTTCGCTGACAGGATTTGATTATTTTATGAGAGTATGCGTGAGCCAATGTTATTCATCTTCCATTTCTGGAATTATTACCTTCCATCTTGAAACTCACTAACCTAAACACTTACTGATTTTTAAATTAAATCAATCCCACAGAACAGAGGATATTTGAGCTTGCTTTTGTACCAGTGAATGAATTCCCTCAGAGCTGTCCAGCTGTGCTTCTGACACCTTGATAGACTGGCCCTGGAATTGGCTCCCGAATTGCCTCAATACCACCAGGGTTTGGCCTGCCTGCTGTTATACAGAGCATATGTAACACTTTTACTATCATTCACATACCACCCGAACTCGTTGTGAAACAAAAATATGGGTTTTGTTATTTTATTAGATTCCTAATGTTCAGATACATGATACAAAGATCAAAATATGAGTTGGCAATTATAGCAAGTATGAAAATGCACATTAAAATAATGATCGCTTCTCCACTATACTGCTACAAGTGTAATAAAAACACCTACTGCTGATAGAAAGGGTGAAAATGTGAATTGTTGTAGGCTTTTTGGAAAGCAATCAGGAAGTAACTATTAAAGATTGAAAAGGTTCATATCTTTGAGCCAAGCATTTCTACTCCAAAGCAATTACGTCATAAAAGTAAATCCATTGACAAGCAATGTTCCAAGATGATTATTAGAAATTTTGTTCTATTGACAGTGTCCTTTGCCTTACAGAAGCTTTGCAGTTTCATGAGGTCCCATTTGTCTATTCTTGATCTTAGAGCATAAGCCACTGGTGTTCTGTTCAGGAACTTGTCCCCCGTACCCAGGTGATCGAGA
>CM052700.1:78585830-78612389 GCA_028551405.1 Uromys caudimaculatus
AACTTGAAAATATCATCCTGAGCGAGGTAACTCAGTCACAAAAGAAGGAACATGGTATGTACTCACTGATAAGCGGATATTAGCCCAAAAGTTCAGAATGCCCAAGTTTCACTTAACAGTTACCCCTGGACTGAGAGTGATGTCCCAGATGGAGGAGTTGGAGGAAGGTCTGAAGGAGCTGAGGGAATTTGCAGCCCCATGGAGGGAGCAAGAGAGTCAATGGGCCTGACTCCCCCGGTCCTTCTGGAGGTTGGACCACCAACCAAAGAATACACATTGATGGACTTTTGGTTTGGACCACATATGTGGCAGAGAATGACCTCGATGGCCATAAGGGAGAGAGGAAAGGCCCTTGGGCCTGAGGATGTTAGAGGCCTCAGTAAAGGGGAATGTCAAGGCGGGAATATGGGGATGGGTGGACGGGGGGGGGTGGGGTGGGAGGTGGAATTCCCTCCTAGAGGTGGGTTGGGGAGGGGACAGGGGGTATCCAAAGAGGAGACTCAGAAAAGGGGAAACATTGGAAATGTACATAAAGTATCAAAAATAAAAAAGGAAGAAAAAAAAAAGAAATTTTGTTACAGTCAAAGACAGAAACAACGAGAAAGAGATTTTATTAGAGTCAAATACAGAAACAAAGAAAAAGGCAGTCAGTTAAAGCCTGAATAGATTGTGACATATTCCAGCCTGGGGTACTGTGCATCCATTATAAAGAATTTGTTGGATTTCTAGCAGATGAATAGGTGCAATGGCAAGAAATCATGTAATTTGATGTCATTGAAATCTTTGATATTACAGAGCATACACATATTCAGACATATTAAAGGAGACAGCAGCAAATGCTAAATACACAAATAAGCAACATGAAAGGGGGAATCATATATGCAAATAAACAGATGCATTGAGAAGGTGGGACCAAAATGGCAAGTGTGGCTTTGGTTTGTTTGTTTGTTTTTGTGGTATTGAGACTGAGTCTCATTATGTACCACAATCTGGCCTAGTGCTCATTTCACAGTCCAGAACATTCTCAAAATTATGATTCTCTTGTCTCTGACTCTTAAGTGCTACAAGTATAGATATATGCCACCATGCCCATTACAAATATAGATTTCTCAAGGTAGATGGCTTCAGGTAATTTTCCATGCAAGATTTTTACATTTTAATGAGCGTGTATGGCTTCTATCAGATACACAATAACATAAAATATTATTCTTATGATAAATCTCAGCAAACATCAGAATGACTAGACATGGATGTTTATTACACATTTAACATTCCACACCAATTTAACACTGATGCATCTAAACATATTCTCCCAGGGTTTGTATGATGATCTTGCTGCCAGCTGCATGTGCTAATAAATAATGAATGAGGGAGGGGAACTGTGATCACAATTATATTTTATGAGGAAAAAATGTTACCATGAAAAAATTAAATAACAGACCAATATAGAGTTACTAAAAAGCTTCAGTATGTTGAAGGAAGGATATCATCATTCAGACAAAACAGCAGAGTGGAGAATGAGAGAAAAGTTTACCACATACATATGCAGTGGAGGGCTATTATCCAAAATATATCTGAACTCAAAACCTAGACATCAAGAAAACAACCCAGTTTAAAAACGGGCTACAAATCTAAACAGAAATTTCAAGAGTAGAGACTCAATGGCTTTGAGGTACTTTATTATTCAGTATCCTTAGTCATCAGAAAAATGCAAATAAAATTGTTTTGAGATTTCATTATACACCAGTCAGAATCATGAAGACCAATAAAATAAGTGAATGCTCAGGTTGCTCAGGAGGTGGCATAAGGGGAAGTCTTCTCTTTTGATGATTGGAATATAAACTTTTACAGCCACAATGGAAATCAGAGAAGTGGTTCTTCATGAGGCTGGGAATTGATCTCCTTCAAGATCCAACTATATCCCTATATATTCAAATGATGTTTCTCCCTACTCTAGAGACACTTGCTCAAACATGTTCACTGCTGTTCTACTAATTTTCTTTGAAGTCCCTTTTATGAATTATTGATTGCTAACTCTATTTTGTTCAGAACATCCTTTCCTGTGACAATAAGTTCAAGATTATTCCCCAGTTTGTCTTCTATCAGACTCTGGTTATCTGGCATTATTTATAGGTCGTTAATCCATTTGGAACTCAGCTTTGTGCAGGATGGATCTATTTGCCATTCAACTTGACCTGCACTATTTGTTGAAGATAATGGCTTTTCCCCAGTATTTCTGGCTTCTTTATCAAAAATCAGGTGTCTATAGGTGTGCAGCTTAATGTGTTGGTCTTCATTCAGTACCATTAATCAACTTGTCTTTAGCAGAGGCAATACCATGCTGTTTTAATTGGATGCTTTGTAGTATAACTTCAGATAAGGAATGGTGATCCCTCCAGAAGATCTTTTATTTTGCAGAACTTTTTTGGTTATCTTGTTTTTTGTTTTTGTTTTTGTTTTTGTTGGTGTTGGTGTTGGTGTTTTTGTTTATCATATGAAGCTGACAACTCTCCTTTAATTTTATTCTTCAGTATCTCATAGTTTTTACCACACAAAATGTTCACTTGCTTGGTTAGATTTACTCCAGGTTCTTTATACTTTCTGAGGATTGTAAAAGTTGATGTTTTCTAATTCTTATGTCCAATTTTCCTTTGTAAGAAAATACTGATTTTTTGTGCTAATTTTGTATCTAGTTAACTTTCCTTTTTATCAGCTATAAGAATTTTCTGTTGGATTTTTAGGGCCACTTTGCATTTTCTCATATCATGTCGTAAACAAGATACTTTGACTTCTTCTCTTCCTATTTGCACCCCCTTATCTCCAACAGATTTCTTATTGCTCTAGATACAAATACAATATTGAATAGGTATGGAAAAAATGGACAATATTGGCGTATCCCTGATTTTAGTGGAATTGGTTTGAATTTCTCTCAATTTAAGATGATGTTGGCTATGAGACTGCTGTAAATTACCTTTTTTTTTATGTTGAGGTATATGCCTTGTATCTCTAAATCTCTTCAAAACTTTTATTTTGAAGTGGTGCTGTATTTTTGTCATAGGCCTTTCCTCCACTTAATGAAATTGTTATGCATTTTTTGTCTTTTTATTTGTTAATACAGTGGGTTACATTTGTTGATTTACTTATTTGTTTGATTTACTTATTTGTTTGATTGACTATTTGATTATGCTGGATGATCTTTTTGATATATTCTTGCATTTTGGTTGTCAAGTTTTTTATTGAGAAATTTTGCATTTCACTTCATAAAAAAATTGTAAGTTTCTTTTTTCTTGAGTCTTTTCTTGGTTATTTTATTTATTATTTCAAATGTTATCCCACTTTCCAGTTTCTCCTATACAAACCCTCTATCTCCTCCTTCCTCCTCTGCCTCTATGAGGGTGCTCTCCCACTTGCCCACCCACTCCTACCTCAGCTCCCTAGCTTTCCCCTACCCTGGGTCATTGAGCCTCGACAGGACCAAGGGGCTCCCCTCCCAGTGATGCCTGATAAGGACATCCTCTGTTACATATCCAGCTGGAGCCATGGGTTTCCCCATGTGTATTCTTTGATTGATAGTTTAGTTCCTGGGAGCTTTGGGGATTCAAATTGATTAATATTGTTGCTCTTCCTATGTTGAATCTTTATGAGATTTAAGTATCAGTATAACTGTGGCCATGTAAAAAGAATTGAGCCATTGTCTGTTTTCATTTTGTTGAGTAAACCTCCCCATCCCCAGTTAACTATCTCACTCCAGCCACCTCCCCTCATGCATACATAACTATCTTTTCTATTTTTCTCTTCTAATGAGATCTGTTTGTCTACTCCTTTATACCTATCCTTTGTAAGTATGGTTTATTGCTTGTTTTGCATTGATTTAACAGCTAATATCCACATACAAGCATATACTTGCCATATTTGTCTTTCTGAGTCATTGTTAGCTCACTCAGGATGAGGTTTTTTCTAGTTCCACCCATTTACTTACAAATTTCATCATTGCATTTTTTAATTACTGACTAATACTCTATTACATAAATGTACCACCAAATGACAGAAGAAAAGTTAACACTAAATCCAATGACAAGCCCTTTGATCTACAATGATGACCTGCCTCCACGATATGCTAGCATAATAGTGGCACAAAGTTTGTGGGAGTAATCAATTCTCTTATTTAGGGTTTCCATTGTTGTAAAGAGACATCATGACCGAGACAACTCTTATAAAGGACAATATTTAATTGTCTAGCTCACAGGCTTAGAAGTTTAGTCCATTATCATCAAGGTGGGGACCATGACAGCTTTCAGGCAGGGATGCTGCCGGAGGAGCTGTGAGTTCTACATCTTGTTTCAAAGGCAAACCAAAGAAGACTAGCTCCCATATGGTAGGAGGAAGCTCTGAAAGCCTATCCTCAGAGTGACACAATTCCTTTAATAAGGCTACACTTACTCTAACATACCCCCTAATAGTGCCACTCCCTGTACCAAGCATATTTAAACCACAACACTGACCAATATCTAATTGGATTTAAGTCCCACTCCATGAGATGGAAACCATACTGAACATAGGTGGTGAGGAAAAATACTGAGACTAGATAGGCCAAGGGTCTAGGGAAAGTTAAAAAAAACCTCAGTGAGAATGACTTTTTTCTAGTTCCAACTATTTGTCTGAAAATTTCATGATGTTTTTCTTAACAACCTAGTAATACTCCACTGTGTTAAATATACCACATTTTCTTTATCCATTATTCTTTTGAGGGAAATCTAGGTTGTTTCCAACTTCTGGATATTGTGTACAGAACATCAATCAACATGACTGAGCAAGGTTCCCTGTGACAGAATGAAGAATCCTTTGAATATATGCCAAGAATTATATAGCTGGATCTTGTACTTTAGTTCCCATCTTTATGAGAACCGCCACACTGATTTCCATAATGTCTCTATGAGTTTGCACTCTTACCAGGAATGCATGAGTATTCCTCTTATACCACATCATCATCAACATGGACCGTCATTTGTTTATTGATCTAAGTCATTCAGCTGGTATAAAATAAATCTCAAAGTAGTTTTGATTTACATTTCCCAGAAAGTTAAGGATGCTGTATCTACATTTAATAAAATGATGAGTTGGGTTTTCTTTTGTCTTGGTTATATGGTGGACTCCGTTTGTTGATTTCTGTATATTGAACCATTCTTGCATCAGCAGGATGAAGCCTACTTGATCATGATAGTCTTTTTTTTTTTTTAATGTGTTCTTCAATTTGATTTACAAAGTTTTATTTAGTATTTTTTTCTATGTTCATATAGATAATTATTTGTAATTTCCTTTTACAGTTGGGCCTTTGTGTGGTATCAAGGTAACTGTAGACTAACAGAATGAATTGGTCAGTGCTCCTTCTGTTTATATTTTGGGCAGTAATTTGAGGAGTACTGATATAAACTCTTCATTGAAAATACAGAAGACTTCTGTACAAAAATTATCTGGCCATGTTGTTTTGTTTTGTTTGGTTTTGAGACTTTCTTTTTTTGGGTGGGGGATTTAACTAAGTTTAGTTTTTCTTTTGATACTTTATATACATTTCCAATGTTTCCCCCTTTCCAGGCCTCCTCTTTGGAAATCCCCTATCTCCTCCCCCCTTCCCCACCTCTGTGAGGGTATTCCCCCTCCCATCCACTCGCCTCCCCACTCCTGTCTTCCCCCCCTTGACATTCGCCTTTACTGGTGCCTCTAACACCCTCAGGCCCAAGGACCTCTTCTCCCTCTGATGCCCAACAAGGCTCTCCTCTGCCACATATGTGGTCCAAGCCATGGATCTTTCGATGTCTATTCTTTAGTTGGTGGTCCAGCCTCCAGGAGCACTGGGGACGTCAGGCCAGTTGACTCTGTTGCTCCCTCCATGGGGCTGCAAGCCCCCTCAGTTCTTTCAGTCCCTTCTCCAACTCCTCCATCTGGGACCTCACTCTCAGACCAGCGGTTACTGTAAAGTGAACCTTGGGTATTCCGGACTTTTGGGCTAATATCCACTTATCAGTGAGTACATACCATGTTCATTCTTTTGTGACTGAGTTACCTCGCTCAGGATGATATTTTCAAGTTCCATCCATTTGCCTGCGAATTTCATGAAGTCATTGTTTTTAATAGCTGAGTAGAACTCCATTGTGTAAATGTACCACATTTTCTGTATCCATTCCTCTGCTGAGGGACATCTGGGTTGTTTCCAGCTTCTGGTTCTTATACATATGGCTGCTATGAACATAGTGGCATATGTCTCTTTATTATATGTTGGAGCATCTTCTGGGTATATGCCCAGGAGTGGAATAGGTTTTGAGACTTTCAATGATTGCTTCTATTTAGGAGATTTAGGTCTTTTAAAATTGCTTATCTGTCTTTGAGTTAATTTTGGTAGGTAGTATGTACCCAGAAAACTATCCATTTCTTTTAGATTTTTCCAATTTGGTGGAATACGTTTTTAAACTGTCTTCTGATTCTCTGGATTTCCTCGTTGTCGTTATGTTCCTCTTTTCATTTTTTTATGTTGCTAATTTGTATATTTTCTCTCCACACATTTAGTGAAACTGGATATGAGTTGCTGATCTTACTGACTTTCTCAGAGAGGTAACTCTCATTTCCTTGGTTTTTTGTATTGTGCACTTTGTTTATATTTTATTGGTTTTACCCCTGAGGTTGGTTATGTTTTGAAGTCTACTCTTTGTGGTGTGATTTCTTTTGTTCTAGAGATTTCAGATGTCCTATTAAGTACCCAGTATGAGAATTTATATAGACTTTTATGGAGACAGTGCTTTGAACTTGGCTCTTAGAACCATTTCATTGTGTTCCCAAGGATGGATATGATATGTACTCATTTTCATTCAATTCTAGAAAATCTTTCATTTCTTTTTTTATTTCTATCTTGACCTGTTTTTCATTCATGAGAGTTGTTCAATTTAATGAGGTTGTCAGCTTCTTGTTTTGTTGGCATCAACTTTAATCCATGGTGGTCTGATAAGATAAATGGAATCATATCAATTATCTTGTACCTGTTGAGACTTTGTGTACCTGTTGAGACTTTGCTTTGTGTTCAAGGAATATGAATCCAATTTGGGAGGAAGTTCAATGAGGTATAGAGAAAAAAGTATGTTTTGTGTGTGTGTTTGGACGAAATGTTCTGTAAATTTCTGTTAGTTCCATATGGTTTATAATGTTTGCTAACTCTAGCATTTCTCTGTTTTATCTTGATTACCTATTCATTGGTGATAGTACAGTACTAAAGAGTCCCACTATTAATACATAAAAGTCAATGTATGATTTAAGTTGTAGTACTGTTCATTTTACAAACTTGGGTGCTCTTATATTTGGTACTTGGAACATAAATTTTAAGAATTAAAATTTTTATTATTATTATTATTATTATTATTATTATTATTATTTACAATCTAGCCATTATCCCCTACTGTTCCCCACTCATTACCACAGTTCCTCATTATATTCCCCTTCCCCTTGCCTCCTAGAGGATCTTCCCCTACCCGCAGGCCTCCCCACTCCCTGGGCCTCAAGTCTCTCAAGGTTTAGGCATATCTTCTTCCACTGAGACCAAACCAGGCAGTCCTCTGCTATATATGTGTCAGGATCCTCAGACTAGCTCCTATATGCTGCCTAGTTAGTGGATCACTGTCTGGGTGCTCCAAGAGGCTGAGCTTAGTTGAGACTGCTGTTCTTCCAATAGGGTTGCCCTCCTCTTCTTCTTCCAACATCCTTCCCTTAATTCAACCATAAGCGTCACTGATATTAGTCCAATGGTTGGGTGTGTCTGCATCTCTTATAGACAGCTGCTTCTTGGGCCTCTTGGAAGACAACCATGCTAGGGTCCTCTCTGTAAGCACATCATAGAGCATCAGCAATAGTGTCAGGCCTTGGATTTTCTCCATGAGATGGATCCCAGTTGATTCAGTCTCTGGACCAGCTTTCCCTCAGTTTTTTCTCCATTTTTGTCCCAGCTGTTCTTTTAGACAGAAACTTCTGGGTCAGACATTTTGACTGTGGGTTGGTAAACCATCATTCCTCTTGAGACCCTGTCTATCTTCTGGAGGTAGACTCTTTGAGCTCCCTCTCCCCACTCTTGGGCATTTCATCTAGTCATTCCCATTGAGTCCCAAGAGTCTCTTACCTCCCTGGTCTCTGATACATTCTAGAGGGTCTCCCTAACTCCTGTCTTCTTTTTTTTTTTTTTTTTTTTTGATACTTTATTTATATTTCCAATGTTTCCCCCATTCCAGGTCTCCCCTTTGGAAACCCCCTATCCTCTCCCCCCTCCCCCATCTCTATGAGGGTATTCCCACTCCCACCCACACACCCACTCCCATATTCCCACCTTGACATCCCCCTTTACTGGGGCCTCTAACACCCTCAGTCCCAAGGGCCTCTCCTCCACCTGATGGCCAACAAGGCCCTCCTGTGCCACATACGTGGTCCGAGCCATGGGTCTGTCGATATGTATTCTTTGGTTGGTGCTCCAGTCTCCAGGAGCACCAGAGGGGTCAGACCTGTTGACACTGTTGCTCCCTCCATGGGGCTGCAAACTCCCTCAGCTCCTTCAGTCCCTTCTCCAACTCCTCCATCTGGGACCTCACTCTCAGTCCAGTGGTTACTGTAAAGTGAAACTTGGGTATTCTGAACTTTTGTGCTAATATCTACTTATCATTGAGTACATACCATGTTCGTTCTTTTGTGACTGAGTTACCTCACTCAGGATGATATTTTCAAGTTCCATCCATTTGCCTGCCAATTTCATGAAGTCATTGTTTTTAATAGCTGAGTAGTACTCCATTGTATAAATGCACCACATTTTCTGTATACCTCCTGCTTTCTGAGACTGCATATTTCCATTCATTCTGCTGGTCCTCTGGGCTTCTCTCCTGCTGCCTCCCAACACACCTTATCCTGTTCCTCTTTTTCCCTCCTTCTCTCCTCTCTCACTGAAGTTATTCCCTCTCTCTGCCTCCAGTGATTATTTTCTTCCCTTTTCTTAGAGGGCTTTTTCTGCTTGTTAAACTTTTTTAATTCTGTAGGTTGTATTTTGCAATTTTTGGCTAATATTCACTTATTACTACTCATATCATCTATGACCTTTTGGATCTGGGTTACCTCACTCAGGATATTTTTTAGTTCCATACATTTGCCTGCAAAACTGATGATATCTTCTTTCTTAAAAGCAGAATAGTATTCCATTGTGTAAATAAAAATTTTCTGTATCCATTCTTCATTTGAGGGATATTTGGGTTGTTTCCAGATTCTGCCTATTACAAATAAGGCTGCTATGAACATCCTGGAGCACATGCTTCTGTGGTATTCTGGGGGAACTTTTGAATATATGGCCAGAAATGTCATAGTTGGGTTCTCAGGTAGGTCTATTTCAAGTTTTTTTAGGTACCACCAAATTGATTCCCAGAGCAGTTGTACCAGTTTGCAATCCCACCATCAATGGAAGAGTGTTCCTCTTTCTCTACATCCTCACCAGCATGTGCTGTCACCTAAGTTGTTGGTCTGAGCAATTTTGATTGATGTAAGGTAGAATCTTCAGGTCATTTTAATTTTCATTTCCCTGATGACTAAGGACTTTGAAAAATTTAAAAAGTGATTTTCAGCCATTTGAGATTCCTCTGTTGTTAATTTTCTGTTTAGTTATTCATCCCATTTTTAGTTTGGGTTATTTGTATTTTTTGGAGTTCTTGATGGAGTTTTCCTTTGATGAGTATGTATTGTCCTTTCTCACCACTTCTAATTAGTTTTGGTTTGAGGTATCTTTTGTTAGGTATTAAAATGGCTTCACCAGCTTGTTTAATTGGTCCATTTACTTGAGATTTCTTTCTTTCCTTCTTTCTTTCTCTTTTTTAGAAGGCCTTTGTGATCCACTGTGAATGGGCTCAGAGAGAAAAAGGGAGACCACAGACTACAGGGCTATTTATGATACTATGGGGAATTATTTCTAAAGAAGCATGAGAGGTGTGGATCTGGCTGCCCTGGCAGGTGAAGCACTTAGGTAGGTAGGGGGTACATGCTAGCATTGGAGGATAGGACAAAACAATGAATTGGGAAAGGGAGGTTTCAAGGGAAAGATCTGGGGAATCCATAGAAGATGGAAATAGGGGGCAGAGAAGGCTACCACCAATCTTCTGCTGCAGAGATAGTGGTATGAATTGGAGACTGAATGGGGCAAACAAAAAAAAATATTTGAACAATCAAGGTAGTTGGACAGAAAACTGAAATAAAGACATGCTAAAATTTGATTCAGGTGTCCAACATGACTAACATGCCCAAGGCTGCTTCTGCATATTTTACATGAAAACTGTAGTCAAATAGTATGGAGGCTTAAAGAAGTTACTAGGGCATTATTTGGCTAGTTGAACTGCAGCTAGTCCACTCAAAGCCCCGAGGGTCAGGAAGCTTTCTTCCATACCTCCCTTCTCTTTTTCATTTTCAGCTGCTGCTTCTGATCACTGAAGGCAGAACTGATTGACTTGAGCTGAACAGTGCCCAATTTGTGAACAGATGATTGCTTGGACTCTGTAAAATCTAAGATGCTGCTTCTTTTAATACAACTTTGGCAATACTAACTTTTCCTAGTGGACTCCCATAATGTATGATCATATCACCTTTGAACCTAGTGGATCCTGGGTTCCTCTATTGGCCATCTTAAAGGTGCTCAATATTCTCTGGAATATTAGAACTATAGGCATTCATATGAGTCACACTCCACTCTCAGATACAGATCCCCACATTTGACTAATAACATCAGCTAGCTGTTTGTCCCTCCAGCAATTTTTGCTTGGTACTCCAGTATTTTGTCTAGTCTTTTGAAACCTCTGTGAGCTGATGATCAACCTCTATGTCTATACACCAAATGTTTCCTAGGAAGCACTTCTGTAGGATTCTAAAACCAGCACTGAACTCCTTCATGCTTTCTTGAGTTGATATGAGATAAAGCCAGGCAAATTTGAGAAGGCTTAGAATATGTTATCAATTGCTACTTTTGTCCCTATGTTGTGGGAGGAGGTGGTGGTGGTTATAGTTCCCTTTACATCTCTGTTGTCTGAGGCCACCCTTCTTTGTCCTCCATCTGAAAATGTAGAAAATATTCTCTTGCTGACAATGTGAGATTTGCTGAGAAGTATAGCAATGCAGAAGAGCAGCAGTCTTGTTTCTGGTTTCTAAGACAATGGGCTTCTGCTATGTTGGAAAACCTACGGACCCCAAATTCACATGCTGTAAGTAATCTAGAGATGAAGTAGGTTTTTTGCGGGTAATTACATGACAAAAAGTAGCAGGGTCATGAATAGAGAAAATGATCTAAGAAATCGACACCATGAGTTATCTCATACATGAGTGTGAAAGTAGTACTAAGCAGACAAGGAAACTGACAAAATTTTGAACTTGGAATTTCAGCCTTCTGAACTGTGAAAAAAACAATTTCTGTTTATGAGAAGCCATTGTACTGGTTTATTTTTTTTTACAACAGCCTATATGGGCTCAAATAGTCCCAGAAATGCACATCACTAAACACACTGAAGGGAAGCACCAACCCCGGAGCTATCTAAGTAAAGAACACCAAGGTTCAGTGTTCCCACAGCCATCTTAAGGTTTGGGGTAACTGTCGGTGTGCCCTAGTTCCTTTTATGAACAACTGATCCTGAAAATACATGAGCAGGAGGCCAGGTGGCAAACTTTCATGGTTTTACAGTATCTTATAGACTCAAGTGTAAGTTCCAGTGTGTGATCTCTGGCCTACATGTATTCACAATTAGACAGATGCTGATATTTTGACCACCAGAGCAGTAACATTGAGGCGTAAATATTTTCTTAGATGTTCATGTTCTCATTCTCATTGGTTTCATTATAGCAAGGGCATGTTGGAGTGAATTTACCCCCTTCTGCCATGTAACAATTTGTTTATTACTCACTTCTGTTCTACAATTCACCTTATGCAAGGACAACATCAAGTAATCTGAGAAAGCAGATTCCAGATTTTCTTTATTTTTCTACCTGCAAAACTAAGAAAGTATATTTTACCTCTCCTATCCCTCCCCCTTTCTTCTTTTCTTCATCTTCTTGGTTTTTTGGGGGGGGGATATCTTAGTCTATGATGGCTTATTGAAACACATACTCAATTGTATATAATCTCATAATTTTATTCTGAATTTTTGACTTGGGGTACAGGCAAAGCATAGTCATCGCCTTAGTCTCCAAGTCTTTCAAAGTTTCCACTCGTAATTTTTCTATGTAAGCTGATACTTTTATACACTACCTGCTTATAATTTTAATATTGTAGTTATGGAATTTTGAAAGTTATCATTGATCTTGGTGGTTCCCCAGAGCATGATTGTAAGATCCTATTGCTGAAAACACTACCTGCTTTGGTCATAGGGCATAGAAAAAAAAATTAGGCTGCAAATGGTTGCCCTATGTGGACTTGCATTAGAGTACAGAAATATTCTATGTAGGTTCCTGGATGGGTTCACTAACAGTATCTTCCAGCTGTGTACCCATGATCTATAAATGACAGCCAATATGACAAAATATACATGTGCAGAAGAGCGCCATGAAAGTTATGGGAATGACTCTCTTAACTATTTTCTTACTGCTGTGAAAGAAATACCATGACCAATTACACTGATAAAACAAAGAGTTTATCATGCTTTTATGGATTCAGATGGTGAGTCCATGGTCATCCTGTCAGAAATCATGGCAACACACTGTCAGTCATGGTGCTAGGGCATTTTTTGAGAGTTCAGACCTTGAGACAACAACCATTAGCCAAAGTTCACCTGCAATGACATACTTCTCTCTTCCATGACACAATCACTAATACTTCCCAAAGGATTGCAGCAACTGGACCCTAAGCATTCATGGATATGAGTCTATGGGACCACTTTTATTGAGACCACCAAAAGGACAAACCACTAAGAGCTAATCCAGGTGTTGAAAAAAAAAATGTTTCATGGTATAAAACTAGAGAAGAAACTTTGGCAAACTCACTGGACCACAGGATGAATCTACATAGTTCCTGTGTTAGAGGTCCTATCAAACTGATTTCTGAATTCAGAAGTCTATACTCATAGGTTAGTAAGCTCTCAGACTTCATCAGATCGGTTTCTTAGTGCAGAATTGTGTTGAACATTAGAATCTACCAACATTCAGAGACTGAGACTCTGTAGAGTCCCCTGAGTGCACACACACACACACACACACACACACACACACACACACACACACACACAGAGAGAGAGAGAGAGAGAGAGAGAGAGAGAGAGAGAGAGAGAGAGAGAGAAAGAGAGAGAGAGATAGAGAGAAAGAGAGAGAATTTATATTACACCTTCTTCTAAGTATGAGAGACCATTCAGGAAGAGGAGTTGAAAGATTTTAAGATCCAGAGGTGAAGGAGGATTGGTAAAAAGCAGTGTCACATGTACATGGCATTATGCTACCTGTAGGAGCACTAAGATCATGTTGGTCAATATTCTAGCATGGAATCAGGCTCACCAGCCACACCCATGACTGAAAAGCTGTTGATATACTATGGCTGCTAGAGAAGGAAGAGTCAGTTTACTTTATGATGCTAATGTTGAGTAGGTTGAACAATATTTAATGGATGTTACCACAGCCATGAGTATATGAGTATGAAATTTTGACATTGGCTGACTAGTAAGAAAAAAAGAGAAGGAGGAAGAGAAGGGAAAAGAAGAAGAAAGAAGACAAAGAAGAAGGAGGAAGAGGAGGAAGAGGAGGAGAAGGACAAAGAGGAAGAGGAGGAGGAGAAGGAAGAAGAGAAGGAGGAAGAGGAGCAGCAAAAGGAGAAAAAGGAGAAGGAGAAGGAGAAGGAGAAGGAGAAGGAGAAGGAGAAGGAGAAGGAGAAGGAGAAGGAGAAGGAGAAGGAGAAGGAGAAGGAGAAGGCAGCAACACCAAAATTAAGTTGGGGCATTTGAGTTGGAGATCAGGGAGGATTTGGGAGACAGGAAGAGGAATATGGTCAAAATACAATGTATTCATCTATCAAACTTTCAGAATTAAAAGTTTATTGTTTAATGTTCTTAAACTTCTTATGAAACCTTTATCTTTTTTTTTTTTTTGATACTTTATTTACATTTCAAATGTTTCCCCCTTTCCAGGTCTCCCCAAAGGAAAAGTCACTGTTACCGCAAATCATCTCTATATGCATTGGACTACACAATTTGGCTGGAAAACCAGATGATGGGCAGAGCTTAGTTCATTCACTTATGGTTTTCAACCATTTAATTTTTGTCTTGAGGAAATATGAAATACTGCATTATAATCCTTAGTGGGGTTTTTGACAAATGTTTTCATCATCTTTGGGAAAAAAGTAATCTTTATTACCATTTAAATTTCTATTCTTTAGATTCAATACCTTAAATATAAAGTTCCTGGGTGCCATATGAACCATTAAAAATAGAAAGTCATATGACTCTGGTATTCAATTTTAAGAAAATTCATTATTGCCTTCCTATATCCTATGCATCTTACAGGGCATAACATAATATTACAGCATTAATGTGTGGCTATTTACACCTGCATTTGTTCAGGTGAAATACCTTGGCACAGTGAGAGCCTAGAGCCAAATCTACAGTGTTTTAATACATCTGCTGTCTTAGGGTTTCCATTGCTGTGAAGAGACACCATGACCACAGCAACTCTTATAGAAGACAACATTTAATTTGGGCTATCTTACAGCTTCAGAAGTTCAGTCCTTTATCATCAAGGCAGGAGCAAGGCATGGAGGCATGACAGAGGAAGAGTTGAGAATTGCCTTCCAGGCAGCAAGGAAGGTTTCTGAAAGCTTATCCCCACAATGACACATTTCCTCCAACAAAGTCACACCTCCTAAGAGTGCCACTCCCTCGGCCATGCATATTTAAATCACCACACTTGCCATATGCCCTAGCCAAGATGATTTGCGGAATTCTAAATAGAGGCTACCCTTCCTTGTAAACTAAGTATAGTTATTGAAAAAATAGGTATAAAGAACCAGACAATTTTGACAGAATGACTCCAAGAACTGTTTCCTATAAAAGGTAGAACTATATAAACAATTAATTTGTATTGAATTTTACATGAAATGTTTGTGAATATTCTTGCTGGTGAACACTTCTCTTCTTCAGTGTCCAGCCTCAATGTAGCCTTTAGGTAGATAGGCAGAAGACCTTTATTCCTGACATATTTATGTGTATTTCATCTGTTCTGGATCCTTCTCATTGCAGAATCTTTTATCAGCCTCCATATTGTGGTGTCAAGAATGCAATCCTTGTGTGTTAATGTGCTTCCATCTGTAAATGTGGCTCTTACTGCAGATATTAGGAATAGAGTCAGGCATAGTGGTCTCTGAATCTCATCACTTCAGGGACAGAGACAAGAGGAGTTCAACACAGGATGGCCTATGTAGCAATTCCTGGTCTCAATAATAAAAAAAATAGATATTAAAAATGAAAAAAATAATGCTCTAACAGTTGGAAATGTTTGATAATGAAAATCAAATACTTATAAGTCTATGTCTAAGCAGTGGTGGTGCACACACTTAATTCCAGCACTTGGGAGACAGAGGTAAGTGAAACTCTAAGTTTGAGGCTAGGCTGGTCTACAGAGTAAACTCCTGTACAGCCAGGAGGTATGGGAAAATTGATGAATGTCATATCTAAATGTATTTTTTTAGGTCTTTGAAATAGGAAACCTAAAGACATATTTATGGAACAATTAGTGGCTTTCTGGGGTTTTGTCGACTCAGGCACTTGTGTAAATCTGAAACAAAAGACAGACAAGGGTTCTGTATATCCAGTGTCGTGCTGAGCATGCATTAGTCTTTTGTGTTGCGTTCCTTCCAATGAAGGCAGTATAGCAACACAGATATGGGGCAAGGGGGTATGTGTGTATGATGTGGATGTTGTAGAACAGGATAGAGCATTATACCCTGGGATTTGGGCTGATTTTAAAGGATCTTATAAACTGTCCCTATAATCACAGGTCCTGCATGTCCAACATGATGTTGTTGCATTTGTGATTATGACTTCTTGTGAGAATAGAGATGTAGGATTAGAGGCAGAAGTGTAAAATTAAAATAGGAAGACATGAGATTTGTGTCATTGCATAAACACTGTAATGCTGAGTATTCAATATAGTCTAAGAATTCCACTGAATAGCTCCTAAAGTTTTATTTTGCAATTTTAAAAATTAAAGTAAAAGTATACATTTTTTGTACCCACTCTTACCTTTACCAATTGTTTTGCCCACTCCCTCTTAAATTCACGATACCTTTAAAACTTGTTGATACATATTTATAGCTAAGTATATAAATGTATACCTTCAATGTGCTGAGTCTGTTCAGTGATGCTTCAATGTGTATGTTTTCAGATCTACATACTAGGTGTTAGTTAGGGGGACTCATTTTCTTTCTCTCAGCATTTCTTTGTTGACTGTAGCTCTTTGTCTCAGAAGAAGTGCCCACAAGGTTCCCTCAGCTACCATGTTGAATGATATTTTCTGCTTTTTAGGTCTCCTTTAGTTAACTATATTATTGTGGTTTTATGGGCACAGCTTCCTTGTCTTTTATAAGTATCACACACACTATGATTACTAGAATGGAGAATTGAATCAGGAATTACAACAGTTTAGTAAAATGTCAGTAGTAGATTTGGTCATAATGTCAAGGACTTAAGTTTGCTAGAATTCCAATAACAGGAAGCATTTCCCTCATTGGGCAGGACTTAAGTTGAATTTAAAAAGTGACTGTTATGACTGGAACTTTTGTAATCTTTAGCCTTTTTTCATTAATAAGTATCACAAGTGATTTCTCCCCTCCCTTGGCACCTTCTATGTTACCTTCCTCAATTATGAAAGCTAGTTGCCATAGAAGTTTTAGAGTCACATCTAACCCAAATTCTCTGAGTCCCATGTGTCAAGTGCTAGGGGTTTTTAGCAACAGGGCCTGACCTTTAATTTCTGGGAGGTGACCAAGGGCATCACCATTAATCTGTATTGTTTTGTCCTTTGGATGCCCAACACCAGTATCTCAAAAGGTTTCACATGTCAGGCTCCTTGTATTTGAATATGGCTTGGGGAACTTTTGGCTTCAGGATGCATCCTTGTCTTCTTTGAGGTCATGGTTCATACAAGGATTATGCAGGAACAGAGCAGGATCTTTGAATCCTGAGATTTAGAATGTGTCCTTGGCTATTACCGGTTCATGTTCTGAGCTAATTTCCTATAAAATTTTGTCTGGGTGCTCTCTCATTTAGGTTTCATCCATATTCCTTTGATTTCAGGAGATTAGCCAGGGCTACTTTTTCCTTCTATTATAGTTCATGGTCAAAAATCCACATATTTAGTAGGAGAATCTCTATGTATGCACACTTAGGCTCACTAGTGGAGTTTATTAACAATTTTGAAGCCCCAAATTAAACCATCAATAGGCAAATGAACAATGAATGTAATAAAGCTTTGATTAAGGTGATCCATTTATAAGAATCATGACTCCATCCTGGAAAGTTTATTCTGATATAACTCACTGATGTTTGTGAACTACAAACACCCTGCCCTCTGATGCTAGCCAAAGAGCAATGCATTCAGAATCTGCAAGCCCCTGTCCAGGAGTGGGAGCAGCCAGATACCTGCAGCTCAGATCTCCTTAGGATGTTACATGAAAGTTGATGGGAGAACCAGTGAAGCATGATCCTAGTTTTCATTTTCATAGGGTCTGATGGACTCACATATCTCTGAGAAGGTATGAGAAAGGATCTGTGTACAGAAAACAGTGAATCAAACACAGATGGAAAGGAAGAATCCTGTGACAATGGATGTCCAAGTGTAAGGAAGGACCGTTAATTCCCAAGACTATGGAAAGATCCAGGGTGATTTCTACAAAAGCCCTGAATGTGCCTGGTGGCACTGAGAACACTGTACCAAAGACCAGGAAAATGTGAATCAGAGATATGTGTAGCTGGATAGTGAGCATAGCGAAATATTTGTCATATAAACCTCCCAAGATCATCAGAAGGAAGCCCAGACTTATAACACATCAGTCCTCTTTCTATAATTGAAGAAACAGTATATTTTAACTGTTTCATTAACATGACTCTGAACCTGTGTTGTGACACCATACATGGATTTATCCTCATGTAGAGTCTCACTAGAAAACACTCTCCAAACACCTGCTGCCCTATGAACCACACTAAACCTTCTCCTCCTCCTCTGCCTCACAGAACATCAGCAACTCTATAAACATTGATTACAATCTGATTTTGGCACTGCAAAGTGCTGGTAGGAGCCCCTCCAATTTAGAAATTGTATCCCCGTGATTGCACAAATAGGTGAAGCCTTCTGTATACTTGGCTCCTTTCTTCAGTTATCCTTTGGAGACTCCAACTAAAGGCAAATGTACAAATCATGGATAGAGGTGCATTGATCATCACAACAAAGTCTGAGCATAGATATGCACCCTGTACATGCAAACAGCAGGTAAGAAAGAGATGTGCCAGCTACCCACATGCGCCATTTATAACCTTTACAGCCTGTTCTTATGAAGTTCAAAGACCGAAAAGAACTGTTAGAAATACAGGGAAAGAGTCAAAGTAGGTACTTCAGGATAAACAGTGATAGCAGATGAACACATTTATTAGAAACTATATATACAATGCTAGGACAATACATGCATGAAAATAATGTAGGACTACAATCTTCAGAATTGTGTTATGTAAACTAAAGGCAGCATTCTATAGATAACAGGGTTTAACTCTAGCTTCTTTTAGGTAGGCTCTGGTGAGGGTTTATGCATAAGCAACTATGTCTAGACAGTGAGCATGCTAGCAACCATGCCACCAGAGGTATGTCAGGGGTTTCCAATTACAGCTTGGTATTTAAATTGTCTCTGTACTCTTGGGTCATCACATTTTTTATCCAATGAATTACTTGATGTTTCTAATCAGGTCAGATTGAAAGCCAAGGTCAACAGAAAATGGATAGGAAACCTAAGATGTCAGGATAAGAGGGTTTGGACCACAGTCTTGTGATTTATGAAAGTGATGTCACCTATCAGATCTCCAATTCTGGTTGCTGTAATGGTTCCAATTTTCTCTGAGGACTTGATATTGGCTAAGTCGCACTTGAGATCATGTTGCCCTGGAGGTCCTGAAAATAGCAGCTGGGCACATAATGGCTACTGGCTGTGGCCCCCACACTCATCATGCCAAAGTCTGCCCAGGTTGCATCTCTGCCGTGGCTCAGACATCACAAATGCCAGGTTTTGTGGTCCTACATCCTCTGAGTTGAGCATATCTCCTGCTTTTGATGAAGAGAGGGTGTTGCCAACAACTCCTGAAGTTGAATTTGACACAGGCTTCTTCTTGGTATGCAGCCTCCAGCTTACACTGATACTGATTATATATCAGTCATCAGCTTAGGAAGCCTTTTTTATGCATCTAAGATTTTTTGATGAACAAAGTCTTGCCTGATGGGAAAAATCAGGTGGTCACAATTAATCCAAGTATCAGTTAATCATTAGAGCATGGCCATGTGTTTTGGTCATTAAAGAGAGTCCTTGTCTCATCAAAGGCTATGTTGTGTTGGCCTGGCTCCCTTGTTCTAAGTGTAATCTTGGGCCATATAAAGATTGCATGGCCCCCACACCCTAGAATTTGGGCTGCACTCAGGGTACTCAGTAGTTAGGGGCCTGACAGAATCCCATTGATGTCACTTTATGGCCTTTGTCCTTATTTACATCTTCAGAACACTCCATGGTTTTAAAGTGAATTCAACCTTCATAAATTAGGATTTGATCTAGATTTCTCTTGAGAGAACAAACTGTTCTCTATGATTTATGGTATTCCAGATAAGATCTAAACAGTGTATTCCTGGATCTGACTCACGTAACCTTGATCCCAATCTGTGCCTGTGTTTTTTGATATTCATATCTGACCCAGATTACATGAAAGCTGTGAGGGCATCTTGAATTCCTGATTTGAAAATGTTGCCTGAGTTGGGTGAAATAAGAATGTAGTTCTTAATTTGTGAAGGTTATATGATGGATATCTATGATTAAACCACCAACCTTTATTAGTACAGTGGATCTATTTTGTTGGAAGGTTTGGTGTAGACTAACCCATACTTTACACCCATCAAATTTTCCCTGAATTTTGTGAAGTATCAATAATAGGTAATCAGACATGAATAGAGGGTATAGCCCACACATACACAATTACAAAGTCTTCCAATATTGTTTGATGGTCATTTGTGGGTCAGATATCATGAAGGATTTGTTTGGCCTTGGCTCCCCTGAGAATGTAGCCTGTGTTGGGAAAAGAGAAGTTGTGGCCTAAACATACATAAAATTTAAGCCAGGTTCTAGTTGTTCAAGGAGCCTCCAGCTTACATTGCTATCACTTGGTAGGCAGTCATATAGAAGACTTCTATATGATTCCATGTTTTGTATCAATGAGAGTCTGGACTGGGGACAATATATACTCAACAGTCAAACCATTCTTTGTATATACATACATATATATACAGTTGAATCATTCTTTATATGTATGGCTATTTAATTTGGTCATTAATGTAAGCACTTGATTAGGAATATGCAGTGTTCCTGACTTCTTTGTGGTGACAGTATAGTAAATATTGTAGGTGAGTCCAAGAGTATCAAAGAACAAGCTAGGATATGTCCCCATTGATATTTTGGTTGGTTGCGAAATAAAAATTGAGATTAAAGTCTTAGATCAGAGTCCATGCTCTAACCATAATGTTGCTTTACTATAGATTGGGATGATGCACACTTTTTTTGTTTGGGTCCAGCCCTTTTTGGGTGAGTGCTAATCTTGTCTAATTTCACAATAGAATTTAAGCCTAGATATTCTCAGTGTCAGAATGTGCCCTAGGCAATCCTTTTCTTCATTTTGATCAACCCCTTTCATTTAGACACAGGCCCAAATATTTTTCTTCTTGGGCCTAAGCATATACTGAGTAAGGGCTTGGCCCAGGTCCATATATTTCCTGCTTTGGGTGCCACACCTTTTCAGAGTAGGGGTTTGGCCCAGGCCAATGTCACTTGCTTTGGGCCTGGGCTTTTTCAGGATGAGGGATTGGCCCAGGCCCACATTTCTTCTTCTTTGGGTCTGGGTCTGGGCCTGGTCAGATTTATGGATAGGCCCAGGTCCATATCACAATTTGCTTTGGGCCCAGGCCTCTTCAGGCTCAGGGATTTGCTAAGGCTCAAATCCCTTTTTGTTTGGGACCTGGGTACTTCAAGGTTAGGAACTATCCCAGGCCCACATCTCTTCTTTCATTGAGCCTGGGCTTCTTCAGGGTGAGGGATTGGTCTAAGCCCACATTCTTTGGGCCTGGGCTCATTCAGGGTCAAAGAATGGCCCAGGTCCATATCTTCTCTTGGCTAGGCTTTGGCATCTTCAGGGACAGAGTACCTGTTTTTCTTCATTGTTGTGGTAGATCTTTTTTGTTCCATGTTTGTAGAAAGCTGCTTTGACTTTATTTTTACTCTATTTTCAGCATTTTTTTAAAAAATGTGAAAGGTGTATATTGGTAGAAAAAAATACTTGGTCACCACCTTCTCTGGCATCTCAAATGTACTCAGAACATCACTGACCTGTTCTCAGGGAAACAGATGAACACACACACACACACACACACACACACACACACACACACACACACACACACACACACAGAGCCTATAATCCAGTGTAATATATTATGCATTTTACAAATAGAAAGAGGAAGAAATTAGGAGAGATAGGTATTTCAGAAAGAACCTCTGGTTGCATAGCTGACTGTGCCTGTGGTGCAGAGGTCCCATGGTGCTAAGTTGTGAGACTCACAAGAGAGTTCCAAGAAGACACCATGATGCATTCCCTTCCTTGTGTGGTCAGATCCCAGAGTGGACTATCATAGGTAGTGAAAGGAAACAGCAGAGATAGCCCTCTTAGCATCTAGCTAAGGTATAGCAGACTGCAGATCTTCACTAGGTCTGTGTAGGGATGGTGTCCTCTCCCTGCATGCCATGCACAGCCACTTTCTGTGAGGGTGTCCCTTTGGTCCTTGTTATTACAACTTTTCTAAAGATCACATCTGTCTTGTAGATCAACCCCCACACTCAGACACTGAACTGTGGCTTTGTCACCTGTTTCAAGAAAGCTATGTGCCAAGTTCCTACAGTGATATGAGACCAGGTATTCACATGACAAATTTTATGGACAGATTTAACTGAAAGGCACCCTTCCAACCTTCTCTGCTTTTAGATCCTGTCAACTGTAATAGATTCTGCTGCCCTCAGAACTGTCATGGTTCTAGAGCACACGTATAACCACAATAGCGACTCATTATATGAGGTCACAGAGGCCAGGCTTCAGTCAGTCTGGAAAAGCTGAAAGGCTCTCCAGGCACACAAACTCACATCCAGTCCTCCCTCTCCTTTAACAAACTTTACCCCTGGGAAGAGCTAGGATAGTAGGGATGAGTCATACTCTGCCTCAACCTGCAAAGTTCAAATCTCAGTCCACAATTTCTGCTGCTCAGTTTATCAGCAAGTTTCTCCTGTCATGAGACTTGAGATGTGCCATCTGCAGGATTTGGGGTAGAAAGCTGAAAATTTGGCCTCCAACCTGTTCCTTCACTGCCATAAAACAAAGCTTGAAGGGGTACTGTCCAGGAAGCAGTATGTTATGAAATTTCTCTACCTGTCCCTACCATGGTATTCTATGACTTCTGAGATGTCACTCACTGGAGAACAGAATAACAGCAGAACTGTATCTTGTCCCAGTTTGGAAACTCAAGTTCAGGGGAAAGTGGTAACTCTGCCTCAGTTGCTGTCACAATTTTTCACAAATACAGGTGGAGATTAGTAGAAGAAAAAACTTGTTCTATACATACACATGTACACATAGATTCATTCACTAATATATTAACATGTTTCATGACTAAATGTATAAATATTAAAATTAGATGACACAAGAGTGTGACATCATTGTCTGTGCCTATGCAGAGAAGGGCATATAAGCTGCATAAAAGGATGCTTCCCATGAAGGTTTGACTGGAGAAGTTCAAAATTCCAATCTACCCTGTCGTACATATGTTCCCTGAGTGGATGTCACAGAGGGGTGGGGCATACTTTAAGCTTCTATAGGCTCAAGCTTTGAGGCTTGGACAAGGCACTGATGTGATTTTTTTTTTCAGAGGACTCACTTCTGGCCTTCTGACACTATGTATATAGTGTCTACTCTGAGTTTTTACATAGCATGCCATTCTGCAGACCTGCTTGTCACCTGTATTTACTGCTCTTTTGATCTCTTACAAGGAATCATGATGACGAAATTCCCTGAGCCCCAGTCATTGCCATTCAGGTCTTTGACCCTACTCTTGTTTTCCTCTATACCTGAAGGCACATGTACATGTACACACACACACACACACACACACACACACACACACACACACACACACACACACAGAGAGAGAGAGAGAGAGAGAGAGAGAGAGAGAGAGAGAGAGAGAGAGAGGCATGCATGTGCACATGCAATACAAACCATACATCTTGAATTTAAATGTGGAGAATATAAAGTGTTAGAGTACTGGAATGCTATTTTTTGTTGAGCTCCTGCCTTCAATCATTCTGTGACAACCATGGGTACAAAAGACAGGATTACTCTTGTGAATAAGCAATGTCCCTTTAGAAATCCAGACAGTAGGACTTTGAAACATTTCCTACTTGCCCTGGACTCTATGGGCTGCCATAGCTGACAGTTCTCCCTGGCTTACGGCATAAGAGCAGAGCTTCATCTTGCACCAGTATGGGGCCTGGAGCTTTTTGTTTGTTTGTGTGTGTGTGTGTGTGTGTGTGTGTGTGTGTGTGTGTGTGTGTGTGTATGTGGTTCAGCCTGGTGTCATCATTCTGTGGCCTCAGTCTCTGGTGAGTTGCATGTGTCATCTCCCCAAGTCCTTGTTTGACAAGTTTCTTGGCATACAATCAACTGATACGGCCAATTTTCTACTGCTCTAGCACAGGTCCTGTTAAAGGTCACTTCAAGGACCACATTGTGCCTGAAATACTTTATCACCTCCATCTCCCACTATAATACATTGAAGTTGAGTTAGGCCCTCACTCCAGGAATTCTGTTTGTATTTCTCCAACCACATAGTCTAAACATACCTGCAAGTCCTTCTGAATCCTGCCCATCCTGCTATCAAAGCTACATGTCAGTAATCTATTATGTGAGGTAACAGAGGCCTGATCACACTTGTCCCGCTTCTTCCTATGTGCCTGGGTGTAACATGAGGAACAACTATGCTTTCTCACACTGTGCTGAGCATATTGTCCCAGCAATTAGGAGGTTGTGCATGTGGTAAGGTCAATGCCTGAACATGAATTTACACTGTCTCTTGTGTGTATATTTGTAGAGTAATATATGTGCCATCATTCAATAACATCTACAAACAGGTTCACACATGGATGTGGACCTGCACACAGGAGCACACACCTGAGCACACATACAAAGTGAGAGCATTGAGGTAAGTAACAAACTAGAGGATTGAGTGCTGCCATGGGGGTGGTGCCTGTGATGGTGACATTGATGTTTGTTCCCAAATTGTGGTAGGTATGTGAGTACAAGTGAAGATTGCCTTTGACAGGGACTGAAGTCCTCAGGAAAGGTCAGACATCAGTAACTTGGGTGCTTTGTCTCCTTCCCTGGACGCGCTATGTGTGATGGTCAAAATGTGGGTATGGAAACAGCAGAGTTTCCTCCTTCCTTTCCTAGGCTGGGCTGAGAGCTAGGATACAAATATACCTGTGTAGCTTCATTCCAAGGCTTCTCTCCCTATATTCTTGAGTATCCAGTCCCACTGCTGTGAGGCTCCTGATTCCTGTTGTTTCTAAGGGCAAGTTGTCCTCCATCATATACACTTCAAGTACTTCACTGTGTTTCACCCCATCCCCATTTTAGGTCCCAATGAAGTGTCTCACAGTGAGTTACTCACATATTGAATTTTGTATTGGGTCCATCCAAGAAAACAGCCTCAACCTAGTCAGACACAATGTGCTTGCTGTGAATCCAAGTTCTCCTTGCTGGACCCTGAGTTGTCCTCAGACTAAGAGCACTGCTGTTACTAGGGCTCTGATGTCATAGAGGCCTCACCTCACTTCATTCTGAGAACTACAAGGCGCATCCAGTCTGTAATTATCTCCAAGCTTGGTCCATTTTTGTTCTTGGCCAGACTATATACAGGCATCCCAGAATTACTCTAGCTTTGGGGAAGTATCTGGAAGTGTTTCTCAAAGGAACTTCTCTGGGAATGGCCTACATGTATTTCCTGATAGTGCTCCAATTTCCCACATTACCTTCAGCCATGAGAGGAAGAACACAGTGGTCAGTACTGCTTCCTCAGCTCAAATGTCTGAACTGCACACATTCTGTCATCCCCTTAGATTGTCTACTGACTTCATGGTTTATTTCTGCCCCACAGTCTGTAGGGTGCCATCATGTACCCCTTGTATCCAGCTCCAAAAGTAACCATATCTTGCTTTCTGTTACCTTTGTACACAATTAATCTTTTAGCTTCCTGCAATGCCCATGCCTTTGTTTTAGAGTTAATGGTACAAAAATAAATAGATGGATAGAGAATAAAAAATACATCGTGGATATATTACAATAGAAGGTTTTTCAGGCAGAGCTCAGCTTGTAAGTTGCAGACCTCTTGGAGCACCTATGTTTACTTGTCCACCCTCAGCCAAAGTTCCACCTGAGTGATTGTGAGAGGGAATGTTCATGCTGACCAGGAATGTGCCAAGTCTCCTGTCTCCATGCATTGGAAGGTTAGGCAGTGGTAGGCTGGTTTTGTCAGTTCTCCTCTGCCCTGGAACTCTGTCAATTCAATGTTTGACCCATGTAGGAGCTGTAGTCTTCAACTTCAAATGTTCTACTGTGTTTCTCAGGAAGGGATGGGGAATATAAACAATAACTATGCATCAACATGCTGGCTACTCATAGTCATGGGGGCGTGGTGTGTTCTTTGTAGTGAGTCAGGATGTTGTAAGGCTCAACCATCAGTCATGAAATGCTACCAACCTTTGGATTTGCCTGGCTCTGACTTAGAGAGACAAAGTCCAGCTTCTGGTACAGTGACGTTTTAATGTAGTTATACTCTGTGTTTGCATTCAGAATGCCTTCCATGTTACGTGACTGATGACCATGAAGACCTTTTAGGTGTCATTTGGAGATTGTGGGAAGTCAATATGTCTGATGGGAGAACAGGCTTTTACATCATGTAAATGGAGGAGCCTCTGTGGTCTCCTGAATCTAGCCATGTACTGTCTTCCCCAAAGGCTCATTATGGCTGTAGCTGGCTATCGAATACGGAATACAGGTTATATGTGGTGATATTTGGCTGAGGACAGACGTGTACCATTTGTTACTGTGAGAAATTGACCTTTCTATTGAAAACATGACCTTCTCTTGGGGCTGAAAAGACAATGTCTGGTCAAGCCTGAGTAAAAGCCTGGAATTAGGATTT
>CM052700.1:78618193-78631507 GCA_028551405.1 Uromys caudimaculatus
TGTGATCACCAAGTGAATAAATGCCTTATTACAAATAATAAAATTAAAGCTTCAAACTTAATGTGTGTGTATTATGGGAGTCATAATAATAATGCTTAGTTTGCAGAATGCTTCAGGAAAGGTAAAACTTCCAACAATCTGATCTCTAAAGAATGCTTTTCAGCTTCTCAGGAAGTAGTAGAAATGACAGGCTAATGTACAGGGCTCAGAGTGGAAGAGAGCTACATGGCGGTGAACACCCTTCCAAGAAGAAGCTCTCCAAACACTTCAGTGAGATGGAGCAAAATATTTAATGAGCATTTAAATTGATTTGGAAATGTTTTCTTTAACTCTTGCATAAATTCCTATGTTTACATATTCATTGTTACATCCAAAAAAATCAATTAATCTTTGCCTTTTACCTCCTCATCTATAAAATGGGCATAAACATGTCTCACTCTCAAAACTATGAGTGGGACTCATTGGAAAGGAAGTATAAGTATTTGACTCAGGATCTTGTACACCTGCTGATTAGCTTCTATGCAAAGGAAATGTCCATGTTTGGTGACTTCATCAGAGAGGTCGGTGATGACAGAAGCTACAGCCTGTTAGTGCCAAAGTCTAAATTAGAATCACTGATTCAATATGTCCATTATGAAATGACTAAAGTGCTTGCTCAGGGTCTGTATTTCTCTAGCTCTTACCTGCTTGTACCAGTTCAGCAGGGCCAAGTACATACAACACCTCTCCTGTCTTCTTTCACTAGTTTTTAGGCTCACAAACTTAAACTCAAGGTGAATGTTTGCATCACAGAGACTCAGATGATCTGCTAGTGGAGAATTTTGCTTCTAGAGATCAGTGATGAAATTCTCACCAGCATATCTCAGTGGCCTGAAGGTTTGGATGCAGCTGTTCGTTCATTTTGTCTCTTCAGTCAGTTGATGCATGGAATGCTGCCATCCTCTCTCTGACAGGCCACACAGGATCTCAAATCATCAGATTCCATTTGAAGTTAGTATTTCCAGTATGTACTTCACTGCCTTGGAGCATCTTCCAAAGAGGGTATTTTCTATTGTGGAATTCTCTAGGTGTCTTTAAAAAAAATCTTATACCATCGAGCATTGCCTTTCTCAGTATTTCTTAAAGGTGGAGTAAAAGGCTTCAGAGAAATCAGAACATTGATTTTATTTTTTTATCCTCTTTTATGTTGGTAGCTCTGCACAGATTCCCCCCTCAGGCAGGATTAATCTCTCATGCCTCTGTGCTCCATAGCATCTTGCTCACACTGTTAATGAAGCATGCACTCATCACACAGTAGTAATTGCAGATTTTCTCTGCCCCCTCTTTTTGGCAGAATCACAAGTTGTTCAAGGGCCTCCCATGCACATTTTCTCTTCCAGTACCTAAAATTTCCCTGCATTTCATAGCTGAGTTGAGTTGAGCTGACAGTCAAAACTTGCAGTTAGTTTTCTGCTTGCATACTTTCCTCAGTTAGAAGAGGAGTGATTTTGAAATACAAATAAACAAACAAAACCAAAACCCAAAAGTAACTACACATTATTTTTCTAGGTCACAAAATATTTAAGCAGCTATTTCTACAATGAAATTAAAATTGACAAAAAAGATACAGTAAGGTAAGGCAATTAAGGAGCAGTGAGATTTTTTTACAAGGAGACAAGTGGGGCTTTGTGTATTCTATATTGCCAGTTCCTCTATGGGTTCAAACAATGCACCCAAATCAACCAGGGTCAGGATGTATAATCACTGTGTACAATTAGTAACTATGTCACCTGACAGCAATTCTAGTGATCATCAAACCAAAATTCAGTCTTAGAATAAGTATTTCTAAGACTTCTATCCTAGAATCAAACTCATAAAGAGATTTCGTCTATGCCATTGGCCTGGCATTTTCTCCTGCATCAATTCTATTATTTGAAGATTTGGTTTTTATATGATACCTCATAGTTCTTATATTTGTCTTTCCCATGTGTCTTAGTCAGTGTTGTACTGCTGTGAAGAGACACCGTGACCACAGCAGCTCTTTTCAAAGAAAGCATTTAACTGGGGCTTGCTTTTCAGTATCAGAGGTTTAGTCCATTTTCATCATGGAAGGGAGCATGGAGGCACACAGGCAGACATGGCGCTGGAGAAGTTGAGAGTAAAAACACTGGGCCTGGCTTGGGCTTTTGAACCTCAAAGACTGCCCCTCGTCATCTACTTCCTCCTAGGTAATAGATACTCCAGTAAGGCCACACCACCTACTCTTTCTCAAAGAGTGCCACTCCATGATGACTAAGCATTCAAATACATGTGCTTGTGGGGCCATTCTTATTCAAACCACCACAAAAATGAAAAAAATATATTGCAGGAGCTTATAAAAGAAAAAAGAGTAATGTACTCTGGATTCATATTGCAGCCATGTTTCTGGGAAATTCAGTATTTTTCAAAACCATACAAATACTTTATATATAAAATTGGGATGGGTACTAAAGTATAAGGGCTTACATCTTGCTTCTTAATCTGTGGGTTGTGACCCTTTTGAGGGGGTCAAATGACCCTTTCAGAGAGGGTTGTATCTCAGATATCCTTCATATCAGGTATTTACATTATGATTCATTCCAGTAGCACAGTTAAAATTATAAAGTAATAATGAACATAATTATATGGATGTAAACTGCCACAATATGTGATAAAGGGTAGCAGCTTAAGAAGGTTGAGAACCACTGGTTTATAGGTCATAAACATAAGTGTCTGAACAGAGCTAAAAAGTCACCATCATCTTAGATCAAAGGTATCACATGGAATATTCCTTCAGAGCATAGGATATCTCATACCTGGAAACCACTTGCCAACTGCTGAAAATCCAGACATTGTCACCCACCCTATGGTAAACAAACCTTCCCCAACTTCCCAAATAAACAGCTGGTATGTTAGAATTTCTGACCTGAAGAGACTCTAAACTTTTGGTCAAATAGAGATAATCATCCGAATTTTTTTCTAGACCCCAAAAGTTAGAGTGAAAAACTAAATGATAAACATAATTTTGAAAGTTTCTAACAAACTATAACAAATTATATAGATCAAAATATTTTTCTTTTGCAGAGACTTGCTTTTCAGTAAATTTGGACATTCCTAGCATTCCTAAGGCTCTGAGACCTTGTCCCTGCCTCACTGTGACCCTTCGAAGAATATCTTTTTATGCTAAGGAAAACACTCCCCTGGAATGAAATAAATACCACTTTCTTCTTTTAATTTATTTTTATTTTATTTTTTATTTTTTATTTTTGATTTTTGATACTTTATTTACATTTCCAATGTTTCCCCTTTTCTGGATCTCCTCTTTGGAAACCCCCTATCCCCTCCCCATCCCTACCTCTATGAGGGAATTCCACCTTCCACCCACCTGCCCACCTATCCCAGTATTCCCACCTTGACATTCCCCTTTACTGGGGCCTCTAACACCCTCAGGCCCAAGGGCCTCTCCTCTCTCCTGGATGACCATCAAGGTCATCCTCTGCCATATATGCGGTCCGAACCATGGGTCCATAGATGTGTATTCTTCGGTTGGTGGTCCAAACTCCAGGACGACCGGGGTGGGGGTGGGGGTGGGGGTGGTGTCAGGCCCATTGACGCTCTTGCTCCCTCCATGGGGCTGCAAATTCCCTCAGTTCCTTCAGACCTTTCTCCAACTCCTCCATCTGGGACTTCACTCTCAGTCCAGCGGTTACTGTTAAGTGAAACTTGGACATTCTGAACTTTTGGGCTAAATTCCACTTTCTAGAGTCTCTTTCCTGTGATTGTATTTAAGCATCCTGAATCCAAACTACAGCATACTAGCTGGTTGATACTGCCATCTAGTGACACATTGAAACCAATCAACTGACTCCGTTAAATTTCAACCACACCGATAAACACATTTAGTGTAAAAATCTTTTAATTTCTGAAGGCAACATTCACCTCCCATTCATATGAAAGCCATAGAAATGTCTTCAGTAGGTGGTGCTCCACCAGCACTGTTGCAGCAGCGTGGGATGACACTGTCCTTCGGGAACCAGGAGTGCACCTGCTATGTCAGACACCCACATTTTGACACCCACATTCATAGACTTACTTTCTCTGCAGCAGAGAGGCCTGGCTGCTTAATGAATTTTTATTCAGGCTTGAGTGTCCATCTTTGCTCAAGTGCCAAACATTTGACCCCAATGAGTCCTCGAGTTATGGGAACCTAAAGAACTGCCATCCATCTTATCTGTATTCTCAGAGAAATCCATCCCTTATCCAGGCAGCACTGTTGGGACAAATGAAATGAGCACCTAAAACTTGACCTGGAACGTCACATCTAGTGCATTGCATTGTGTTTGACGGCTTATGTGGTAGAGTCAGGGCTCAAAACAGTGACATGAACCCCAGTCTTGTCACTTTTTAAGGGAAGTGGCTAAGAAATGATTTTTGGGGGCCTGGAGATGAGAAATAATCAAATATACAAATATCATTTACTGTTAATAATACCTTTTCTCTTTTCTCAAGAGTCTTTCCAATTGACAAGTAAGCCTTAGCCACTAGTTTCTTTGAATACAAAACTTGATTTTTCCCTATATTTTAAAAGGAAAGACAAAAGAAGAAAGCATGGTATCTTAGTCAGGGTTTCTATTCCTGCACAAACATCATGACCAAGATGCAAGCTGGGGAGGAAAGGGTTTGTTCGGCTTACACTTCCATGCTGCTGTTCATCACAAAAAAAGTCAGGACTGGAACTTTAGCAAGTCAAGGAGCAGGAGCTGATGCAGAGGCCATGGAGGGATGTAACTTACTGGCTTGCTCACTTCTCCTGGCTTGCTCAGCCTGCTTTCTTATAGAACCCAGGACTACCAGCCCACAGATGGTACAACTCACAAGGGACCCTCCCCCCTTGATTACTAATTGAGAAAATGCCTTACCGCTGAATCTTATGGAGGCATTTTCTCAACTGAAACTCCTTTCTCTGTGATAACTTCAGCTTGTGTCAAGTTGGCACACAAAACTAGCCGGTACACATGGGTCCCCGGATAGTTAGGGGAAAGATGGTGATGGAAGAAAACCAGAACTCTCTTCCTTTCCTGAAATCAGCTTTGTAATTAACTCTCCTCGCCCTTGAGTCAGGACCTCATGTAGCCAAGGCTGGCTTTGGACTTACTGTCCAGCCAAGAATAACCTTAAGCGCCTGATCCTCCTTCACAGTACTGACTTACAGGTGTGGTATTTTGAGGTATTTATCACAATGTTTATTATTTGCCAAGCATTGTCAATCTAAGAAATATAATGGAAACAGCACAAGAGCAACACAAAGAGTCCAGTGCCAGTGTGATATTCTCCAGAGGTAGGGAATCATCATCTTACTATGTGACTTTCCAGAATTCATACTGAGAATCATCTAGATTTTTAGACTACTCATAAAATGCTGCTCATGACCATTTTTTCTCAGACCTTAGTTTAATAGTATTATGTCTTTACTAAAGGATTATTGAAACTTTCCTAATTGATTTGTCTTTTGTTCACTTATGAAATTGGATTATTTTTAGCAAAGTGATGGTCGCTTTTGACTCCTTTAATTAATAAGGCTTTATTTCTGCTTTATCATCCATTTTTACTCCTGAAATGAAAACATTTCTGGATGATAGTGCTCGCTAAAAGATCAGACCCTTGGACTCTGCATAAGAAGTCATTAAATGTGGTATTCTGACATTACTAGGAGAAACGGTCTCATAGCATATTCTTAGATCCCCTGATCATCTAACTTTTGTCCCTTTGCCCACAATGCTCCCTGAGCCTTAGGTGCAGAAGTATTTTGTAGATGCTTCCACTGGGGCTAGGTGATGCAACTCTGAATTTTGATTGTGGTTTTCTGCAATGGTCTTAGTCTCTTTCCCTGAAAAGTTTTCTTGAAGAGCATTGAGTATGACACTTAACTGTGGGTATACGAACAAATATTTAGAATCTAGTTAGGGATTATGCTGGTTTAATAAAGTGGTAGATGTAGGTTCTCCTTTAAAATCCATGACTTCACTATCAGTGAATAATTTGCTAGGTTTTTAGTACCTGTTTCTCTACTGTTGAATGGAAGTCTTAAATCCAAGTAGAGAGTGGTTGATTGCTACAAATGTGTGCATGCCACTACTGTATACCCTTAGGGTTAGCATACCACATTGTGGCAGGCATCATAGCTGTTTGGACTGTTAGTTGCTTTCCTACTTTGGAAGCTTGCATGACACCTTCTGGTACCATAAAATCTAGTCCTCAAGGAGAGAACATTAAGGTCAATTCCAGCTCAGAAACCATGTCTAAAGTACATGGCCTCTTCAGCAATACCAATTGGGGGAAACCCAGAACAATAGCAATAACTCATACATTTTGGGAGTCTCTTGGAAAACTCAGAGCAACAACTCAAAATAGAGTTTTCATACCTGGTTCTCTGTGTTTGGTAAAGTGGTCTTTGGCTCTTGTTGGGAGCACGAATATACCAAATAGGAACATTTAATTTAAACTATATATCCATATTTATATGTAAACTTGCATATGTTATAAAATTTTTATGTGAATAGTTAATTGCGTGATTCCAAATCTTTCAGATACCTTCACCTCCAACCCCCCTGTACTTATTTCCTGCCTCTCTAATTAGAACCCCTGAAATCGGTTGTCACTGTGCCTTTGATCCTGGCCCTTCTGACTGGGGTACAAGTGAAATCTTAAATTTGTTTTCCTTTGTATTTCCTTAATTGCTAGGGATGATACATACTTTTGAGATATTTCTTAGCAAGTTTTTCTTCTTCTCCTTTCTTCTTTTTTGTTAGTTTGGAGTTTTTGGCTCTGTTTTCTAGTCATCTATATATTCTGGACACAAATGCTTTGTTAGTTCTTAGAGAAATGGAATTCTATTCAGAAAGTGGGTTTTTACACCTGTATCATTCACGATATTGCCTATGTTTTTTTCTAGTAACTTCGGGTTTCAAGTTTATTGAGTCATTGATCCATGTGTAGTTACTTTTTGTGCAAGGCATGAATCTAACTCTTTCTTTTGCATGTGAGTATCCAGTTTTCTTAGTGCCATTTGTTGAAGATGCTTTCCTCTTTCCAGTATGGTTTTTGCACCTTGCTCAAATACTAAGTGACTGAAGTTACATGTAATCGTGTTTGGGTCTTCTGTTTTGTTTCTTTGGTTAACATGTCTGGTTTTGTGTGGTTATCATACTGTTTTTTGTACTATGGTTCAGTAATATAGCTTAAAATCTGTCATAGAAATCCTCTAGTGTTCCTTTTGTTCAAAACTATTTAGGCTATCTCGGGTCTTCTGTTATTCCTTAAATTTTAGGTAGTTTTTTTTCTTTCTATTTTGTGAAGAAAGACATGCGATTATGGTTGGGATGCATCAAATCTGTAAATAGCTTTTGGTTCAATGGTCATTTTTCAAAATATCAATTTTATCAATCCACAAGCACGGGACATCTTTCTATTTTCTAGTGTCTGCCTCTAGCTTTCTTCAGAGCTTCAATCTTTTTTATTGTGGAGGTCCTTCACTTCCTTGGTTAGGTTTATTCTTAGATATTTTCTTTACTTTGAAGCTATTGTGAACAGGAAGATGTCTATAGTCTCCTCTGAATCCTTGTTGTTGATGCATATAAAAGCTATTATTTGTGATAATTGGTTCCTGCCATTTGTTGAATTTTTGATCATTTCTAGAAGTTTTCTGAAGAGTTTTTAGTGTCTCTAATATATAGTATCATGCTTAAGTAGGGAGAGTTTAACTGCTTTCTTTCCATTTTACATACCTTTAGTTTCCTTCTCTTGCCTTATTGCTCCAGTTAGTACTTCAAACAAAACATTGAAGAGATAATAGACATGATTCATTCCTGACTTCAGTGGGATTGCTTCAGGTTTTTTCCATTGATAATATTCTCTATGACTTTTATTATGAAGGCACGTTGGATTTCATCAAAGTCTTTCTGTTAGCATTTTTTGAGATGACCATGTAACTTTTGGTTTTAAGTTTATTTATATGCTCCATTGCAGTCAACTTTGTCATGATGAATAATCTTTTTTGTGTATGTTATTATTTTGTTTGCAAGAATTTTATTGAGCATTTTTGGCCTATGATAACTGGGGATATTGCCCAATGGTGTTTTCTGTCGTTGTGTCTTTTCCTGGTTTTGGTATTAGAGTGATAATAGCTTGATAGAAAATGTTTGGGAGTGCTCAGTCCTTTACCTTTCTATCACTTTAAAAACTGTTTCGTTGTAAATTGGCTGTAAGTATTCATGGAACGTCTAGTAGAATTTTACTGTGAATAATGCATCTTACCCTGGACATCATAATTGTCACTATTATTATGATTATTATTATTATTATTATTATTATTATTATTATTACTGGAAGAGTGTTTATTACTATTTTAATAACTTCACTTCTTATGGTTCTATCTAAGTTTTTACCTTCTCAGTTTAATTTTGGTGGTTTGATCAAATGAAGAAATTTATGTTTCTTTTAGGGTTTTAACCTAAATGGAGTACAGGTTTTAAAATATTTCTTTATAATATTATGAATTTCTTTGATGTCAGATTAAAAGTTTCCCTGTTCATTTTTGAGTATGTTAAGTTGGATCTTCTCATTTTTTTTTTTTTATTATTTGCTTAATTGGACTAAAGATCTGCCAATTGTGTTCATCCTCTTAAAGAACCAGCTCTTAGAGTCAATTGTTCTTTGTATTCTTTTCTTTGTTTCTATTTCATTGATTTCTTTTCTGGCTTTTATTTCTTGCCATTTATTGGGTTTGATTTGTTTTCAAATTTTTTAGTTGCTTCATTAAGTTATTTATTTGAGATCTCTGATTTTTTTTTTCATATGGGCACTTAGAACTAGAAATTTCCCTCAAAGGACTGTTTTCATTGTGTTTCAGAGGTTTTGTTGTTTTTCTTTCGTTTTTAATTAGATCACATTTTTTTTACATTCATTTCTCAATTTTTAATCAATTTCTCAATTTCATAATTCAGTTATGAGTTTTTTAGTCTTCATGAAATTTTGCACTTATTATAGAATTTTTTGCTTTCAATATGAAGTTTTATTGCATTTTGAGCTGATATATATCAGGATTTATTTAAAAATTTTTGATTTTGAAACTATTTGTTTTGTGCCCTAATTATAATTGAAATATGTGTTAACTGTGCTTCTCATATTGCAGAGTTTTGGTGTTGTATGTGTTCTTAGTGGTCTTTTGTGTTTTAATAATTATGACTCATATTTCTTTCCATAGTTCCTTTGCTATGTTTATTCCTCTCCAGACCAAATAATGCTTCCTGTATTTTCTTTAGGCTTGGTTTGTTGGATATAAAGGTTTTAGTTTGTTAATTGGAAAGTTTTTATTTTCTCCTTCAATTATGGTGGAGAGTTAGTCTAGGCTAACCTTCATAGTCATTTAAGACATGGAATGGATTGTTGCAGGTTCATCCGGCTTTTAAAGTTTCTATTACCAAAGCACCTGTTTTCTTATGGGATTTTCTTTCTATGTGACTTGCATTTCTTTTCTTTTAGCTTTCAAAACATTTTGTTATGTCTCCATAGTCTTTTAACTGGAATATATTGTGGATTTTTTTTTCCTGGGATTCGTGCTTCTTATACTGGTATGGGTCTGTCTTTATTTAGTGGGAATGTATTTTTCTTTGTTCTTCTTGAAGATCTGATTTATGCCATTGAATTGTGATTCTTCTTCATGAACTTTATAATTGAAGGTTTGATTTCTTTTCATTGTGTGAAAAAACATATAGTATTAAAATACACATTTCTGTATATTCCTTTCCATGGCTTTTTGTTTGATTGATTTTAATTTTTTATTCCTTTTTTCTTTAGTCTAGAGTTTCTATTTTATCTTTGAGTCTGATATTCTAACTTCTACATAACTCATTCTACTCTAAGGCTTTCTGTTGAGTTTTCTAGTTGAGTTGATGGGTTTTCAATTCCATCTTCATTTCAACTTAACTTCTTTTCAGTGTTCCTATCTCTTTATTAAATTCCAATCTCAAATTTCTATTGTCGTTATCATTTTTATTGACCTTATGTTTCTGGGCATCATTCAGGCATTTATTCTCCTTAAGTTCTTTCTTTAATTTCATTCAGTTTTTTCATTTATTATGTTTTTTAAACTCCTTAATTTCTTTGATGAAACTTATCACTATTCTTTTAAATTCTGTAACTTGGGTTTTATCACGGTAATGGTCATTAACAAACAATTTTACAGGACTGTTAGGATTTAGAGATAAGATACTAGCTTGATGTTTCATAGTTTTGGCATTTTTTGCAATGAGATCTGTGCATATTGACTTCTTTTGATAGCTCTAAGTCTGATACAGACAGAGCAGGTTGGTGTCAGAAGAGAAATTTTACAGAAAGGTTGTGCTTAGAGTTTAAAAATTATTCAGAGTGCATGAAGTGAGGTGGATAGAGGAGACTCAACACAATTTTAGGATGTGCCTTCTCTTCCAAGTCAAGTGTGTGGTAATAGATCTGCCATGGTAGAAAAGTTGGATATGGTGTGGGAAAAGCCAGTAGGTTGGGAGATAGGGTTGGTGTTGTCCTGGCAGAAGCCTAGAGATTGGTTGAGACACAGATATGGGAGGTCAGAGTATGTGTGGAAATTGGTTTTGGGACTTGGACTAGATATGGAGAGTTTGAAAGGGCTCCTGATCAGGGAATTTCATGCAGAAGCAAGTTTGAAATCTTCCTCAATAGTGAGGTTAGATGAAGAACAGAAGGGACCTTTGCATTTTGGCATGTAGGTCCTGTCCTGGTAGACGCTTAGAGCTTAGTTGTGGTGTAGGTATGAGTGGTCTGACTAGGCTAGAGCACTGAACATGAAACTCATTCTAGACTCAGTATGTTAGGGTAAAGATATGGATTGAGAGCTCAGAGAGACTCACTGTGTTAGGCTCTGGAGAAGAAATTGGACCTTTTTTATTGTAAAGATAGAGAAATAATATAAGGAAGCTGGGATCTGAGAAGGTCTGGGGGAGGAGAAAGAACACAACTGAAACTATTGCATAAAAAGTTTAAAAATATATTTAAAAAAAGGAGTGTCCTTCAAAGACTGCTAAGATTTTTTAAAGTCTTAGACTCTAACTTCAGAATGTAGAGAGCAGGAAAGAGAACACACAGTTTGTGTTAAACATGCTGCATTTAATACTAAAATAATTTAAATATGCTGGCAATTAGTTGACAAGGAGAAGAGGTCATGCAGCATTCTAAGCTAATAATCTTCAGAAATCCAGAGATTGATTGTTCAAAGCTTCTTTTCTCATCTGACCATGTAATCTTCTTCCTCACTTTAATGATGATGTCAGCATTAGGCTATCTCAATCCTTTTGATTTACTACTAATTGTCAATTCCCAAGCCATACAAAGATTCTCATTTCTGCAGTCATGAATATAATTATCTACACTACTTCTTCAGTGACCAGGCACATAGATACCAAATGCAGGAAAATAACATATTTCAACAGTCTCTCTCTCTCTCTCTCTCTCTCTCTCTCTCTCTCTCTCTCTCTCTCTCTCTCTCTCTCTCTCTCTCTCTCTCTCTCTCTCTCTCTCTCTCTCTCTCTCTTTCTTTCTTTCCTTCTCTTGTTTTCTTAAGAAAAATCTGAAGTGTGAGACAAAAGCTGCTTTGGCTTTGGGAAATGACTTTTAAATTTTTCTCCTCTGTGTGCTTTTTGGTATTTTTCCAAATATCCTACAAAGAACCTACAAAAAATAAATCGTCCTTTAGACAATGGTTTCATGTAGTAAACTAATTGTAAGCAATCATTTCAGGAAACTAATGAGATACAAATTTGTATATAGCCAGTCTCCCATCTTAATCCCTGATTAGTTCTCTAATATACAGGGAGCTGGGCATGAGGAAGAGCCCAAATCACAAGCAGCAGGGCTCACTATGTAGTGTCATTCCCTGAGTTGGGGAGATTTAAGACAGAGTGTTTTGATTTGAGTAGAGATTTCTTTCTCTTTGAATTGGAAATATATTTTGTACACAAAATATCGTTTTTTTTTTCACAATGCCTTTGAAAATACAGATACTTATAGCATTTCTTATTCTTCATTGTCAAATCTTACTTAGCATGACCTTTTAGTAAGTAATTGAACAGTAAGCGAGCAAAGCATGTATGTGTCTATAGAATTTTCTGCTTTACACAGTTTTTCTCAGTACCAGTGGCAGGTGCTCAGAGCCCTACTTTTACTCCATGATCTGCATCTAAAGTTCTTCTTATAGACAAGCTAGCAGAAGCTAAGGATATAAGCCTATACTTCCAGACCCAAGGCCAGAGTTCTGGGTTTCATGCTCTCTAAATCGTTGCCTGCATTATGCTCCCCTTTTGAGATAGTGTTAATCTGTACAGGCTTGACTGTCCTGGAACCATGTTGGCCTAAAACTTACAGAGATCAGCCTGCCTCTGTCTTTTTTCTTCACCCTAGGGCTGAGAACTGAACTTAGGAACTTGTGCTTGCCAGGCAAGTGCTTTACTACTAAGCTAAATCCCCAACCCCATTTCTCTCTTCTCTTGAAAGGCAATGTGGTCTAGTAGTTCAAGTAGACCCTGAGCAATCAAAGAACCTTAGTTTATATTGCCTAAATTTTTTTATCCTCTTACTTCATACTGGCATTATCTCTGCATCAGCCCTATTTCCCCTCATACTACAATGGCTTATTAAGATAACAGTGTTGTCTACAGCTGTCATTTTTGTTCAATGTGAACAGGTCACATTTTTCTTCTAGCTCTGGTGGTTTTCTTTACTGAACAATCACTGTCATCTTACCTTTCTACTCCATTTTGTAAAAAAGAAGCAAAAGAAACTAGACTATGCTCTCAACACTTCACTTAGAAATCTGCCCAGCTAAATTTCCAATTTAATCATTCACAAGGTCAAAAGCAAAGGACCTTGGCCTAAGCTCACTTTGCCTATGCACCATGAGTTAAACAACTAGGTGAGTAGATAGCAATGGCTGGACCAAGGATTTTCAGCTTCGAAGTGAGGAGATAAGCAGTGGGGAAAGTTTAGAATAATTCATATGCTAATGAGAGCTTAAGACAGCACCATTGATACATATACATTTGCACACTTTATTATAGATATTAATACATATGTATACCTAGGTAATTATGCTTTACTCTGTTACTCTGACTTATGTTTTACTCTGTTAACAAAAGTCATGGGAAGAAACGAATTGTTGTGAGTCACAGTTAAGTTCACCCCCATTGATTCTTAGGTGCCTTTCTGACCCCAGGGCTCTGTCCTGTCCTGGAGATACCCCTTACCTCCTCA
>CM052700.1:78632007-78646540 GCA_028551405.1 Uromys caudimaculatus
CCCTTCCCCACACCTGATCCTGAATCCCCCCATTTCCTTCCCTGCCCCTCCCTCCCAGTTCTCTTCCTCCATTTGCATCTTATGACTATTTTACTCCCCCATCTAAGTGAGGTTCAAGCTTCCTTGCTTTGGTCTTTCTTCTGGTTTACTTTCTTTGGGTCTGTGGAGTGTAGCATGCTACCTGTACTTTATGGCTAATATTCATGTGTAAGTGAGTACATACCATGGATGTCGTTTTAGGACTGGGTTACCGTACTCAAGATGATATTCTCAAGTTCCATCCACTTGCATACAAAATTCATGTTGTCTTTGTTTTTAATAGCTGAATAGTATTCTTTTGTGTAAATGTACCACATTTTCTTTATCTATTCTTCAGTTGAGGGACATCTGAGTTGTTTCCAGTTTTAGACTATTATGAATAAAGCTGCTATGAACATAGTTGAGCAAGTGTCTTTGTGGAATGTTGGAGCATTTTTTGGGTATATGCCCAGAAGTGGTATATGGAACCTGAAGAGGCCACTTCCTATAGCCAGGCAGGAACCCCAGTATAGTGATAGAGACACCAAAGCATTCACAAAACTTCTGACCCAAAATTTATTCTGTCTACAAGAAATGTAGGTCCATGAGGGACTGAGGGAATGGCCAACCAAAAATTGGTCCAACTTGAGACTTATCTCATGGACAAGCATCAATCCCTAATACTATTAATGATAGTCTGTTATGCTCATAGACTGGAGCATGTTGCCTTCTGAGAGCCTCCACCCAGCAGCTGACTCAGACAGATACAGAAACCCACAGCCAAGCAGTAGCTGGAGTGGGGACTCTTGTGGAAAAATCAGAGGCATGATTGAGGGCCCTGAAGGGGATAGGAACTCAAGAAGACCATCGGAGTCTAACTTGAACCTTTGGGGTTCTTAGCATCTGAATCACCAGGTAAAGAACATACAGGGGCTGGACCTAGGCCTTCTTGGACATATGTATCAGATGTGCAGCTTGGTCTTCATGTACTTTCTGAACAGGGTCAATATTAAAAGCTATTGCCTACACATAGAATATGTTCTTCTAGCTGGGCTGTCTTGTCTGGCCTCAGTGGGAGCCTAGTCTTACAGAGACTTGAAGTGCCAAGGTGGTGGGATATTCAGGGGGGCTATTAAGCTTAGAGGAGAAGGGAGTAGGGAAAGGATTGTGAGAGAGGGTGACCCAGAGGGGGGCAGTAAGCAGGATGTAAAGTGAATAAGTAGAAAGTAAATTAAATTAATTTAACAACAACAACAACAACAACAACAACAACAACAACAACAACAAAAGAAATGGCTTGATAACTAACAATGTGCATACCAGGTTCTTTACACCAACATTAATAGAAGGAACCAGAGTTCTATGCATAAATGGATAACTCTATGACAAGTCAAAAAATTCACATAAGGCAAGTGTACATTGTAGTGTTAGCAAATAAGGAAGTACTTAGATATACTTCCTTCAATTTGGATGAAGTCATTCATAGGACCTACAGGGCAACTAAGAGATCACTCAGTAGCCAATCATGGGAACAGCTGAACAGCAAGCAAGTAGTTATTATGCAAGGACCAGGATTAATATTCCAAAGTTCACACCAAATAAATAATCAATCAAATAAGTACATGAAAAGGAAGACTGCTTCTCAAGAAGAACTACAGATTATCAGTGTGGATACCTCAGCATCTATGCTCTATTTATTATGAACAGTCTATGTTTTGCAACTTCTTGCTCAGTACTGTAAAATATCTGAAATAAAGTAACTTTTTAGGGAAGAAAGTTATCAAACAATACCTCAAATCAGGAGACTAAGGCTAATGTTTATTGTGACTACTCATATACCTGCTAGGCGTCCTTGAAAAGATATTGTGAGAATTCATTGTGTTGTCTACTTCTCAAAAACCCTTATCACATTCTCATAAGAAGAGAAACAACAAACAAACAGCATATGTCAAGGGAGGGAACTTCTATAAAATAGAATATTAGCAATAGAGGAAGTAGAAGAAACACAGTTTATAAGTATAGAAAATACTCTCAAGAAAGTATAGAAGAAGGAGTTAAGTGCCAAGGTAAAAAAGCATACAGAACACCACATAAACTGGATAACACAATTCTCTAGGATTGCAATAATAAAAAACACTAAATGTACAAAAAGGAGAAAAAACAGACAGACAGAAAGAAAGAAACAAAGAAGAAAAGAGACAAATAACCAAATAATGAAAGAAAGAAAGAAAGAAAGAAACAAACAAACAAACAAACAAAGAAACAAACAAACAAACATAGTCAAAGCTGCAAGGGAAAGACAACAAATAACATATAAAGGGAGACTTACTAGAATAACACCTGACTATTCAACTGAGATTTTAAAATCCAGAAGAGCTTTGGACAAATGTTCTACAAACTCTAAGAGACCACCAATAATACTCCAGACTACTTTACCCATCAAAACTCTAAATCACAATAGATGAAGAAAAACATTTTATGTTAAGCCAATTGAGACCACATCTATCTACAAATCCAGTGCTACAGAAGGTACTAGAAGGAAATCATCAAAAGAGACTATCCAAAACCAATAAAATATAAATAATAAATAATATTGGACCAGAAAAATCAGAAAGAAAGAGGAAACCCCCATGCCACAACAAAGAAAACAAACATTGATGACTCTCATCATCAAAGGTCTCAATTCCCAGTAAAAAATACAGAATAACAGAGTGGATTTGAAAACAGAATCCATCCTTATATCAAATTAAAGAAACACACTTTAGCATCAAGGATAGAAATCACCTAGGTGTAAAAGAATGGAAAAGATAGTCTGAGCAAAAAGTACCTAAGAAGTCAGCCAGTGTAGCCATTTTAATATTTGATAAAGGAGACAGCAAACCAAAACTCATTGGAAGAGATAGGTCATTATGTACTCATCAAAGGAAAAAAATCACCAAAAGGACATTGGAATTCATAGTCTCTATGTACCAAACACAGGGGAACCAAAGTACATAAAATAAACACTACTGCAGCAGAAATTATATGTTAACCTTCACAAACTGAGAGTGGGAGACTTCAATAACCTACTCTCACCAATAAACAGGTCATCTGGACAAAAAGTAAATAGAAAAATACTGGATCTAACCAATTTCACAAATCAAACTGACATAACATATTTATAGAACAATTCATTCAAACGCAAAAGAAAATACCATCTTCTCAGCAGCTCATTGAACTTCCTCCAAAATTGACTATGTATTTTGACACAAGGCAAGTCTCAGAAGATACAAGAAAATTGAAATAACATTCTGCATCTTATCAGACCAATATGGATTAAAGCTGGATATCAACAACCACTGAAATAACAGAAAGCCTACAAACTCATTTAAAATGGACAACTATCTACTGAATGAAAAATGGGACAAGAAAGAAACTAATGACTTTCTAGGATTGAGTAAAAAAATATATAATATACCCAAAATTATGGGACAATATGAAAGTAGCTCTAAGTGGCAAGTTCATAAAACTAAGTTTTAAAAAATAGAGAGATTTCAGATTAATACCTTAACAGAACTCCTGAAAGCTTTAGTAGAAAAAGACAAACTAACACCCAAAAGGAGTAGATGACAGGAGATAATCAAACTCAGGAATGAAATCAACAAACTAGAAACAAAAAAATTACAAAGAATGAAACAAAAGGTTGGTTCTTTGAGAAACCCAATAAGACTAAACATTTTCCCAAATTAACAAAAATGAGAAGAAAAAAGATCCAAACCAACAAAATTAGTAATAAAAGTGGAGCATAAAAAGATACCAAGGAAATCAGATAACCATAAGGATAAACTTGAAGGCTTATGCTCCACCAGATTGGGAAATCTAAAGACAGTGGACAATTTTCTACCACCTACCAAAGTAAATCAAGATCAGATGAATAATTCAAACAGACCTAAAACACCTAGTGAAATAGAAACAGGAATTAAAAGCCTTCCAACCAAAAACCAGGTCCTGATGATTTTGACAGAGAATTCTACCAGATGTCGAAAAAAGAGTTAATGCTAATGTGCCTCAAATTATTCCATGAAATAGAAACAGAAGGAATATTGCTCAATTAATTTTACAATTTGCCACAGTTACTTTGATACTTAAATCTCATAAAGACCCAATAAAGAAAAAGAATTACAGAAAAATTTCCCTTGTAAACATAAATGCAAAAATATCTCAATAAAATACTTGCAAATGGTATCCAAGAATACATCAGAAAGGTCACCCAACATGGTCAGGTAGACTTCATTCTAGAGCTTTGGGGATGGTTCAATATACAGAAATCAGTAAACCTAATCCACAATATAAACTAAGTGAAAATAAACACATGATCATTTCCTTTGATTCAGAAAAGAACTTTTTTACAAATTCTAACACTTCTTTCATGATAAAAAGTCTTGGAGAGAACACAGATACAAAGGTCTAACATAAACATAACAAAGACAGTCTACAGAAAGCCCATAGCCAGTATCAAACTAAATTGAGAGAAACTCAAAGCATTTCCAATAAAATTGGGGTAAGACAAGGTTTTCCATTTTCTCTATAGCTATCCAATATTGTACTTCTACTATTAGCTAGAGCAATAAGACAACTGAAGGAGATCAAAGGGATATAAATAGAAAAGAAGAAGGGAAAGTGTCTTTATTTCCAGATGATATGGAAGAGGTGGAAAAGTGTAAGAGTCAAAGGGGATAAAGGACAGCAAGGAGGAAGGCCTTCTAGAAAAACAGGGCTGTCTCTCATATGGACTCACAGAGACTAAGGTAGCATGTTCACGGTCTGAACAGGTCTCCCTCACATGGGGTCTTAGAGCCCAAAACAGAAGTGGATATATGTCCTCATCCTTAACTCAGAAGCTATCTCCAAATGATAGCCACTTGAGGATGAAAAAAATGATTTTCTGTGAGGGAGTCTTACTGGGGAAGCAAACCACTCTTAAGGGAAGGGCCTATGCCTCTAATAGGTGGCCAACATAAAAGTAACTCAACAGCGTCTTGGTGATTATATGTATCATAGAGTTCAGTGAGGACACTTTTTTCTACATTACAGGCCTTGTGTTTTATGTGATTCCTGTTTGTGCAAATACATGTGTGTCTTTGTTTATATGTGTTTTGTGTGTTTTTCATGTTTGGTTGCTTTGTCATATTTAGATTTGTTTGTTTTTATTTATTTTAGTAATATTCCTTAGATGTCTGTTTTTTAAGGAGAGACAGAGATGATATGGTTCTGGAAAGGAAGTGAGGGGTGGGAAAGGAACTGGGTAGAGTAGGAGGGGGAAACGATAATCAAAGTACGTTATAAAAACTTCTATTTTCAATAAATAAAAAGTGGAATGTTTACTTTAGGAAGGAATACATTAAAATAGTTTATGATGACACATGCCTATTATTCCAAGACTCAAGGGGCTAAGCTAAGATCATCATTCATATCTTGGCTACATAATGATTTCAAGGCCTCTTGTGTTATGTAGTCTCAATAATCAGTCAAAACAATAATAAAAGAATAATGACAATAGAGGTTACTTAATTATGATGAATGGCTCTGACTAATGTGAATTATTTCTAACATAAAAATTAATTATGAACTATACAGAAATTATGAGCTCTTAATTTTTCTGTAAATTAAAAACAATTCTAAAATTTAAATATTTACTTAAAAGCCTATAATATAAACCTCTTCTTCAATTGGAAAATGTTTATATTTAAAGAGCTACACTTGAAAAACATATTTTAATAAAATAAATGACAGTAATAATTTTTCCATCAATTTCTTAGAAATATTAATGAATAATTCTTCATAAAAATATACTTTTTCATGAGAAATTTCTGTTGCTGCCATTGATTAACCACATAAACTCTACCTCTGCCAAGCTGACAACATAAGGCTCCATATCAGTATAATTAATTAGCTCATTTGTATATTAGATTTTCAGTACTTCATCATTGTAATGTAGAAAACAGAACTCATGGGATATTTTTGGTGCCCCTCCCTCTTCAGAGCATCTGCTTTGGGGGCACTTGTAAATACTGTGCCTTTGAGTCTTAGCCATATGGAGTATTACCTCCACTGGGAGCAAAAAAATGCTAATTCTATCCATCAAAATTTTAAAATGCTACATCTGGACTACATCAAAATCAGTTTTCTAACATACCATTGAAACTAACTCATCATTAAGATGTATAGAATTTAAATATCTTTGAACAGACTGGAGGCTTGAATTAACAAAAATGATAATACCAGTGTCTAAGCACTGAAATAATTTAACATGTTCAAGAGTTCCATCATTCTTTAATCTGCTGTATGTGTGCAGAGCTAAGGTAACTTTCCTGAAGAGAACATGCATATTGTTTATAATTATAATCTTTGACCCAAGGAGGAAGGGCAGGCTTACTTTTAAATCATTTTCTTTCCCATCACAAATGAACCTAGCATTATGAGAGAACCCTCCTCAGTGTCAGAAGGCCCATTTCATTCTGCCACCTGTGTATGTATAACTGGTTAGTGTAGGCTTCCTTTTACATCATTTCTGAAATCCTCCTGAAGGTAAGAGCTGCTGTATTTAAAATTCCATATAATTTCTTGCTTTTATTCGACAACACAAAATTAAAATGAACCTCTTTTTCAAACACTTTTGTAATTCTGTTGATGTCTTATTTAGCTATTTGCTGAAATATTATGTGGTAACACTAGTTTTACTAAATCATATTTTTCCCTAGCAGGTTAGACATTCAAAGTAAATTTTAAATAATATTATACTGTATAATACCACCTTATTTATATGCCATACTTGTTCTGAGATCTGCCAGATCAATTACTTCTTAAATGCTCCTATTTGCTTCTTCTGTAACTCTGAATGATATTTTCCTTATGTGATCTAAAGAGAAGTTTGTATGGTCTGAATTCCCTGTCTCACAATATAATCAAATGACCTTCAGTTTCTTTATTCTAAGGATGGCATAACATGTTGACGAGGAGCAGAGATGGCAAAAGCTTTGAGACACTAAAGTGATTATTTAGAGTTCTAAAAGGTGTTAGCAAACTTTCCAAACAGACTTGTGCCATCTGGTGCACTGGCTTCTATAGTAATGTGAGTGTTTTCCTTAGGCTTATGGAGAAATTAGAAATTAATGTTAGAAATCATCCATCTTTCCTATGCTGGAGAAACAATGGGAAGGGGTGATATTGGCAGATCCCAGACTACAGTCAAAAGTATCTGGGGCTGGGATAATACTGAAGAATTCGAAATGGCATCGAAGCAGAGTGAGAACAAGACTTCCTTCCTGTCTACAGTATCCCTCAACATTACCACCAGGCAAACCCAAGCTGAAAATAGTTCATCAGCCAGAGAAGTGGACCCTGTAACTGGAAATACAAAACATTGTAGAGAAAGCAAGGAAAAGAGCCCTGTGCAAAAGGCTGCACTCTGGTCAGAAGACTTCATTCCTGCCCCCAGATCCACATGTAGAGATGACAGTCACAGAGGGGGTGGGATTAGTAGACAGGTATCTGGGAGGTTATTATGCCCTAGAGGAAAAACCCTCATCAATGAGATCTCTTTTGCAATGCGAAACCATAGTGGCTCCTCACCCTATGCTGAATTTCCTGGTGCCTTGACCTTGGGTCAGCCTTCAGAACTGATCCATGTTATGGTATTTTGTTGTAGCAATTTGAATAGACTGAGACCACTCCAACCAACACAACTCATGATGTCTAGTTGTCAGATGCCTCTAGTTTCATGGCGACTGAGAAAGCTGGGTCAAAGCATCATCATATCTTAATGTCAGCTGATAGGCAACTTTATTCATCATCTCTGCTGACTGGATTTCTCTGAAATTGCATCCTACCCCTCACGTTCCTGAGATCTGAAATCTTTGGGGAACCTTCTGAGAAAGATCAACTTGTGGGTGACTTAGCAGGGTAACCATCATAACTATAACCTAGAAACAACAGATCGCTTCTTAAGAATCTGTTGCCATGTGCCTTTAGACCTTGCTTCTTTTACGACAGTATGAAGGCAGCTAGAGTTTCCCTTCAATTCTTCTTCTTAGACCACCTGCAGTCAGTTTAACAGTTTTGCTTTATTTTTCCAACCAAAAGAAACAATTTTTGTTCCATATATATAAAGGGCTGTGTATGCTAGAAGTATTCTAGTTAAAGATGCTGATAAACCATATAGCAGCCTATCTCTTAGATAAGCTAATTAATTTTATTTAAAAATTTACATTGAAAATTTTATTATGATTTATCTAAAGACTAAAATTGTAGAAAATTAGTATGTAGGAACACGAATAAAACCTTGTTCCAAGTTCCTGGAATGTTGGTATTCCTCATCTACGATCAGCTACTTAATATTTACATCCTATCTAATCTGCAAACGTTTTGCAACCTTTTGGTTACAAAAGGATTTTTGTCTCAGAGACAAACAACTAAACCTGACTGAATTTCAGCTCTGTATTCATTCTTAAACTTCATCACTCATTTTAATCAGAGAGGAATCAGAGGACCAAAGTTGGAAGAGCCCTTGACAACTAGCCCTAAAATGGAGAAAATAGAACTCTCCAGAAATTTATTTCAGTGAGAATCTAATGTTTCCTCATGGCTGAGCTATAACAAATAGAGACATTACAATTTAAAACATAAAGTTGTAGGACTTGCAAAGAAAGAAGCTACTGTGTGTAACAGGCAGCAAAAAAAGAACAATATGCTTAAAACTACAGACATTCTACATTTATATTTCATAAGAAATACTTTTCCTATAAATGGAAATAAAAATATCTAACAGGCATTAGAAAAAACTAAGCTGTTGAAAGCTGTAGGGACTGAGAGTAATTTAAATAACAGAAGTTCAATTCACCAGACAACAGTATCAGCTAAAAATGTTGGGATTTGATAACATTGTTTTAAGAATTAAAGAATGAACTACATTAATATATGTACTTCTTAGCATTCATGTCATTTGCATATTTGTATATAGAGAGAGCACTGTGAACTATAAAGTTACAATGTCTTGAAAATCATTTTCAGGTGAGTTATGCAAACCAAAGCGAATAAGACAGACAAAAGAAAGGCTCAACACATGTCAGATGACAGTGTCATGCCACAGGAAGGATTTCTATTGTCTATTAACAGCTTGTGTGAGCCTTGGGAGCATTTGTTGGTCTGTATGTTTGCTCAGATTCTTTGAAAATAATTTGAAGTTACTTGATACATTTAAAAATAAAGTAACTTAAGATTTCCCTCTTAGTTACATACCTGGAGTTGCTTTTACATGTACACGTGGAAATATTTGTAAGAAAGTTCCTGTTATTTGCCACAGAAAGAAAGTAGAAACTACTTCAATGTTAACTGGAAAGAGTATAGATGGTGGCATAATTATGTAATTAGATTCTATGCATCAGTGAAATAAATAATTTTTAATTCCAGTCATCCATGTGCATAAATCTCAGAAACATAATGTTCTCAGAAAAAAAAAACATGCAGGTATCAAGTTCATAAGCAGTAAGACAAAGCATTCTATTCTTTGGAAGATACATAAATATGATAAAGCTAGAAAAAAATGGACATTCTAAAGAAAATAATATACATACATATCAAGGAAGAAGTTTGTTCCAAGGCTGAGGGCTGGTAGTCATTCTATGAAGCAGGAAGAAGCAAGCAGATTTTGAACAGTGTTATGAATGCTGTATCTTATGCTGGATGTTATGTTCTCTGCAGCTTGTTGTATTATTAACCTTATAATTTACATACAGTAGAGGTTTTAAACCAATAATACATTTCAAAACTTTAAAAGAATGGCATTTATGTAAATAATCAATAAATATATAAAAATATATTCATTACCATTAGTCATCTGGGAAACACAAAGCCAAACTATGCTTGGATACTGGAAAGATAGTCAATCAGGAATGTGCTTGCCATGTAAATTTAAAGACTCAGGTTGTACCCCAGCAGCACACAAAACCCAGGCTAGGTAGCACATGCCTGTAATCCCAGCATAGTGGCAGCCCCAGAGGAATGGCACATAGCCAAGGTTTCTACCTACATGGACTTGTGGAAAGACAGAGGGAGTGCTCTGGGAGGGGATGCAGGGAGAACAACTAGAGTCTCCTACATTGCTGGTGAACAAAGTGGTACTCCTTTTGCAGTTTCTCAAAACTTAAAATATCACTTTAACAGATCCACTCCTACTTACATATACAAAATCCCTGTAAGCAGAGATTTAGGAACCAGTGCAGAGATGGGCATTGCAGCTCTGTCCACCACAGCTAGAATCCATGAACACATGACTGCATGAACAAAGGTAGAACATACACGCAGTTGGGTATTACTCTCTCCTGACAAGAAATGAAACACTAACATATGTGGTAGGTGCATGAACGCTATCACAAATGAGACACACAAGACAGAGAATATGGCACAGTCTTATGTGTATATTGAATTGGATTAGCAAATTCTAGACACAAAACTTGATAGGGGTTTCGAGGAGGTGGGAACAAAAGAATATATAAACAGGGAGCTACTGTTGACAGGGCGAGGCACCATTTCCTACCCCGAGGGTCCAGGATTATACAAGAGTAGAGAAAATGAGCTGTGCACAAACAAAAAATCAAATGAGCTGGGCAGTGGTGGTGTATGCCTTTAATCCCAGCACTTGGGAGGCAGAGGCAAGAGGATTTCGGAGTTCAAGGCCAGCCTGGTTCAGGACAGCCAGGGCTATACAGAGAAACCCTGTTTTGAAAAACCAAAATAAATAAATAAATAAATAAATAAATAAATAAATAAATAAAATAAGCATGTGGTCATTCATTTTATATTTGGTCTTTGAACAGCAAGAAATAAAAAGCAAATATATTTGTAAATAACTGATACATTGAGAGTTTCCAGAAATGTTTGAACAGAAGGGACTCATTAGTATGAGTTGGGGTCCCAAGCTGAGTAAGAATGGGGAAACAGAAATGCTAGCAATTCCTCTGCTTGCTGAACTGCCCAAATGTGAGCAGACTTCCACTCCTACCCATGAGCCTGCACTACCTCTATGCCTTCCCACCATGGTGGACTTTCCCTTGCAACAGTCATCACAATAAATGAGGTCCCTCAAAATAGTCCTTTCTATATATTTTATCACAACAACATAAATGAACTAGCATATAGAAGTCAGGTGACACTGCCAAATGCTACAGAAAAGCATGTGTGCTTCAATATCTAAGTAATAGCTTCCAAATAATACAAGACATTAAAGCGAGTTTTACTCCTGACACTACAATATTTGATGTTGCTTAATTAGTCAGCTGATTTAACAGCATTTGTTGAAACATTTGTGCTATGGACTGGCTTGACCATTAGGAATAAGTGATTAATTCAACACATGGCCTTCCCCTACACAGGCAATGTTTTGGTGGCTGAAACACAAGAAATATAAAATTACTTCCCGCTCCCTCTCTCATAGACACACTCACAGCAGGCAGTACAGGTTTTTCATTTTGTTTATTGTTTGTTCATTTTTTTCTGTTTCATGGGATTGAATCCATGGCTTCATACTAGCTAAGCAAGTTTTCTCCCTACAGACTTCCAAAGTAATAAGTTCTTTGGAGTAATGTTTAATGGAATTATATAGGACAGAATCACCAGGAACACATAGGACATTGGACTGCTGCCTATTGTGATAAGATCAACAAACATTTATGACAACAGTCAAAACTCTTCCCAGGAACCACCGATGAAGCAGAACAGTGTGTTCAAGACATTATGCTCCTCAGTGATGCTCACAATGTCCCACAACGCTCCATGATGCTCCACTGATCTTACAATGTCTTACAATGCTTCTGGATGCTCCACGATCCTTATCTACTGCTTCCTGGCATTGACCGTTGTAACCACAAAACTCTTATGCAGCTGCTTCCTGCTTGGTGGGGAATGTTTCAGCCCATCTAGAGAAAGTAGCTATGAACACCTGAAGGTATTTGTAACCACATTTTCCTGGCTTACCTTCTGTAAAATTGACCTCTCAATATACTCTAGGCTGTTCCCCCTAGGTCTTTTGCCCTGTTTATTCTTGGCTGCATAAACACTCACTTGCCGGCATATCTTACAATGTCCTACTATCTTTCTGGCCCAGAACCTGAGTCTTATATACTCTAGGTCCCTTAACTGCTTGGACATGGAAAGCTTTTTATCCCATAAATGAGTCCATCTGTGCATTTGGCCTAGTAAGTCTTTTGCTTGCTTGCTTTCTTCCTGATGTCCTGGGCGTGAATAATACTCACAGTTACTGACTTCATTGGGACATCTAAGAGATCCAGGATTTGTTTGTTTCCTCTGGTGTGAGCAGTCCTCTCTCTTAGCATATAGCTCTGTGGTAGTGGGATGTGGCAAAGGCATACCTGTTATCCGTATAGATGATTTTCTTGCAGGCTCCAAGTTCTAAGTCCTTGGTGGGGGCAGTTAGCTCCACTTCCTGTGTTAACATGTCAGGGGGTAGAGGTTCCGCCCAGCTGACGATTGTGCTGTCCACCACAGCAGCACCTGCTTGTCTCTGGCCTTCATGGAGAAAACTGCTCCCGTCTGTAAACCAGATAGCCTCGGCTTTTGGTAGGGGTCAGTCAGAGAGGTCTTTGCTTTTGGGCCAGCTTATTGTGGCCCATTGGGCAGGAAATGTATCTGGGCCCCTATTTTGGAGAGTATGTCTCACCCCAACAGAGGGTAGGGACAGTCTGGGGTAACCTTAAATGAATGGGATACCCAGCCCATCCCTAGGTCCACTGTTCTTCGGGTAGTCCATGCCAATGGCTTCTTGGCCCAAAGATCTTTTCTTGAAATGGGGCCATCAGCTTGGAGGATAAGTGTTGAGCCCCTGTGTCCACCAAGAATTGAGTGGGTTTCTCCTCCACTTTCAGAGTTACACTGGGTTCAGGGAGAAGGTCTCCCCTAATCACTGTCTTCACTCAGGGCTAACACCTTTTGCTGCTTGGGGGAGCTTTTCTCAAGGCCTGGGATTTTAAAATTAGTTTGGACTATGGAAACAAACATATAATCTACTGTATGAAACTGTTCTAAGATAACTATTTTTATGCAGAATCTGTATTTTTAGTTCAATTTATTGCATCTCGATGGGTTGTCACCATAATATCTCAAGAATTTTAGATTTTTTTCCCACTGGAATCAGATTTTTTGCTGTCATTTTATGTTCCCCATTGGATTTTTAAAATATTCTTTGTTTTGATTTAAGGATACCTCTAATTTTTCTATGGATTTCATTCTAGCATTTAATATGTTAGTCTTCTCTTCCTCTAAGTCTGTTTTCTGATCTCCCTTAAAGAGGATATATTAAATTATAATCATTACTGACTCAACATAAAATTTTTTCAATGACAATAAAAGCAAACCTAGAAGGGTTCCTAATGCCCTTTTTAACCATGTTTTCCATTTTTTAATATGGAAACTATTTTTTTTTTTTAGTCTCTCTAACTCTCTTCTTATTGTGGAGACTTTATTTTTCTTTCTCTCTTCTTTCTTTGGAGAATTTATGTGCTTATATTTAAAGTCAGTGTTTCTATGACTGTGTTTGTTCTCTTTCTTCAGTCTGCATCTTACTTTTAAAACATGCTTATCTATGTTTTCTCCTCCTCAGAATTTTGATATGCATATATTTATATGTCATTCCTTTCTAACCATAATGTTGTTTTTTGTATTTCATTTTTTTTCTAAACTCTTTTCTGTTCATGCATGCCTTATTCTTTTTATTTACTTAATTTTCTCTTAAGGACTTTATTTTATTAATTTCAAAGTATTTATATCTGTCTTTGATGTTTTATACCCACTGTCTCTCTTTTATTTCTCATGTAAGCCTAATTCCAGTTTCATCAGAAGTTCATTTGAACTTGGATTATTTCTGAGTCTCTCTGTGTGCCTTGTGTTTCACCTCAAACATCTCACTGTGATTAGCCCCAGCCCAGTCCATCAGCTCACACAGGAGCAGCTCTTCTCCCACACTGTGAGCTGTTTACTGGCTGGGAAGATGGTACCAGGAGCTGTATAAGACTGGGGACATCCTCCTGTTGTGAGAGTGGAGCCTCATGCTAGAATGCACTGGCTGGCAATGTGCATCTTTGCCCTATGTAAGGTATGGTCCACCTTTCTGGGCCATGGTGTTGTGTACTGCATTTCTAGCCTGCTTTTTCTTAAAAGGCCACATCTGCACTGTGATGTCATACAGTTGTGCCAGCTCTATATGTGCAGTAGCACAGACTTGCCCCAGGTGTAGTCAGGTCAGAAATGTGGTTTTACCTCAAGGGGGCAGGGGCACCAAGCCCACAGAATCTCCTGTGCCAAGTCTCACCATATATTAGAGACAGGGTCTTTTGCCACCTGAATGGAAGAGTGCACTGAGCTATTGCCATGGTTACAAGCCCTTCTCTGTCCAGTGATAGGATCGATATTTCAGAAATGATACTTCCTCCTTTTTTTGACAGACAACAATTTTATTTAATTTCTT
>CM052700.1:78646640-78704032 GCA_028551405.1 Uromys caudimaculatus
TATATATATATATATATATATATATATATATATATATATATATATATATATATATATATATTGTATTTACTCATTCATTTACTTGCTTATTAGGAAACAGTTACACCATGATTTGAAATAAACTCAAGTCAGACAGGTACATATGAGAATCTGCCATCAAGTGGATACTGTATGAACCGTGTCCCTGTAGAGGCTCATTTGAGAGGAGCATCAAACTGCTTTAGAACTCATGGACTGTGGCCCACCCAGTAGCACAACTACCATGGGCATGCACCAGACAGGCAGAACAAAAAGGACTAACTATCCTGAGGACTTCATGCTGTTATGGAGCATAGCTCTGCTTGTTGTACTCTCAGTCTTCACATCCTTTCTAATCTAAGGGTTGTGTGAAAATTCAGAGGGGGCTTCCAGCCCCTCACTTGGCAGTATTATAAGCACACACAATCATAAAGTTTGATCATTGTTAAGCATTGCTGCTGGAACAGATTAGTGATTCACTCACCACCCTTGAAAAGAATTTAGAGATATAGATCATCAGCAATGACCACAAGCTTTAGAAAGAACTTGGAGATGTGGCTTGTTAGTTAAATTAGGATAAGTTGTTTATATCCATGGCTCTACTGACAAAATCTTATGTATTTGAAGTTCAGAAAGGAAAACTCTTAGTAGTTGGGTTGTGGACTGTTTGTGGTCAGTGAACAAGGACAATGGGAGCCCTAGCAGCACTACCTGGCATGACTCTCTTTCTAGAACTGGGCAAATGAACAAAGTGATGATTAACTTCCTGTACACGTTATTGCCCTCAGCTTCCAGATGACTTAATACTAACATTGATGATCAGTAGATGTGCACACTGAAGATTTAAAGTAGAAATGACTGATAGACTTTTATATAAATTTTAGATTTGTGAATCTCTTAAGATTTATGTAAGATTACTTTTTAAGATAAATAATAAAATAATTGATCTTCTTTTTATTAACCATAAATTGCAACCTGTCAGTAAAAATAAAATGGCTGAGAAAATTACATGGCTTTCTTATAACTTTTTAATCTATAACAAGTGGCTTAGTTATGAATGTGGGTAGGCTTTTTGGAATGATTTGTTTCCTACTTTACTTGTAATACATAAGTTGTTTTTCAAGTAAAGATGTTAGGAAACAGTAAAAATAATCATTCATTAAAAGAAAAATAGAATGCAATCACATTGTAATGTTTATGCTGATTTTGCTAGGATATATACACAGTAGAAGGAAAGAAAAAGGAGCTTGTTATGTTTCATTCACTGACTCTGTGTGTGTGTTTGCGCGCGCGCGTGCATGTGTGTGTTACTTTTTTTTATTGGAAACTCCCTATCCCATCTCTCCTCCCCCTGATTCTATGAGTGTGCTCCCCCACTCACCTACCCACTCTGTGATTCTTATCCCTGTTTTACTTCTTTTTGCTTCTCTCCATCCCTCAAAGTGTTCCAGTAAACTTGTGGGTCCCAGGAAGAAATGCCTCCACACAATCAAGCTTCCCTTCCTCAGAGACTAGTCGGCTGAGGGAGAAATTGCCACTTTTCTGCCTTCCCTCAGTTTACCCTAACCAGACAAGTCTGGTCTTCAACCTGTCCCTTTAAGATATTTCTGGAAATTTCCCAAAAGATACCATACAACAACAGAAAAGTAATTGAAATACCTGATTTACTTAGGAGTTTTATGTAACAGTAGCTGCTAATTTTTGAAATGCACAAAATACTCCCATTTATGACAGGGTGATAAATGTGACTTTGATAACGACTCCTAATAAATTCCACTTCAGGATGTGCGTTGGGTACTTTATTGAAAAGTCTGTTGCAATATTGAAATCAATGCTATTAATCATATATAAAACCAGTAATGATTTTCAATAACAGTAGGGTGTGCAGAAATTCCTGAGAGACAATTGTGAATCCTTTGTGTTTACAATCTTGAATCGACTTTAATTCCAGTGAATCAAAAATAGTGACTATTAGGACTTTTCTACTCATGAGATCAAGGCTCCCATTTAGGGCACACATCTGTGAAGTGATTCAAAGAGGGAGACAGTTTAAAATACTATTGCATTTCCTTCATATTTTCATGTCAAGATTTTATATTGCTGAGATGCAAATTAATAGTCTTTAACATTTGCTCTAATTTCAAGTCACTTTTACAGGATTCAACTTACCTGTTTCATAGACATTTTCAATATTTTTAGTAGGAATTCTGAGGTACTGTGTCAGGTTCATGTATTCTTCCCACATTTCTTCTGTTATATTTGTTCCAGTTGCTGCATTTCATGGAAGAAAGGTCAGAAGAGACAACCACTATAATCACACCAAATAGTCTAAGTTCATAAAGTTTTCTCATCAGTTGGTGAAACCTGATACTTCACCCCACCCTCCCTACCAGAATGGAGATGCCAGTCAGGGAAACATTCTTAGGTCAGGTCAGACATTCTTCCTGTGGCTAAGACAATAAGTTTCCATCCCATCATTTCTAATATATTGATTTAAAATCAGGAATATTAAAATTAGCATTGAATTATTATTAAAATTAGTATTCTGTACTATTCAACTTGAATTTCCCTTAATTGTGATTATACTTATACATTAGTAAACAAATCACATTCCGGTACAAGTGTGTCATGAATCTAATGCAAGGGACACAGCTATGTTGCAATTCACAAAAAGAAATAAATGTTTTCTCTCATATAAGATTTACATACCCAGTGCTCCCACCAGATGCTGAATGTAATTCCCATTATTAATAAACTGGACTTCGAAGAGGATGGTGGTGTTTGAGAAAAAATGTATCCCAATAAAAAAATCACTTGGCCCTGTTAATAAATACATTTTCCTTCTTAAGAACATGATGTAGAGTTTCCTATTTATTTATTTACTTACTTATTGTTTAGTTTTGAGATTTAATTTAGTTACACCATTTGAAACTTCCTTTCCCTCATAAAAATCTGAATGTATGACTATCCATATTCTCCTTTAAATTCATGACCTGTTTTTTTATTGATTATTATCATATGGTCATATTTATAATATTATTTTAATAGTGATTCTTTACTTTGTATTATATAAATTGTGTATCATATATAATAAAATAATTTATGAAACATGAAATATTCATTCATAAATATAGCCCTTTCAGTCAATATTATATTATGTAGATATATCTCATATTTGTTTTTAATTATATTATTTTTAAAACATTGTAAATTCTTTCATAATAATCCCATTATTTCTAGCATACTACAACATGTATTATCATGTCTGCATTAAATTATTGAGTCAGGGAAACATTTTCTTATCTTCTAACATGAAATTAAAAAATCAAGTGTATGCCTGTATTGGACCAACTTTAGCAAAACCTGTATTTATTTATTTGTTTGATTTTGTTTGTTTTGTGCCACCTAGTAAGATAATTCATAAGTGCATTACCCCCTAAGATTGGTGGAGAATATATAATGGCTATTATACTCACTTCGTTCTATGCCTCCCTCATATGATGGATGAAAGTAGATTTTTGGAAAATGATGAACCGCATCACGCAATTTCCATATTGTAGGCATATAGTAACTCCCGTTTCTTTTGGGACATATATTGAGGAGTGCATACCCTGTAAAATGAGACACAATGGACCATTTATCCATGAAAGACACTCTTGATTGAGATCACATTACCCATAAACCTTGTAAATAATGCAATCAATCCCGAACTCACATTTCATTAAGCAATACTTCGATGGAATCTTATCAGCCCAAATTGTGTGTAGTTGGCACTTCCCATTTTTCCTAAACAATACATTTTAAACAACAAACACTATTTCACATTTATCATTATATGTCTATTTGTCCCCAAAGAAAATACTTCTTGCTGATAGTTGGACACATCCCTGGCTTTGATACTGCCTTCTATGATGCAATCATTTGGTTTGTAAATATCTTCATTATTTATCTTCTCAGTCTATGATTCCAGTCTGGAATGGACCAACTTCCTGTGTGCACCAAGACGTGTGGTTTTGAATGGGGCTCAGACCCTTAATTTACAGCATTTTCTAAATCAACAAAGCAAAGCAAGTGACCTCATTGATGCAATACTAGGTATTCAGTTATCAGGATGGTTTTCAAAAGGAGGAACATTCTTCACAGTGAGGTTATAACACTGCTTTTGTCATATTTTAATTCAGATTTTCCTTTACTCATGTTCACACTTATTAATACTTTACTTTTATCAAACATAGATTTCATTACATGATGTATATTTTACTGTGTTAGTATTTTCATGATTTTAATATAAAGAAGATTAAAACATCAAGATGTGAGCACACAGGTTTAATATATCTTAGATGCATTCACTATCAACTCCAGCTTTTCTCAAATTACTATTAAATCCCAATCATATTCTTATTTCCAGTAACATATTATAATACCTTGATTCAAATTTCAACAAATTGTTTCCTTTATTCAAATAACTTTTCTTACCTGACATAGAACGTCATGCTCATGACTCTGTATTGGCTAAAATACTTCACCTCCCGCATCAGCATCCTCACTTGACTATTTTCTGCTGTTGTATGCTGAGATTTACCTGCTAGGTAGATAGTATTAAATTTCCCTGAAAACTAGAAATTAATATGCATTAAAGTCATCAATCAGAGCAGATGAGTTCAAGTGTCCACACCCACATGTTTGCATATAATCTCCTGTAACTTCATTTCTGAGTAATATCATATGGTTTTAGTGGGTACTACATACGCATAGTGTACCAAGCAGACTAAACACCTATACACATAAAATGATAAAATAAATTTAGTGAAAATTTCAGGTAAATCAATGGTTAGAAATGTAAGTTATAGGTGTTCAAAAGAAGAAATTAAAAGCTATTTAATGTTGTGACAGTAAAAATTAGATATAATGTGCTATCAGCATTATTGTGTATTTCTGTTTTTACTTTATAATTGCCTAACATCTTATTTGAAAACATATATGCAAGATAAATAATTTTATATCATGCAAACTATGATTAAGAAAAAGTACAAAAAAATAGATCATAGGTTCCTGCTAGGAAGGAGCATTAACACAAAAAAGTAATCTTAAAAAATGTAATAAAAATCCACATACTAAATTCATTCAAAGTAAATGAAAAGAAGCCATCATATTTTGATGCCTAAATTGTTTGTATGCCAAGACATTCATTAGGACCAGTTTTCCTCTTAGAAATCACTCGAATCAGAATAGGACAGAGTTAAAATTGTACCCATTGTTTGGCTTTGCCTCTGTATTCTACATGTTTGCTGCAACATTCCATTCAAAACCTGTAGTCACAGGCACACACCCATACAGACAAAAGTACCACACATACACACAAACATGCACAATCAAACTTCAAAAAAATAAATCTCTGTTTTAGACATATTTCTGGATTATGATTAATGTCAATATTATCTCACATATTGACTATAGTACCATGACTCTAAAGGACAAAAATCTATTCCTCAAATATACTCTATATATGTGTTTGACCTGGAGATATCAAATTGATTTTGTTTCTATTATATTGATTAATAGTCATCCCTGAATTCGTGTAGAATAGTGAAACATTTAATGTAAATGTATTTTGGCTTTCAACTATGAAAATAAAGTTAATTATGCAAAGTTTAAAAAACATGTCATTAATTAGTTGTTCATTTTCATACTCTTTACTCAGGTAAAATAATATTAGGCAATATAATAAGCTCAAATGATGTAATTGTAACCTTAAACTAAAACAAATAATGTTTTAAGACATGGGACATATTCCAAGTACAAAAACTAAAAAGGAACCAATATATTCATAGAATCATCCTGATTGTCAGGTCAAACCATGATAAATTCACCTCAGCCACCTTTCTTCCTGCATAATCCCCTGATACCCCACCCATGTACCGATAAGGGTTCCTCAGCGGCAGAAACCAAACAGACTAGCACAAGGAGAAGAAACTTCATCTTCCAGAATCTTCTCTATCTTCTATAACAGAAGAGCAGAGTTGTTCAGCTGCTTGTGAACTGATGGACTGAAGAGGCTCACAAAACATTTCAATTTGCACAATGTGTAATGAACCTGTTAATTCTCTCTCTCTCTCTCTCTCTCTCTCTCTCTCTCTCTCTCTCTCTCTCTCTCTCTTGTTAAGAGCAATTTGGCAGACTGGGTGGCAGTATTTGTAAGAGTCTGGCCTTGCTTCATTTGAATCCATGGGATTAGAATTCAGTGGAGTGTACTATAAATGTCCCTGAATTGTTGACATTCAGAAACAGTCAATATGAGCAAGCTGGATTGGTGAGATTGTACCCAGAAAAGAAGATCATCTTCATGAAATATTCCAAGAGCTTTAACATTGACCAGTATTATTTTCAGGTTTATATAAGAACAAGATCTAAGTGCTACCTGTTAATTCCCAGCTTACAATTAACATTCCTGTATGTGGATCACAGTGAGATTATTTTTCTAGTCAAGTAAAGTAATTTCTTGATTCTACAATGAATAATTGCATATCATTAGCACAGCTTCAAGGTAAAAATAAGTCTCACATATGAGTCTACATTCATTTTGCTCTGAGCACTAAAACACTCAGACATGGAGACGATTGATTTAATTCTTGCCAACGAGTCACTTCTACTACTTGGAATATACGTGATCCTAGGATCCATGATTTCCACTTGTTAAACTTCCATGTGCAAGATCTTGTTCTCTTCCAATCACCACCTTTGTGAGCATTGCCTGTCACCTCTCTCCCTACCCCAGCTCTTTCTCTCCCTCCCTCCCTCCTCCCTCTCTCTCTGGCCCTCTCTCTTTCCCTCCTTCTTTCCTTCCAGCCCTCTCCCTCTCCCTCTCCCTCTCCCTCTCCCTCTCCCTCTCCCTCTCCCTCTCTCTCTCTCTCTCTCTCTCTCTCTCTCTCTCTCTCTCTCTCTCTCTGTTTCTCCGTGTGTCTCTGTCTCTGTTTCTCTGTGTGTCTCTGTCTGTCTGTCTGTCTGTCTCTGTCTCTGTCTGTTTGTCTTTCTCTCTGTCTATGAACCAGGATGTAGCTCTCAACTACTGCCCAAGCTCCATGCCTGCTGATGTGCTCTCTGCCATTGCTGTATTGGATTAAATTTCTGAAATTTTAAGCAAAACCTAATTATCCAGTTTCTCTTATAATAATTGTTTTGGACTTAGTGTCTCTTCCTGACAAAACAACGGTGACTATAAATCCAGTGAATAGCAAAACATAATTAAGAACAAATTTGAAAATATCATCACAATAAATTGAAGAATTGGCAATTTTGTAGGTTAGAATGTATTTCTTAATGGAGGGGTACTATATTCATATATTTATATAGTATAGTGTTTCATGATCATAGCTACATTCACATTCTCCTTTCAGATTTCAAAGATTTTCTCCCAAATATCTTATATCTTTTTCTCAACTTCATTTTAATGAGAATTTTGGAATATTTGTTTCTCTAAAGCACAGTAATATTATGAAAATAAATGTGTTTTAAGTTAATGCCAGGTGTGGGGCTGCTTCAGACTGTCCACAGCAACTGACTGTCATTTCCCCATCATCTAGCAGGGTTATGATTTTACCAGTCGCAGATAGTATTTGCAGTTATGTGACATTTGGAATTCAGGGACCTTTTCAGTGGGTATATAAATTCTAGGTTCTTGAGAGGCAGGTTAGTGTATTGCTCATTCATTGTTGGTCCTGAATCTTGATCATTCAGTGGAATTGGTTGTGGTTTGTTAATTGTATTGTTCAAAGTTGAAACAAGAAAAAAAAATTAGATATTAGATTCAGCTCTCTCTCTCTCTCTCTCTCTCTCTCTCTCTCTCTCTCTCTCTCTCTCTCTCTCTCTCTCCCATCTATCATTTTTCTTTCCTATCTAGTGTTAGAGGGTTGAAAGTGTAAACAAGGGTGGAAGAAAGAAGAATCCATAAAGAATCAAACATCATCTACAGTTTGTTTCCCCCTGATATCCAGTTACTGTTGCCCATATGTGGCCTTCACCACTTGGCTATGGGTAACCTAAATGAGTACCTGTTGCCCTCATGAAAAGTTAACCTTAATACTTCACTAAGTATTCTTGAATTGTAGTCTACCATAGTGATCTGAATCTACAGAGCCATGCAGGACACAAGAGAATAAACAATGCACGCTCTTGACAGTCGTCCTTATGTGGGCTTCTGAGAATTTGGCATTGAAACTCACAACCAAAGAATCCTATGTTCTGTTGCTATTTTTAGCCAGTTTTCTGCTTATGTGTGTATGTCATTCACCATTGATCTGCAGAGGAACAATCCTGGGCTGATGTGATGGGAGATCAATCCTGCACCTGTGATGTGGTAGGAAATTCTACAGCTCTGTTTATGTTGATTGTTCTGTGTTAACTGCAGAACCAGTTGGGATAAGCAGGAGTATCCTTATAGGTTCTCTTTAATTAATAACTCCATTTCTCCTGTGTAATAAATCAATTTCTTCAGATGGATTCAAGCTATAAAATGAATTAAGGAATGAGAGTGAGAGACTGGGATTTTTAAAGTATGAAGGTTATACTTCTCTGTTTCCAAAATGTCAATTTGGGTCTTTATTTATTTCTGTAGTGCTTAAATCTAAGTCAAGTGCTGCTTATCAGTGGCAGATTTGTGTTCTCTGCTGGCCAAACTGGATGCAATGACAAGGATTGATGTTACTGAAACAAAGGAAAGGGGATTGCTTCCACTTTTTTACTGAGGGATTCTTTCTTTTACACAAGAATTTTCAATGGAAGCAAAGACAAGTACAATGATTAAGTGAGAGGATTCCAAATAAAGCCACAGATTTTCAGGGTGAATATTAATCTGCAGTTTTATGTATGCTATGAAGGATACCTGGAGCTGAACTCACAAATGTAGGTACATCCACATTACAGCTATCTGGATATTTGAAAGACTTTATGATTCCGGTTGATATCACAAATGTTTTTTCACTGGTGATACACATTGTTTATATCTGTTACATTCTAGATTCTCCATTTCAGATTAATTCAATTTAACAACTTCCTCAAAAAGCAAAACAAAACAAAACAAAAATAAAAACAAACAAACAAACAAAAAACCCACAACAAAAATATTTTTCTAATTTTCTTTTTTTAAGATTTTTTTTTTTATTCCATTGAGAATACACTTATGGTACATGTCTTACACAATGTTCTGTTGCTGTGAAGTGATACCATAAGAGTTGTGAAGATCACAACTCTTATAAAGGAAAACATTAATCAGGACTTGCTAACAGGTTAGTCCATAATCAGCATGATGGGTGTCATGGACACTTACAGTAGAGTGCTGGGGAAGGAACTGCGTGTTCTAAATCCTAGTCAACATGCAACAGGGAAAGGCACTTGACCTGACTTGAGAATTTGACATCTCAAAGCTCACTCCCACTGACACTTCCTCCAATTTCACAAGAACTATCACAGACTAACCTCAAATATATCTCAAGCAGTAACTCTTCCTAGTGACTGAGCATTCCAATGTAAGAGCCTGTATGTGTGTGCATTAAGGCATTCATATTATTTACATGGATTTGTGCAATAGTATTTTGGGGGGATTTCTACTATTCCTTTTGCCCCCAAATAAATAATGGGCATTTTGACTGTTCTAGCCAATTTTAGTTTCTGAAAAAGAGACACACTGACCAGGCATTTTTATTAATACACTACAAGCCTCAGTTAGGCAGGTTTCAGCTATTCAAACATGATAAGACAGGTAATATCTATAACCTTGACCCAGTGCTTGCCATCTTGAGCAGATTGACTCTGGTCCATGTGTGTCCTCATGTCTGCTTACTCATAGTGAAATACTTCTGTATGCATGGTTTCTCCACTCATTCTTCCCCTGGTGGTCCTTCTTCACTCTCTTCCATCTCCTTCTTGGAACCCTGACTAGTATCAAAAATCTGCCCTATTCTCTTCTGCCCAGATAATTGGCTGATTATATCATTTATTAACCAATCAGAGCTGAGAGAAAACAAATTTTACATTACTTAGAAACCAGACATGGTTGACTATGCCATAGTATGGATGACAGCTAGATATCTGGGCTTAGAAATAAACATTTAAATACAGAGTGCACAAAACCATCTTCCAACCTTTTATCCTTTAAATCCAATAAAAGATTCTTTATTATTAATAAATTATACACAGTAATAAAAATTATGAAAACTTATCAAGTAAAATATACATTCACAATGTCCACTGTATATTTATTCAGCAACCTGGGAAATGGTACTACCTTGATGAGTTTAGAGTTCTTAAATCCTTTTCAATTAAAATTTGCATTTATAACCTAGCTCTATCTTCTTAGATCTAGAAACATGGTTGCAATCCTAAACAATTTAGGTTTACTTGTGAGACTAGACATATCTACTCTTCAACCCTATCAGAGCCCTGGGGGAGGGGACAATACCTGAGTCTGCTGTAAGTGTAGAGCAAGCAGCTTCCAAAACTACAGAAAGGACAGAGACAGCTGACTGTTTAGAAAATCACCCAAAATTTCTCAGAAGTAATCGGAACATCTATCTCCTGCATTATTTCCCAGAATATGACAGATTTTTTTGAAGCAGGAATATTGAAGGAGTTGCCTACCTTTTCATTGCAAAGCTTGGCAGTCAATGTCTGTGCATCTCATTTGTCCAGTTTGTACAGCATTCCCTCTGAACTTGAAGTAAGGGCAACTTTTGTCTGTTTTTTGTTGTTGTTGTTTTCTGGTTCTTTGTTTCTGTTTTGTGTTTTAAGGGTTGTTTGTTTGTTTGCCACTGGGTAGCTTGTCATATTTGAAGCAAACATCATACAGAGGATCTTCAATACTCATCATCTTCTTTGAAGTAGAATGGTAGAAGTAGAATGAAGTAGAAGCTGCTGGGAGCAGACATGTCATTGTGATCAGGAAAAGACTTTTACTAAAAATACATCTTTATATTCCATAGTCTCTAGATCTCTGAGGCTTCTGAAGACCAGATATCTTTCTGTCTATAGTATATCTGATTTGCTCACCTCTAGCTATCTAATATCTACTTAGTTTTGAAAGCCTCTAAAGAAGCTAAATGAAGCTTATTTTTGTAAATATAAATACTAGTATCTAACATGACCAATAAGTTTGGTTCATTGATTACTAACTTACATTTCTTATTTATCCTAAATGGTTTATTAGGAAGCTTTCAAAAGGACTAGAATTTAACACATATTTTAAAGAATTACATAGCTACAATATCTTTAAAAGTAGCTGAAACATATACATGTTTATATAAATATTTGTATATATATATATATATATATATTATATTGTAACAAAATATAACCTTAAATTTGTATCAATATTCACAGTCTATACTAAATGAATTTGTTATGCTTGTAAGTGCTCTTGGGCCTATAATTTATGCTTTAACTTATCATTGTTATATCCTTGCTTGTTTCTTTCATCTCTTATGCCCTTTCCCCTATATTAGAGAAAAAGAAGGAAAGAGGAAAGAAAAAGAGATAAACAAATCACTGATTATAACATCCCTTACTTGTTTCTTCCATGAACAAGACTATTAACAATTCATACACCAAAAGAACAAAAATCATTCACTCTCGTTTTGGAAATGAGGTATTTTTCTATTGAAATTGCCTCTTTCTGTGAGGTGTAGATTTGGGTGTCGGTGTAGGGTGTTGTTTTCTTTCAGGTGCCCAAAGAAAATCAGAATATTGCCTAGTTTTAAGAAAGATAGCTGTAACATTTGTTGTACAGTCTCTATGTTGTGAGAAGATTCAGAGATTGAAAGAAGCACTGATTGAAAAAGTCTGAGAGTCTGGACCCATAGGGGTCAAAGGCTTTGAAGCTGTACTGAATGCAAATTTTGATGAAGCAGTTAAAACAGGAGTCTGAGTTTGAGTGAGTCAGAATAAACATATCTGAGCATCTCAGCATCCTTTTAGCATCCCCAAGGGTGAATCTTCTTAGGATCTCTGTATGTTCATCGGTGTCTGAAAACGTGCAAACCTTCATAGGTAAAATACTTTTCTTTATTAGTATATTCATGGAATGTGTGATGTGCAAAATCATCTAATATTTCTCTGCTCTTTCTGTTTGAGTAGGTAAGGCACCCGTGTTTCTTTTATAAGTTCGTTTGGACTGTATAAACAAACTCTAAAATAAGTTAGTATCTATGCCATTTGAAGGATGGCATGATGAGTCTTGAGAATCCTGTAGCCAACAACATTTATTGACTATGTTTAGCTGAAGACCTGGATGGAGAAATTTTCATGTCTCAGCAAGTCTCAAAGCTGTTCCCATGCAGAACGATCATCAATATATGTTGTCTGTTCTTTTGGTCTTCCGGTTTTCTTACATCTCTGCCGTCAGGATCTTCAGCAGATCTCCCCTGGTTAAAGCTGATTTTTCTTCACTTTAAAGGAATCCATAGTTTTTGTTTTCCGGGGGAATAAATACAAAACATCTTTTCTAGCATAACTTATTTCCTCCCTCAATTCTGAAGTTATAACCTATAAAGGATGATCTACTTCATCAGCCCTTTCTAAAATATGGTTTTTTACAACAGCAATGTTATCTGTCTCATTGACATTTAAAAGATTTTAGTTTAATAAAGCATTATTTAATCTGTCTTGGGCTATTTATATCTCCCTTTTGTTTTTACGAGCATTTATTTCAAAATTTATTTTGATCTCTTTACAATTGCTTGTCTCATGGATTGTGAGAGAGGACAGAACATGTTTTATACCATAATGTCTAAAAGACTGTTCTATTTTATTGGATAGATGTAGCCTCCAACTACATAGGTATTTCAAGATATCTATTATTTCGACTCAATGTGTAATCTCAGATTCAGCCTTTTCAGAACTCAAAAGAAAAGCTCATTGAAATTCTGAATGTGTATCAACAGTATTTAACATGTATAGATAATATACCAACACATATTCATATTTTAAATTTTCAAAATCTATAGCATTTAACATATAACCTATTATATGAAATTGCTCTAAGGTGAATATATTAAACAGAATCTGTCTTTCTAACTCAGTATATTGCATCTCTGTGCATTGCCATTCTAATTTCTTAAGGTTTTTTTTTTTTTTTTGGATTTTTCAGTAAAGATTATAAACTTTTTGCTGTTACTTTAGGTTCCACATTGGATTCTTAGAAGATTCCTTATTCTGATATAATGAACCCTCTAATTTCTGTTCTATGGCTTTCAATCTAATTTTTAAATTTTTAGTCTTTTCTTTCTCTTTGTCTTATTCTGATCTCTCTTAAAGAGGATATACAAAATTATAATCACTACTGAATATATAATTATTTTTATATTGACAGTAAAAAATAAAACAAAACAAAACAAAACAAAAAACAAAAAAACAAAAACTAGATGGCATCCAATTGCCTTCCTTTCCAGTGTTTTCCATTTCTTAATATGGAAAATATTTTCTTTTATGATCTCTCTAACTCTGTCCTTTCTAGGGAGACTTTATTTTTCTTTTCTGTCCTTGCATTTTCTATTCTTTCTTTAAAAATTATTATTCTTAATCTCTTTTGACAGTCCACTCATTATCTCCCTCCTGGTCCACCTTCAGATAGTTCCTCATCCCATCCCTCCTCCTCCATCTGCAAGAGGATTTCTCCACCCCCACCCCGACTCCTCCAGATTTCTCTACTCCCTGGGGCCTCAAGTCTCTCAGGGTTAGGTGCATCTTCTCTTACTGAGGCCAGGCCATGCAGTCCTATGCTGTATGTGTGTCAGGGGGCGTATATCAGCTAGTGTATGCTGCCTCCCTAGTGGCTTATTATCTGAGAGTTCTCTGGGTTCAAGACTCTGGTTGAGACTGATGGTCTTCCTATGGGGTTGCCTTCCTCCTCAGCTTCTACCAGACTTTCCCTAGTTCAACCACAGGGGTCCCTGGCTTCTGTCCATTGATTGGGTGTAAATATCTGCATCTGACACTTTCAGCTGCTTGTTGGGTCTCTCTGACAGCAGCTCTGTTAGGTTCCTATCTATAAGCACATCATAGTGTCAGTAATACTGTTGGGCCTTGGAGCCTCCCTTTGAGCTGGATCCCAATTTGAGCTGGTCACTGGACCTCCTTTCCCTCAGTCTCTTCTCCAATTTTGTCCCTGCAGTTCTTTTAGACAGGAACAATTCTGGGTCAGAGATTTTGACTGTGGGATGGCAACCCCATCCCTCTACTTGATGCCCTGTCTTTCTACTGGATGTTGATTCAACAAGTTCCCCCTCCCCAGTATAGGACAATTCTTCTAAGGTCTCTCCCATTCCATTTGATTTCCAGAGAAATGAATGCACCTACTTGTTCTGTTAGATTCTGGCCACCAAATGCCATAATGCTGTCAGATAACCATGATTCTTTCCATAGTCAGCTCTGTGTTACTGATGGAGCTGATCCAGTGCTTTAAGGTCCAGTCTTCCAGTCTTCCAACAGTTTTTTTAATACCCAATTCACTTCTCTGTCCAATTAACTTTTCTCTTTATTTTTATGCTGAATACTGGCTAATGAATATGGTTTTTATCAAAGTTTATATGAATACTGCCCTCCATGAATAAAGACTTTCTGCATACCACATCTCACGAAGGCAGTATAGGAAGAAAGAAAATTGAGACAGACTGGAAAGCAGCCACCACCCCTACAGATCTGTGAACTAAAATTTAAAATTTTTGACAGAACTGACGAAACAACTACAAAGACCTCATGCATGAAATAACTCTCTCCTTACTACGACATGTCTTTGGAAATATTGCTAACATGGCTGATAAACCATGATTAAGGCCAAAATGTATCTTATAAGCAGAGTGACCTTTGATTATATTGTCATCAGCACACTTTTCTCACCATAAACCTGAGCAATAGAACTTATAAATTGCTCATAATCTAGTTTCCAAAGGGAATTCATGCAGAAGAAATGAGAACACTACATTGTTACATAAATTTTAGATATTAACCTTTAAACCTAGCTATATATTATACTCATTGAACAATGTAACTTCAAACCCCTCAGAACTTCACATCTGGCTATTTTTAAAACACAAAGGTGTGCATCTTTCTTAACAGCTGGATAGTCTTTTCCTTTTTGGGTGTGTGATTTCCTTCTTTATTTTTGTTTACATGGATGCATTTGAATTTTGTTTGAACTATATTATGTTACAGGATCACTATCTGCACCAAAGTTCTCCACACATTTTTCTAGCTAAACAGACCTAAACAGTCATTTCCTTCTGTAGAATTAAACAAAGTGTCATATTTTGCCTGGTAATTTCTAATTCGTGTGTAACTCCAAGGAACATAATTACTAATATTGCCTAAAGTAAACAACATCTGCAAATTCTAGCTGCCTTCTGGACCATGGGGCAAACCTGTTTCCATCCTGAGTGAGGGTGGTACACCACTACCTTATAATGAAGCACAGTGTTATTTTATTTTTGCTAGCACCACAATATAACACTACAACTTAAAATAGCTAGCTTAATTTATACTTGATGATCATGTTTCATATGTAACATTTAGGTTATGTAACAGGGGAAGAAAAGTAACCTAGCTATTACATGTCTCCTAAAATAAAAACCTACCAGGTGGAAAAGAATTTTGTGTGTGTGTGTTTTTAATGAGTCCAAAGTTTCTGGATACTATTATTTGTTCCTGGGGAGCCAGACTCATTACTCTAAATATCACACATGACAGTCGCCAGTGCAGTAACAAGGAGGCCGTGCAACAGTTTACACATTTACCCCAGTACTCTGGACTGTTGCAGGTCCTCCATAAAGTGATCTGAGATTTCATATAACAAAACCACTTAAATTACCTGTAGTGACATCAATGCCCAGTTGCCTTTTGAAATAGGTTTTTTAAAAAAAATTTAGTTAGAGATGGACATTTAGCTCATCTATAGAATTCTTGCTTAGCCACCAGCAAGTCATGTATGCAACCCCCAGAACTGCAAAAGAATAATTATAAACTGTTTTAAACTTGTAAAGTGTCATTGTGTATTGGAATGAATGATTATAATCTTACCACATGGGAGGCTGAGGCAGAAGAATAAACACTCAAGACTAACCTCAGCTGCAAAGCTAGTTTCAGGCTAGACTAGGCAAAAGAGACTCTGCTTTTATGAAAAACCAAAGTACAAAACCAAACAAATCTGATTAGTAGCTGTTCAAGTTAATACTATACTTCCATAATTTTAGCAAGAAGCCTGTTAGTTTATTTTCAAGAATGTGGCATGTTGCCTATTATATGTTCCATTATATATACCAGAAGTTATAAATGTGTAGAATAGTCAAGACTGCTGTAAAGTGTATCTGAGTCTTGTTAGTTTTTGATCAGTATATACTTCTCAACAAGTGGATACTAAATATGTAAGTGTTATGTGCTTTTTAAAATGGTACTAGATTTTAATAATCAGAAATGTTAGTGTTTGAGGTTCCAGAAGATGGAGTTTCTGGAATGTGTCACTTATGAGGCAGGTACAATGTATGGACAAATGAAAGGAGAAAACGCAAGTCTTGAGTGTTCTTCCCTGTTGGGCACCAAAGGAGGGTGGTCCATCTCCTGTCACTTCAACTTAAGGCATTTTCTTTAGAGACTTGAAATTGCATGTTTTTATCACTTAAATAAATGCAAATTGTTTTGAAAAATAGATATTTTGTCAAGTTTATGACTCAGCATTTGGTTTCTGAACAGCCTGGCAGCCATTCCTGTGAATTCAGCACAAGACTGTTCATGCCATACCACAGAACTGTGTGGGAAAGCAGCAATTAGAATGTCTAGTGGTCCTGATGCAAGGAACACAGCTGCTTCTTTCCCCCCAATAGAAAGTTGTCCTCTGTCTAAAGCCAATTAGCCAATGCAGTTGTTCACATAGTAAAGGGATGAATTTAGCTGACCTATGAGGTAGGTGTGTTTGAGCTACAGGCCTCCTACATGAGTAGAGACTGCTGCTGAGCTGTGAACCAGGTGGGTAAACAGTTCTAGCTGCTGTTTTTTGCAGATCAGACTTGTTCCTGACTTTCAGCAGCTCATGGGATACATGAAGTGGAGCCTGACTCCCTTTGTTCATCATGAAATCCCTTTTCTTTACATTTTTTCTAGTAGAGTTACAAAATAGAGTTTGTTTGGACTAACATTTCTATGCCAATGCAAAAGAAGTTATCCTGCAAGCAAACCCACCACTTATCAGACCAACACTGAATTGAGGGGAATCAACAGGACTCACCACAGAACGCTGACCATTGTTCCTTTGTTACTGAAGTATTTAAATGAAGTTTGATCCCATCATCGCTGTTCAGATGTGTGCTACAGGAAGCTGTGTGTTTGTACACTAGTCTAATGGCCTCTCTGGATTTTGATGACTCTGTTAAAACATCTTTCCCCATATGACTATTTTTTATACCTTTTATCTAACCACTGAAAGCTGCTCTGTATCAGTCCTTTATGTTTTCCCATTGAAAGCTATCTTCCACGCAGACATTCCCTCTGAGCATCTGCCCTCAGGTCCTTACCTACTTTATCTTTTTCCTAAGGGAAACAAAGCTTCATCTTCATGCTTTAGCACTAACTCCATTTAAAGAGCTTTCCTGTACCTCTCAGAGACTAACAATAACTTCTACTTTGAACAGGATGTCATAGTATGTTTTCATTTCCAGGATAGTAGTGATCTCAGTTTGTTTCTGGCACATTCTTTTAATCCTTAGATTCAGACTACATTTCAGCGAACAAGCATCAGCATGTCCGTAGGGATTTCCTCTTGAGTTTTAGCATCCTGTTTCCAAATTGTCACTAGAACTATGACTGCTCAGTTTTGCAGGGTCAGTAGCACTGACATATAGGAGGTAACACTCATTAGTAATGACCCTGCACTTATTTCTCAAACCTGACTGTCAGACTTAGGTAACATCCAGAGACCTGCTCATGGAATTGGATTCTTCTGTTAGGAGGTCATTTATTCAACAAGGGACTGAATAAGGGGAGTACTTTAAGAATCCTCTGTGTTCTAAGCACCTCAACCTCCTGGTGATGTGAATGATGCCCAAGGCTCCTTGTGTGCTCAAGGAGCATCATTATAAGCATCATATACTTCCTAACTTTGGTTGCACAATAGACTTTCTCCTCTGGCAAGTCTGTGTCCTTCTGCTATTACCAACAAGGAAAACAGTGTGGCTGCATAAATCTTTCCCCTGTAAAACACAGAAGAGAATGTAAAGAGAATCAGCGGGGACTTGCAGACTTACCAACATCTCTCAATTCATTTAGAATAACTTTAATTGACTTGCTTTGCTTTTCAAGATAATCTACAATTTCATTTCTTAAGAAAATTAAAATTTCAAATGCCAATGTATACAGGTTAAGATTTAACATAAACAATAGCCAAATATGCTGTTACTTTATGGCTTTAGTTGATAAGCCACTGGCACACTCCTGAGGCCTCTTGGCTGGAGCAAAGAAGCTGACTATGAGGCTCATTGCCCAGTCTTTCCCATGAACGGCCTCTTGGTGGCTAAGTTTCTGTGTGAAAGTCTGTGTTACACCTTATATTGCATCAAGTAACTGGCTGAAGCTGGGCTGCAAAGGTTCAATCGAGCTTGTGTCTTAACTGACATTTATAAGATACCTCCTAATTGTTCAACACTTTTCCAAGAGTAACAAGGCTTAATTTTGTTCTGTGTTCAACCCATTTTTCTCTTTTCACAGTTACTGTAGATGAGTGTTCACAATGAACTTTCATTTTCAATTTTGTTTGTGTGTTTGCGTGAGTTGTGGGTGCTGCTTGTATGGGTATTGATGTACCCACAGGAACACAAGCAGAAGTCATAGGAGGATGTCAGGTGTTTTCTTTTGTTGTCTGCTATTGTCTGTATTTTCACACAATGCAACACAATAATCTGCATGTTGCTATGCTTTGATAATATAGCAAACTGCAACAAAATGGGAAATAGTAGAAAAGAAGCTCCTAGTTTTCTCACTAAGCTATCCATTTCTTGCTTTTGTAGCAAGGTCGAGGCTTTACCTTCAAGTACATCATCATCACTCTGGAACTGTAAAGTAAAGGGACATAACAGTAACAGACTCATTCCACTAGAGTTAGTCATTTTAAACAAGTAAGGAAAAAATAGATTCCTGGGATAATGTGACGAGTAGATTTCCAGTTACATATTTCCAGAAAAATAGGATACCAAGGTCAATTTTAGTCAAGGTACCATGAAAAGGTGAAAAAAATAAATTTATTGCAAGCATAGCCCCAAATTTGTTGTTAATAGTTGTAGAACATGGTACATGGAATTGTGCAGTAAAACACATTTGTTACGATTCTCCTGGAAGAAGCATCTTCTACTGATGAGAAAGTAGGCAGCAATATCAGTCAAAAAGCATGAACAGAGGGCTGCATACTCTTCAAGTGATTAGGCATTGTAAGCTGGCATTCTCTTGTGTGAATCAATTTCCTCCACAAAATGAAATAAACTCATCATAATTTGCCTACATCTTATTCTTAGGATGGTTTGTAGTAGTTCTACAAGAAAAATCTTACCTTCCTACAAGCAATTTCAATTTCAATTTAAAATAGTTTAAAGCTTTTTCATCCAATTGTAAGTTCATTAATCTTTCTAACTTGTTTATCTTATTTTTATAAGTATTCGTTTGTTTGTTTCTTTGTCATTAAATCATCTACCCTCCAGCTATGGCTTTCTCTGTCTCAGAAATCACACCATGGCCCATGCCAAGTTGAAAAGTAGCTGTGTTATATGGATGACCATGCACCTACCCCACCATGACACTGAAGCTACAAATTAAGCTTATTTTTTTTTTATTTACTATTTGTCTTTGTGCCAGGAGTCACACAAGATAGGCTATGTGGTATGAAGTTTGCCAACTTCTTCCAGAAACTTTTAAATATCATAAATGTTCTTTGTCCTACAGGCTTGGGTAGGATCCAAGGGCTTCTTCAGACCATACCTTGCTATATATAATTACTATCTCTCCTAACTCAGCTCCTTCTGGGTTTTAAAGGGAAGGTTCACTCTCACTCTTCCTATAAATCCCTGCCATGATTTCCCTAGTTTGATGGCCTATTGCTCCTAATTGCTCTTCACTTTAAAAGAGAGACAATGATCATGCCCCACCTTCATCCCGGGGTCCTGAGTCTCCCTTCAAATCAAGCTCATTCTGAATAATAATTTCATGTCATCTCCTTTCTCAAGACTGTATTTTGTTCTAACACTTATTGGATTCTTTTTTTTTTTGAGCTAAGATCTCAGACAGTCGCTCAGGCTGGCCTGGGGCTCACTATATAGCTCATGATGGCATTGGATACATGGTCGTCCTCCCTGTCTAGCCTCCCAAGTGTTTAGATTACAAATGTGAATCACCACATCCATTACTTTATGAATAAAAAGCCTTTGATTCTTTGGTCCAATCATGGTTTTGCTGTTAAATGCCAGATAAGCTCATATATAGCTCTGCACAAAGCTCCACTGATATATGATTTGATTTCAGAAGAGATTGTTGTCCTCTACATGAGAAAATGCTACCGAAAAAGAAAATGACTTCAAATCCCCAAGACAGAAGACAAAATCCTGTGTCACTCAGACATGATGGTCTGCTTGTTTGGTGTATAGCTCTTAGGGCTGCTATAGCACATGCCATTGACTCATCAAAGATGAATCTTCTCTGATGTCCAGGTTTGGAAGACAAAGGACAGGATGTTGACTAAGCTGATGTCTTTGAGACTTCCCTTGTGGCTTGCAGATGGGGATTTCATAGTGTCCTTATAGGGTCTTCTTCTTGTTGTTTTAATTGTTGATCACATGAAAGACAGAAACAAAGTTCGTATGAACTCAAAAGAAATTGAAGCAGCAAGCATAGAGCCCGTACATATCTGCACAAAGACCTGTGTTATAGCTCTCAGTTTCATAATTTTGAGGAATTTCTGATTGGGTGAACACGGAGGCCTCAGATTCTTGTGTCTTCCCTTTTCTTTCTGTTGGTTTTCCAACTTTGATGCAATTCATTTTAGTAATTTTATTTTATTAATTTTTAATTTTATTTTATTGTATATTGTCATTGTCTTAAGGTATTACTGCTGTGAACAGACATCCTGGCCAAGAAAACTCTTATAAGGACAATGTTTTGCTAGGACTGGTGTACAGGTTCAGAGGTTCAGTCCATTATTATCAAGGTGGGAACATGATGGCACCCAGACAGGCATGGCACTTGCTGAGAGTTCAACATCTTGTTCCAAAGGCAAACCGGTGAAGACTGGCTTCTAGGCAGCTAGGACAAGTGTTTTAAAGCTCATGCACACAGTAATACTTCCTTCAACAAGGCCACACATACTTCACCAAAGCTACAACTCCAAGTAGTGCCATTCCCTGGACCAAGAATATTCAAACCACCACAGTCCTGTTTGGTTATTATAGCTTAGAAAATTTTGCATTTTATTTTGCTTTGTTCTTTGTATGTATATGTGTTCTCTTTCTTTAGGTTAGGGAAGTTTTCTTCTATAACTTTTTTGAAGATATTTACTGGCCCTTTAAGTTGGGAATCTTCATGCTCTTCTGTACTTATTATCCTTAGGTTCTGTCTTCTCATTGTGTCCTGGATTTTCTGGATGTTTTGAGTTAGGAGCTTTTTGCATTTTGTATTGTCTTTGACTGTTATTCCAATATTTTCTATGGTATTTTTTGCCCCTGAGATTCTCTCTTCTATCTCTTGTATTCTGTGGGTGATGCTTGTACCTATGAATCCTGAACTGTTTCCTAGGTTTTCTATCCCCAGGATTGTCTAGCTTTGTGATTTCTTTATTGTTTTGGTTTTCATTTTTAGTTCCTGGTTGGTTTTCTTCAATTCATTCACTTGTTTGGTTGCGTTTTCCTGTAATTTGTAAAGGGATTTTTGTGTTTCCTCTTTAAGGGCTTCTACTTTTTTACCTGTGTTCCCCTGTATTTCTTTAAGTGGATTATTTAGGTCCTTTTTAAAGTCCTATATCATCTTCATGAGATGTGATTTTTTTACACCAGATTCTTGCTTTTCTGATGTTGGGTTATCCAGGGATCACTGTGGTTTGATAACTGGGTTCTCATGATGCCAAGTAGCCTTGGTTTCTGTTGTTTATGTTATTGCCCTTGCCTATTGCCATCTGCTTATCTCTGATGTTAGCTGTTCTTTGCTGTCTCTGACTGTCACTTGTCCCTCTTGCAAGCATGTGTATCAGTACTCTTTGGAGACCAGTTCTCTTATGGAGGGATTTGTATATGGAGAGCCTTGTCACAGAGTCAGCTCCAGGATGTAGACAGAAACTGGAAGGATCCTGTGCCTGGCTATTTCTTGTTCCTTGTCCTGATGGCTCTGGGCTTGTCCCTCTTGGGCCGGGAATTTAAGCAGAAGTGGTGGTCTTATCTGTGCTCACAGGTGTGTCGGAACTCTTGGAAGACCAGCTCCCTCCTGGCCCTATTTGGGTATGGAGCTCTGTGGCACAGGATCAGCTCCAGGCACTGTGGCACTGCCTGCTTTTCTTATATTAGTTTTATGACTGCCTCATATACTTGTCCTTTATTTATCATTGCTATGTGTATATTTGCCATGCATTTTGATTCATATTGTAATCATTATATATTCTTTCCTTCTATATGTGAGTATGTACATGCCTCTAGGTGTGTTTACACATTGGGGCACATCCCTGTGTGTAGGTACATGTATGTTAATGTCTGCACTTCATATAGGAAATCATTCTGGGTCACCCTCTATTTTCCTCATTGAGGCCAACTCTCTCACCTGAACTGGTAGCTCAGTAATATTAACTAGTCTAACTGGCCATTTTACTCCAGGAATCTTCTTTCCCTTTACTGAACCCTAGAATTATAGGTGGGACATTATTGTCACTCAGTATTTACATGAGCTCTAGGGAGCTGAACTGTGGTCCTTACCATCTCCACAACTTCTGACCTCTAGTTTGGGGATCAAGTAAGTGTCTGAGACTTCATTTCAATCCTTCTTGGATACTCATAAATCAAAGCAGAGAAGATTACAACTGTAGTAAGAGATTGATGATGATGATGATAAAGATGATGATGATGTCATCTTAATCTTTGATGATCACCAATCATAAGCACTTGCTAATTCCTGTGCATCCCACTTCTCCCTGGGTATCTGAGGACCCAATTTCCAGATGACTATGTGAACAATGATTTGCTTGATCTCGTTGTTGAGCTGTACAGCTTTTCTTGCTACATTCCCACATTTTAGGCACAGCTGCAGAAAGGGACCGTTTCAACCATAATTTCTGCTGTTTTATAAATCATGTTCTTGGTTCCAAATAGAACTGATTTACAAGAAAAAAAGCCACTAAACTCAGCAATTTGAAATTTGAATGTTCAGATTAAAATGGTAATGCACACAAATACCTATTAATTAATGAGTATCAAGTCTTTCTTTTAACATAATAATATCACACATAAACATCTTAATCATCATAATTATAGCTGAAAAGCCCTACCAAACTCTTACACTGAGAAGGAATAAATGCTTACAGGGGCCTGCTCTTAGTTTTTAATCAGATTATTTCAAAATTAGACCTTAGCCAGTAGCACAGCATCCACTCAGGAACAGTAATTAATATAAGGAGTCCAGTTTCCAACTTTAGTATTTTAGACAGACATGTCTATTTCCAGATAAATATCTGCTCACCCACATCACTTTAACAGGGTAGTACTAATACTATCAGAGAAAGATTGTGGCTTCTTCATTTGAAATGCTGACAGAAGTTTTATATTGCTCTTGGGGATATATTTAGCCTCTGACTGTAGCTTTCACCCAAAGCTTACTCTCCAGAAGTGAATGTTTAAAGTCATTGATATATTACCTTGTTTAACCTTTGCATCAGCCTTCTGAAATACAACTCTATTTTTTTCATGTTGAATATAAGGAAGTTTCAATTAGAAAAATTAAACTACTTGTTGGAGGTCCCACAATTTCCAATTTTGTAGATATAACAACAAAGTATATTTCACATGGGAATAAAGGAAGTGAAACATGCAGGCATATGAGGAACTCTACCATGTCTATATTCACCTTGTAAAATGCATGTGCAATATTTATCTTGAAGCATTTATAGAAGTAAAAACAAACATTAATCTGCTTTGCATTGCATTGCTTTCAAATTCACAATGTGTAAAGACATGTTAAATTTCTGCAAACACAAAAAATATGAAGAGTAGTGATCAGGGTGTTTCTTTTCTGTAAAAGAATTTCAATGGGACTGGTACATTGGCATATAGGAATTACTACCATTGTATTATTGGAGTACTAATAGAACTTGTGAAAACTTGGGTGATTTACTAACCTAGTGAACCAAAGACATCTAACAGCATGTGTAGTTGTTTGAATAAGAATAATCCCCTAGTCTCATAAGTTTGAATTCTTGGTCCCAAGTTAGTGAAACTGCGTGGAAAGGATTAGGAGATGTGGCTTTTTTGGAGGTGTGTCACTGGAGGAGAGTGTGAGGTTTCCAAAATCTATCCCAGACTCAGTCTCTCTTTCTCTGCCTGATGTCTGCCAATCCGAATGTATAGCTCTCCACTAATACTTCAGGGCCATGCTCCTCTGTTTCTTACTGTGATGATCATAACTCCAGGAACATATAACTAGGCCCTTAATGAAATTTTATATATGTCATGGTGTCTCTTCAGAGAAGTAGAGCAATAGTTAAGATAGCAAAACAAGCTCATCCTGAAATTTTTGCTCTAGAGACACAGGTGATGTCATCAGAAGGAAGGGACATAAAGATGTTTGACAGTGACACCTGTGGTCTGTGCCATGCAGCTTCATACCCAAATAGTGTGTGGAGGAAGCTACCCTCCCAGGAGTGTGGACAAGCCTGTGATCAGGGGGTAAGGCCAGTACCTCCACTCAGAGGGACCTGCCAGGAACCTCCAGGACACAGGGACATACAAACAACCTGGGACAGCAGACTTCTGGTCTCCTTCTGCAGCTGGGGACTCCAGTCTGTGCCACAGAGCTCCATAACCAAATAGAGCAGGGATAAGGCTAGCATCCAGGGAGTGTGTACAAGCCAGTGAGTGGAGATAAGACAGGCACTACTGCCCAGCAGGACCCAACCTGAATCTGCAGAACACTGGAACAAAGGAACAGCCTGGGACAGGAGTCTTTTGGCTTACACCTGTGCAATGTGGCTCCATACCCAAATAGCCTGGAAGGGAGCTACCTTCCCAGGAGTGTGGACAAGCCTGTGATCAGGGGTAAGGCCAGAACCTCTGCTCAGAGAGACCCGCCCAGAACCTCCAGGACACAGGGACTGAGGAGTGGCCTTCTGGTTTCTTTCTGAGGCTGGCGAGTTAATCCTGTGACACAGGCCTCCATACTCAGTGCAAGGAGAGAGCTGGTCTCCCAGGAGTGCCAACACAACTTTGAGCACAGGAAGACCACCACTTTGGTCCAAATTCCTCCATCAAGAGGGACCCTTGCAGAGCCATCAGGACACAGGAACTAAGGAACATCTGGGAGCAGGAGCCTTCAGATTTCTTTCTGCATCCCAGAGCTGATCCCGTACCACAGCTCTCCAAACCCAAATTCTTCTCAGAGAAAGCTGGTCTCCAAGGAGTACCGACGAAAATGCTTGTAGGAGGGAGAAGCCAAAGTAAGAGAGAGCAAAGATCAGCAAACACCAGAAATAAGCAGATGGCAAAAGGCAAGGACAAGAACATAAGAAACAGAAACCAAGGCAATTTGGCATCATCAGAGCCATCATCATCAGTTCTTCCACCACAGCAAGCACTGGATACCCCAACACACCAGAAAAGGAAGACTTAGGTTTAAAATCACTTCTCATGATGATGATAGAAGACTTTAAGAAGGAAATAAATAACTCCCTTAAAGAAATACAGTGAACACAGGTAAACAGCTAGAAGCCCTTAAAGAGGAAATACAGGAAAACACAACCAAACAGGCAAAGGAAATGAACAAAATCATCCAGGATCTAAAAATGGAAATAAAAAACAATAAAGAAATCACAAAAGGAGACAGCCCTGGAGATAGAAAATCTAAGAAAGAGATCAGGAGTCATAGATGCAAGCATCACCAACAGAATACAAGAGATAGAAGAGAGAATCTCAGGTGCAGAAGATACCACAGAAAATATTGACAAAACAGTCAAAGAAAATATAAAATGCAAAAAGCTCCTATCCCAAAACATCCAGGAAATCCAGGACAGAATAAGAAGACCAAACCTAAGGATAATTGGTATAGAAGGGAGTGAAGATTCCCAACTTAAAGGGCCAGTAAATATTTTCAACAAAATTATAGAAGAAAGTGTCACTAACCTAAAGAAAGAGATGAACATAAACATTCAAGAAGCCTACAGAACACCAAATAGATTGGATCAGAAAAGAAATTCCTCCCATCACATAACAGTCACAACACCAAATGCACAAAACAAGGAAAGAATATTAAAAGCAGTAAGAGGAAAAGGTCAAGTAACATATAAAGGCAGATCTATCAGAATTACACCAGACCTCTCACCAGAGACTATGAAAGCTAGAAGATCCTGGATAGAACTCATACAGACCCTAAGAGAACACAGGTGGCAGCCCAGGCTACTATACCTAGCAAAACTCTCAATTACCACAAATGGGGAAACCAAGATATTTCATGACAAAACCAAATTTACACAATATCTTTACACAAACCCAGTGCTACAAAGGATAATAGATGGAAAATGCCAACACAAGGAGGGACACTACACCCTAGAAAAAGCAAGAAAGCAATCTTTCAAAAAACCCAAAAGAAGATAGCTACACAAACATAAAAATAACATAAAAAAATAACAGGAAGTAACAATCACTATTCCTTAATATCTCTTAACATCAATGGGCTCAACTCCCCAGTTAAAAGACATAGACTAACAGACTGAACACATAAACAGGATCCAGGATTTTGCTGCATACAGGAAACACACCTCAGTATTAAAGACAAGCATTGCCTCAGAGTAAATGGCTGGGAAGCAATTTTCCAGACAAACAGTCCCATGAAACAGGCAAGAGCAGCCATTCTAATATCGGATAAAATCGACTTTTAATGAAAATTCAACAAAAAAGATAAGGAAGAACACTTCATCCTTATCAAAGGAAAAATCTAACAAGAAGAACTCTCAATTCTGAACATCTATGCTCCAAATGCAAGGGCACCCACATTCATAAAAGAAACTTTACTAAATCTCAAAACACACATTGCACCTCACACAATAATAGTGGGAGACTTCAACACCCCACTCTCATCAATGGACAGATCTTGAAAAAAAAAAAAAAAAAACTAAACAGAGACACAGTGAAACTAACAGAAGTTATGGACCAAATGGATTTAACAGATATCTATAGAACATTTCATCCTAAGAAAAAGAATATACCTTCTTCTCAGCACCTCATGGTACCTTCTCCAAAACTGACCATATAATTGGTCACAACACATATCTCAACAGATGAAAGAAGATTGAAATAATCCCATGCCTCCTATCAGATCACTACGGATTAAGTCTGGTCTTCAATAGCAACAAAAACAACAGAAAGCCCACATGTACATAGAAGCTGAACAATGCTCTACTCAGTGACAACTTGGTCAAGGAAGAAATAAAGAAAGTAATTAAAGACTTCCTAGAATTTAATGAAAACGAAAGTACAACATACCCAAACTTATGGGACAATGAAAACAGTGTTAAGAGGAAATCTCAAAGCTCCGAATGCCTCCAGAAAAAAACTGGAAGAAGCATACACCAGCAGCTTAACAGCACACCTGAAAGCTCTAGAACAAACAGAAGCTAATACACCCAAGAGGAGTAGAAGGGAAGAAATAATCAAACTCAGGGCTGAAATCAACCAAGTAGAAACAACAAGAACTAGACAAATAATTAACAAAACCAGGAGCTGATCCTTTGAGAAAATGAACAAGATAGATAAACCCTTAGCAAGACTAACTAGAGGGCACAGAGACAGTATCTAAATTAACAAAATGAGAGATGAAAAGGGAGATATAACAACAGATTCTTAGGAAATTTAAAATATCATCAGATCCTACTACAAAAGCTTACACTCAGCCAACTTGGAAAATCTGGATGAAATGGACAATTTTTTAGACCAATAACAAAACACAAAGTTAGGTCAGGATCAGTTAAACCATCTAAACTGTCCCATAATCCCTAAAGAAATAGAAGCAGTCATTAAAATTCTCTCAACTAAAAAAATCCCAGGAACAAATAGGTTCAGTGCAGAATTCTATCGGACCTTCAAAGAAGACCTAATACTAATACTCTTAAAACTATTTCACAAAATAGAAACAGAAGGAACACTACCCAATTCCTTCTATGAGTCCCCAATTAAACTGATGCCAAAACCTCACAAGACCCAACAAAGAAAGAAAACTTCAGACCAATTTCCCTTATGAATATTGATGCATAAATACTCAATAAAATTCTCGCAAACTGTGTCCAAGAACACATCAAAATGATCATTCATCATGATCAATTAGGCTTCATCCCAGGGATGCAAGGATGGTTCAATATCTGGAACTCCATAAATGTAATCCACTACATAAACAAACTCAAAAAAAAAATAATAATAAAACACATGGTCATTTCATTAGATGCTGAAAAAGCATTTGACAAAATTCAACATTCCTTCATGATAAAAATCCTGGAAAGAACAGGAATTCAAGGCCCATTCCTAAACATAGTAAAAGCAATATACAGTAAACCAGTAGCCAGCATCAAACTAAATGGGGAGAAAGTTGAAGCATTCCTACTAAAATCACGGAATAGACAAGACTGTCCACTCTCTCCCTATCTATTCAATATAGTACTTGAAGTTATAGCTATAGCAATTAGACAACAAAAGGAGGACAAAAGGATACGAATTGGAAAGGGAGAAATCAAAATATCACTATTTGCAGATGATATGATTGATTATATGATTGTATACTTAAATGACCCCAAAATCTCCTCTAGAGAACTGCTACAGCTGATAAACAACTTCAGCAAAGTGATCAGAAATAAAATTAACTCAAAGAAATCAGTAGCCTTACTATACTCGAAGGACAAACAGGGAAAAGAAATTAGGGAAATGACAGGCTTCACAATAATCACAAACAATATAAAGTATCTTGGTGTGACTCTAACCAAACAAGTGAAAGATCTGTACGACAAGAACTTCAAATCTCTGAAGAATGAAATCAAAGAAGACTTCAGAAGATAGAAAGATCTCCCATGCTCATGGATTGGCAGGATTCACATAGTAAAAATGACCATCCTGCCAAAAGCAATCTACAGATACAATGCAAACCCCATCAAAATTCCTACTCAATTCTTCATAGACTTAGAAAGAGAAATTCTTAAATTCATTTGGAATAACATAAAACCCAGGATAGCAAAAACTATTCTTAACAATAAAAGAACTTCTGGGGGAATCAGCATCCCTGACCTCAAGCTGTACTACAGAGCAATAGTGATAAAAACTATATGGTATTGGTACAGTGACAGGCAGGTAGATCAATGCAATAGAATTGAGGACCCAGAAATGAACTCACACACCTACATCACTTGATCTTTGACAAAGGAGCTAAAACCATCTAGTGGAAACAAGACAGCATTTTCAATACATGGTGCTGGTTCAACTGGCAGTAAACGTGGAAGAATGCAAATTGATCCACTCCTATCTCCCTGTAAAAGCTCAAGTCCAAGTGGATCAAGTACCTCCACATAAAACCAGATGCACTCAATCTAATAGAATAGAAATTGGGGAAAACTCTTGAACACATGGGCACAGGGTAAAAGTTTCTGAACAGAACGCCAACGGCTTATGCTCTAAGATCAAGAATCAACAAACTGGACCTCATATAATTGCAAAGCTTCTGTAAGGCAAAGGACACTGTCAATAGGACAAAATGGCAACCAACAGATTGGGAAAGGATCTTTACCAATCCTACATCCAATAGAGGGCTAATATCCAATATATACAAAGAACTCAAGAAGTTAGATTCCAGAGAACCAAATAACCCTATCAAAAATTGGGGAACAGAGCTAAATAGAGAACTCTCAACTGAGGAAACTTGAATGACTGAGAAGCACATAAAGAAATGTTCAACATCCTTAGTCATCAGGGAAATGCAAATCAAAACAACCTTCAGATTTCACCTCACACCAGTCAGAATGGCTAAGATCAAAAACTCAGGTGACAGCATATGCTGTCAAGGATGTGGAGAAAGAGGAACACTCCTCCATTGCTGGTGGGATTGCAAGCTGATACAACCACTCTGGAAATCAGTTTGGCGGACCTTCAGAAAATTGGACATAATACTACCTGAAGACCCAGCTATACCACTCCTGGGCGTATATCCAGAAGATGTTTCGACATGTAATAAGGACACATGCTCCACTCTGTTCGTAGCAGCCATATTTATAATAGCTGGAAGCTGGAAACAACCCAGATGTCCCTCATCAGAGGAATGAATACAGAAAATGTGGTACATTTACACAATGGAGTACTACTCAGCTATTAAAAACAATGACTTAATGAAATTTGTAGGCAAATGGATGGAACTTGGAAATATCATCCTGAGTGAGTTATTTCAGTCACAAAAGAACAAACATGGTATGTACTCACTGATAAGAGGATATTAGCCCAAAATTTTGGAATACCCAACTTTCACTTTACAGTAAACGCTGTACTGAGAGTAAGGTCCCAGATGGAGGAGTGGGAGAAGGGCTGAAAGACCTGACGGAGTTTGCATCCTCATGGAGGGAACAATAGTGTCAACTTGTCTGACCCCTGGTCCTCCTGGAGGCTGGACCACCAACCAGAGAATATACATCGAGGGACCGATGGCTTGGACCACATATGTGGCAGAGCCAGGGATATTGCTGTGACAGACCTGATCATGCTTTAGTTTGAAGAAATGTGGACTTTGGGACTTTGGATTAGGAAAACAGTTGAACACTAAGTAGGGCTTCATGGACCTTTTAGTATGAACATGGAAGACTGTGGGACTGAGGGTGATTTGAACTATGGGGGCCTGGTTCAAGAGGTTTCAGAAAAGGTTAGTATGTGGCCTAGATATTATTCTTCTGATGTTTTGGTAAAGAAGGTGACTTTTTTTGTCCTTTTTCAAAATTTGGCTTCATCCTAATTAAAGAATTTTGGATTAGTTGTGTGTACAGAGGAGATTTAAAACAGCCTAGTGTGGAGATTATACAATATATATATATATATATTAATTCAGATCTATAATAAAAGAAGCAGGATGAGCAAGAAATTTTTTAAAAATGTACAATTTGAGGAGAAAGTGAGCATTAGGAAATATAATGGAGTCCTGTGTTCAAGGAGATAAACACACTAAAGAAAATCCTGAAACTAAATAAAATAAACAGTGGGTGATTTCAGAGCAAGACCCTGCCCTGCTAAGCTTCCAATTTTGAAAAGGAATTAAAGAAAAATGAAATGGAATTAAAGAAAAACTTTGGGTTTGATATGGTGGAGCACTTGTTTAAGCCCAGCAAATAGAAGACAGAAATATGCAGTTCTCTGACAATAAGGCCAGCCTGGTCTACAGAGCAAGTTCCAGGATAATCAAGCTTATGCAGTGAAGGAAAACATCTAGAGGAAGAAACTGGCGAAGATGAAATTGAATGAGTGTACTATATGCCTGTTCCTGCAATCAGCAGACCTTGGCAGATTGGCCCAAGAGCTTCTGGATTTAGATCATGGATAAAAGAAAGGGGTTATGGAATCTCCTTCCTCAACTAAGGAAACCTGCTGAGGCCAGGTGTGTGTCTGATATGTTTCTGCATGGACGCCTTCATTGTGTGAAGCTATGAAGGTGAAACCTGGATTGCCTTGGAGATCCCAAAATGATGGAGATGCCAGAGCTGCAGGAAATCTTTTGAGGAAATCTGTTAACAAGGAGTAGAATCAGCCCCAAAGAAAAAAAGTGTATTGCAGTCAGCAAAGTTGAAAGGAGATGGAGATCTGAAGAGTGTTTTGACATCAAATAGTTTTTCCATGTGGTTTTCAGGCTTACTTTGGTCCAATATTTTCTCACTATGCTTCCTTTTGGAGCACAGTGTATATGTATGATCCATATATGGATCATATGTGTACATTTGTAATGTATATCCTGTGCCAACATATGTTGAAAATATGTGATTTACTTTTTGATTTTGATTTTTATAGGGGTTCCAGTTAAGGAATCTCATGAGTCTCAGAAGAGACTTTGAATTTTGCACTTTAAACAAGTTTGACAAAGTTAGACTACAGTGCCTTTTAAAATGGACCAAATGCATTTTCTTTACGATATGGCTACAAGTGTATGGGGATCAGGGAGTGAAATGTGAATGTTTGAATAACAGAAAGTAGCAGATCCCTGTGGAGAACGGTTAATGGCTGAGCTAGGAATAGACAAGATAAATCAGAGATATCTTAAATACCAGAATAGATGGATGCAATCAGAAAACAGAGAGCTAGGACATGTCAGCCTGCAAAATTTAGTAACCATATCAGATAGAACTGAAAGCAAAAACCATAAATAAATGAAATGAGTAAAAAAAAACCATACTGTTATAAATAAATGAATATATACATAGCCTAAAAGATAAGCGAAACTTTCAATCAGCTATACATCTTACTGAGGGCTAGTAGCTAAGAAATAGCCTAGTCTCAAAACTGATTATGTAACTAAAAAGGTTTTCAAAAAAAGAAAGAGAGAAAGAAAAGAAATTCAAATGCCTTCTAAGTTTGTTTTGTTTTGTTTTGTTTTGTTTTTAATTTTTCTATACCCTTTTTTCCTCATGGAAATGAAAACCTTCATTGATATTTCATCTTACCTTACCAAGAATGGCCACTATCAAGAGAGCAACAACAAATGTCAGCAATGATATGGGGGAAAAGGGAATCTTCCTATTGATGGAATATAAATTGGTACATCTACCACAGAAACCATGTAAGGCTAAATGCAGAACTACCACATGATTCAGCTAGAGCAAGTCTAGACATAGAAACAAGGAACATCACTGCCTATGACAGAGACACCCCACACACACACATGCTCATTGCTTCTCTATTAACTATAGGCAAAAGGCGGAATCAGAATAAATGTCAATCAATTGACAGGAGGATAATGAAATGTAGTATATTATACAATGCAACTTTTTAAGTGCTAAAGACAAATTAAATTTTGACAATTTTAGTAAAATGTGTTAAGCTTGATAATACTATATCAAGTGTGGCAATGTAGGCCCAGAAAGACAAACATCATGTATTTTTCTCCCATAGATGTATCCCAGAGTTAAAGATTTGGAATTTTTTATTTAAGTTGGAGGAAATGTCTATAAAGTCCAAGAAGTAAAAAAGAGTTCTGATAAGGGAGTAAGGAGGAGAACTGCATGTAGGAAATAAAAAAAATCCATGTGGAATAAAGCAGAGGGGATGAAAACTATGGGTATAAATATTTCAGTGGGCACGGGAGTAGGAAGGAGAGGGAAAGAGATGGGCGAAAGATGGGATGGGAGGTAGGAGTATCAAGAAGACTATGAAAAGCCATATAGGAATCTATCATTTTATAACCAAACTTAAACTTATAATCTTTATTTAAAAAAAAATGGGGGTCTGCTTCAACAGAGGTTCTCCACATCAGTGGGTAATACTGCTCCCTGAAGTAAAAGATTTTCAAACTCAAATTCCAGTGCCAGGTTTGAGAAAATTCCTTTACGTGCTTTTGCTATAGGTTCTCAAGAGACTCTCAACGCAAGTGTAGGCGATTATCACTGTTTGGGGTTGGCCACTTTTATTTATTTATTTATTTATTTATTTATTTATTTATTTATTTATTTATTTATTTATTTATTTATTCTTTAATCTTTTTGCAGTCCAATTGTTATCTCCCTACTGGTCCACCCTCTGACTGTTCCTCATCCTATACCTCCCCCCCTTCTCTAAGAGGATGTCCCATTCCTACCACCCAACCTCAGCAGACCTTGTTTCTCCCTGGGGCCTCAAGACTCTCGAGGGTTATGTGCATCTTCTTTCACTGAGGCCAGACCAGGCAGTCCTCTGCTATATATGTGTTGGTGGTCTCAGATCAGCTGGGATATGCTGCCTGGTTGGTAGCTCAGTGTCTGAGAGATCTCAGGATCCAGATTAGTTGAGACTGCTGGTCTTCCTATGGGGTTGCTGTCCTCCACAGCTTCTTTCAGCTTTTCCCTAATTCTACCACAGAGATCTACGGCATTTGCCATTGGTTGGGTGTAAATATCTGCATCTGACTCTTTCAGCTGCTTGTTGGCCCTGTCTAAGGGCAGCCATGCTAAGTTCCTGTCTGTAAGCAGACAATAGCATCAGCAATATTGTCAGGCCTTGGACTTCCCCCAAGCTGGATCTCAATTTGGGCCTGTCACTGGACCTCCTTTCCCTCAGGTTCTTCTCCGTTTTTTGTCCCTGCAGTTCTTTTAGACAGGGACAATTCTGGATCAGAGTTTTGACTGTGGAATGGCAGCCCCTTTCCTCCCCTTGATGCCTTATCTTTCTACTGGAGGTGAGCTCTACAAGTTCCCTCTCCGCACTGTAGAGCATTTCATCTAAGGTCCCTCCCTTTGAGACCTGAGAGTCTCTCACCTCCCAGGTTTTTGGTGCATTCTAGAGGGTCCCCCTACCTCCTACCTCTTTAGGTTGCCTGTTTCTATTCTTTCTGCTAGCCCTCAGGGCTTCAGTCCTGTTCCTCCAGTACCTGATCAGGTTCCCCCTTTCCCCTTCCTCTCCCCTCTCTTACCCAGATCCCTTCCTCTCTTTGATAACCCCTCCCCCGAGATTGCTTTCTTCTCCCTCCGAAGATGGATCGAGGCATCCTCTCTTGGGTGATTCAGCTTTAAATAAATAGTAAAAACCTATTGCTAAACATATGATATACCACAGATACAGGACACAGACAAATCAAGCTAGAACTGAGCATTCATTGTGCTAGAAGTGCTAGGCAGGCTATTAAAAGAGAAAAAGCATCCATAATCTCACACATATGTGGACCTTGACTAACATAATACTGACTTCTCTGGCAAAAAAAAAGAAAAAAAAAGCCAGTGATACAATAAAGGCATGAATTGTCTGGGGGTAACCAATGGCTCATTGATTTGACTTAAGTTCCACTTTATAGAAAAGCAGAGTAAACCTAGTCAAATTCTGTAACTGGAGAGGTTTCAGGTGCTACTTCGAGATCTGTATTGATGTTTTACTGAATGGGTAAACAGGAAACTGCTTTAAAACTTTAAAACTGCTTTTTATGTTTATACACATAGACTAGTTTAGCTTTCCATTTCCTTCAGAGAAACTTCTTTTAGAAATGGGCAATTGTCAAACAGACAAAACAAATCTATAACTGGTCTAAGTGCTGAAAACATTTTGGAGGTCTGGTCTTGCTGGAGGAAATATATCACTGGAGACACACTTTGAGATTTCAAAAACCAAGTACCTTTTCCAGTACTTGTTTACCTCTTAGTTTGCTTTTTGTGGTTGGAGCAATCAGCTGGTCCTGTCACCCTGCCTGTCTGTGGCTACAGCTTTGATAGTGATGCATTCTTGACCCTCTCTATGACACTGTAAGCTCAAAGTCAACCCTTTCTTTCTATGTTTTTTGGCTCATGGTATTTTATCACAGCAATAGAAACATAGCTAACACATGGCCCTAACATGTCTCGGTGTTCCTTCACATCTCCTTACATTTACCTCAGGAAGTCACAAGGTTAGGGCTGTCTACAATGAGAACAGTGAAAAAATTCAAGGAGACAACAGACCTTATGGGCAAAGACAAGGAGGGAACATTATTTCACTCTTCACCCAGTCATCTGTTTGTGTCATTTTTCTCGGTAGACAGAATGGCTCAGTGGACAGAAAAGTCAGGGGGTATGAATGTCCACCCCCTCACTCAAATTCACTGACTTCATAAGAAAAAAGTAGACCCAATTATCTGAAAAATACCTTCCAAGGAAGCTACCATATTTCTGTTATGCTTCTACATTCCTGGAAACCTCTCATGTCTAATCATGTGTAATTCTTCGTCCTTTTTCATTTCATGTGGAAGGAAGGAGTGGTTCAGGCGATTCTGCTACTCACGGAAATCCTTCAGGTTTCATCCTAGGATCATAGTTCTTGCTGTTATTTTTTTGTCACATATGGGAAAAAGCAATTTATTTCTTGTTACAATTGACAAACATGTCAGGCACAGGTATTCATGACTGTGTAGGCATCAAACCACCCACACACACCCACCCACACACACACACACACACACACACACACACAAAACCACACCACTCTATACATGCATGACACCATAAACACACCACACATACCCTATATTACACACATACCACACTCACACATATATCCCACACTACACATACCACATACATAACACACACACACACACACACACACACACTCCAGAACATATGCACATATACACAGTATATACACATATATCATCTGTAAACACGCCACCTGGATACACACCCCAGACCACACACATATCACTTCCGCATACACGATATACCATACTACACCACCACACTGTATATTACACATACCATATACATACTACACACACACACACACCACATACACTTGCATACAGTATATACACCATACCACACATACTACACACAAATATTAAACCACAAATATACATGTAAACACACATACATATAGAGACACAGAGTCACACAGACCACACAGACACACCACACACACACAAGGATACACACAAACCACCTATTCACACAGATACAGGCACACACACACTACACCATACACATAGACACAGACAGACAGACAGACAGACAGACACACACACACACACGCACACACACATATACACACAGAAATTATAGCATGAACTCTTTCATGAAATGAAAATGATTCACAAGTTAAAGTAGTTAGCACTTAGATGAGAGCAGGCTTTAAGTATTGGCTGATCTGCTGACTAAATCACATCACCAGGATAGTACTAGCTTCATTTCAGGAACATCTCTTCTCTTTGACACAAGGAGACTGCCAGGTGCAGCTAGGATAATTCATACTTTTGCATGTCATCCCAAAAGCCAGCCTTAAGTTCTAGCTGGAAATTTTGTGTCAAATTCCTGGGTCTGAAAAAATAATTGTCAGAAAAGGAATATGAACTGGCTAATTGACTTTGCCCACACATCTTCCATGGCTGTGCTTAATGCATGGGGAAAGAAGTCAGCACTAGAGAAATAACCAACTAAGTCCACAAGGAAATCAAGATCTAAGATGTAAGTTTTGCCTTTGCTGAAACTTCATCAGTGTTAAAGAGTCACTGTCAAGAACAGGCAGAAAAGTATAACAATGAAATGTCTCTCTGTATGTGTTTGTATTTGTATTTGTGTATAAGCATATAGGTATATGTATACATGTATACACATTTGCATATGCTTATATATGAATATCTGTATATTTTTGTATATATGTATATCCTTGGCAATATTTGTGTGCTTCTGATAGAACACATGACACCTATTTCTAATCTAAGGTGTAAAATCTTCTAGTTTATTTTTCAAGTATGACCACTTATGTTCAGGAAAAACATTTCTTATGAGTACTCATTCTAAGGTTTTCTTGAGAAATTTTTGTAAATCAAAATCTCACTATAAATTGATAACCATGTGTGGTGGAAAAATAGACCCCTGCTCCCTGGCCCTTAGAGGGTGCCTCTGATGCTTTGCTTAAGTGGAGACCCTATATACCACAGCCTAGATGGCTGAATTAACGTAAGCAGAATATTCTTCATTGGTTATAGACAGACATAACAACATATTTTATTTCATAAGGGAGACAATTACAGATTAAAACACTTATTATATCGCAAGTATCAAGGTTTTTTCCTTTCTACCTTTCTGCTTTTCTTCCCCTTTTCTGCCCTTGGGAATGCAGGTTGTATGGGAAGTACATGAAAATGCTAAACAGAAGAATGTCTTCTGGAGAACCAGGCTTGAAGATGTAGCTTCAATGTTTTATATAAAGTGTTTGTAATTCCTAGAACATCAGCCACAATAATTCCAAAGAAAATTAGAAACTATATTCTAAACACGAATAGAAGTGACTTTGGATTATCTGTTTCTATTCCTCTCTAATAATAGCTTAGAAAACTGAGACAAATTTATGTGAGCATCTTTGTTGCAGTGAGATGGAACACAGCCTCCTTGAATTATACATGCTAATTATCAGGAAGATATGCCGTGAATAAATTACTTTTTATGGATGAGAAATATCATCTGTGAATCCATGACACATTGTATTTCTCTTTGAAATAAAATGTTTCACAGTATATTGTCATTATTTTCATGCTGTATAATTCTACACTTTATCTATTGGTATTGAAGATTTAAAGATACACAGTGATAAGCAATTGAGGTGAACACTGAAAATAAAGAATTAATCTAGACAGATTTGGGAATTTCAATAACATCTGAGTATCACTGGAGACATAGATATGAATATATTAAGGTTTTTGCAACACTCACATAATTACTATGACAATGCTGTGAAGGTACTCAAAAGCCTGGAGAGCAGGAATATCAGAGAATCAATGGATTCCAAGAGCTGAATGTTAAAGAATAAAGTGTCTGGACAGCTGATGAGGAAGCTCAGAGTAACGCTGTGAGAGAAAAGAGGTGACTGGTGCTTTCCATAGAGAAGGGGCCACTTGGAGGAAAGGTCTTGGCATGGCTGCTGCTGTACATTCATCTGCATCATAAATTGATACAGCTACTTTGAATAAAATGCCATTCAGAAAAATGAAGTTATGAGAGCTTCATTTTTAAACTGTGAATATCTGGGTACCATAGCTGATCAACAAACTTTGGATTTGACCCCAGGACCAAACTGTTAACAAAATTATATGAATATTTTAAAAATATACTAGAATTAGAAACTGGTTTTTCTATGATGCAGAATCCATAATACTCCATGGAATATAAATGATTTAAATTTCTGGACCTGCCATAAAAATTGAAACTCAACCAGGAAATTATTTTGTTATTCCAAGCTGATTATCATATCCAGTTGGTTTGAAAACCACTTGCAGAGACAATAGCCAGAACCCAATTTTCAGATATTGGGCTTTTTTTTCTCTCTTTTTATTCTTTCTTTTTATTTCATGTTCCCAGTGAGATTTTAGAGCTAAGTGTAGTTCATTTCTTTAAATATTAAAACTCATTTTTCTAGAATTACTAACAATCCTCATCAGTATTTGTTCTTGTCAACAATCTGAAATGAATTTAGAGCCTAGCATAAGCAGCAGTGTCAGCCTTCATCCTAAAAGATGAACTAGGAAATTGTAAGAATATTACAGACACAAATCTTCAGAAAGAAGGTATTTTGTAGTCTTGTGACTAAGCATTAAAAAATATCTTTATTTTTTGGATATGATTTGATGGTAACACGTCTTTCTACACAAGTGAATATATCAATTACCCACTATAACATATTCAATGTTTGTTTCTTCTTTCATGAGCATATGTTTGTTGAAAGATCACTTTAAAGATCTTACATCAGTTGTTCATTTGTTTGTTTATCTTTGTAAAAATTCTGTTAGCTTCCTTTAAATTTAGCACTGTGCTTAGACCTGTATTTATAGTCATTATTTAGCAGGATAATGTCCTCTTATTTAAAAGGAATGAACCATTATAATTAGCCAGTAATTTAATTTCTGGTCCTGCCAGGGTATGCCAAGTATCTGTGGGCCTATCAGAATATACAAAGAATCTCTTAGTGCTTTAGATAAAACCAATAATACCTAGAATGAAGCTTGTCAAAAACATGAGTTTAAGAAGGCAAGTGAATTGATTTGTTATTTTAAATAATGGAAGAACCATAATCTTTGCTAAATGTCAAAGAGCAGCATTGAGATCAAAGTAAACTCTAAGACAAATGCAAGACACTGTTCTTTATCTCTTGGAGTTCTCAGCTGTTGCAAGCTAGGGACAGGATGTTCAGTGAGAAATTAATGTTGTTGAATAAAGAACAATTGGCCTGGATCCTGAGTATGACATGTGATGAAACAGACATTCCTTGACCGAAATCTTTCAACGTCATGATTGTACGAAAAGGAAAGGGCAACCCCACTAAAAGGATCAGCATTCCTGAAAGTAAAATCATTTCTGTGGCTCTCCTGAAACATAGACTCATCGTGTGTTCATCATTAATATTTTATTAAACAAGACAAGAAGACATAGAAATCTCAATATAGTAGAAACTTTAAGTATATATTAATAATGAAATAAATAATATTCTTGGCAATATGTATTTCCTAGGACCCAGCAAATTACAGAATGGAACACTGGATGCAACAAATCAAATGATGAGATGTGGCATGAGCCAGACTTCCCATAAAGTGATGAGATCCATCTTTTGAAAGCTTATCAGAACAAGCAAATTCTGAACACAGATTTGAAAACTTGACTTTCTGTGGAAAATAAAGCTGTGATATAAATGAATTCACTCCCCTGAAATCATGAAGTCCTTAACCTCTTTAGATTGTGCTTCCTTAGAAAATTATATTGTGCATATTAATTTTCAATAATTCAGTAAAATTTCAGAAAGTAGTTCTGAATTAATCTGGCATAAATATTTGCATGCATATTAAAATATAAAGTTTAGCCTTTTGAGCACCTAATCATTAAATTCAAGAGCCTAGAAAATGGTTCCTCCTGAACCCCACTTCTATATAATCTTACCATTCACCATTACTAAGTCAGGAAAGGATTTCTGCTGGTTGTCTAGGAAACTATAATATGAAAAGGATTGGAATACATGATAATCTCATTCCCTATAAAGCCGTAAACAAGAGATAAACCTACTAGAAAATGGTTTTTAAATCCCTCTTCCAAATGAGGGGTGTGCTTATTTTACAGAGAAAGACACAAGCAAGAATCTAAAGGAATCTCAAGAATAAGTGGGGAAAAATGAAGAAAGAAATTAAAACTGAATGTAATAATGTATATTCATAGCAAACTTCTTAGGAAGTTTTAGGTCTAATTTAAAAATTGGACCCACAAACCTACAACTCTGCCAGTATTGCTTTGCCTTTATCATACAAACCGATATTTAGGAATGATTAATGGAAAACCCCCTCAGCAATAGCATTGTGACTACAGTCTATGCAAATACACAGAGCTGTGACTCTATTAAAATTATGAGAATTAAGGGTGTAAAAGTTTTCAGTTTCTCACCTTCAAAATTTGAAGCTATAAGACAAAACAAATATAGAGAATTAGGAATAGAAAAAGAAGAAAGAAGGAAGGTGGTAATAAGACAAGAAGATGAAGATGAGTAAGAAAGGAAGAGGAAGAGATGAAAGGGAACACAAAAAAAGAGAAGGAAGAGAAGGAGAAGGAAGAGGAGGAGGAGAAAGAGGAGGAGGAGAAAGAGGAGGAGGAGGAGGAAGAGGAGGAGGAGGAGGAGGAGGAGGAGGAGGAGGAGGAGGAGGAGGAGGAGGAGGAAAATGTTAACAATTCTATTGGACATTCAGTATGATTTATGCTGATCATTTAAGGATCCTGGTGAAATCCAGGAGGAAGTGAGGGACAGGAGAGAGTAACTATGACACATATTGATAGTAAGAAAGATGACCCTAATGATGTCCTTACCTCTTACCTCTTAAATCAAAACAAGTCTCATGTGGATATTTTGTTTCAATAATAATTGTGTGTGTGGCACAAGTATATACTGGGTTTTATTGACAAGTTACCTTCCTTGACTGCAAATTTTGCAATGTCCCTCATGTCCCTAGGAATCCACTTTTCATCTAAGACTTGACCTGTGACCGCCACGATTTGTTCTACATCACCTAGTTCAGACAGAATCTTTGGAAATCTTATTATCAAGAACCTTCCACATTCCATGTGTGATTTAACTCTTTATTCTCTGTCTATGGAATCTGCACATTAGTTAGTGTCTCCTTAGCCCCTCATCTCTCATCCTTCCGTCCACTGACCTATTCCTAGGTTTATAAAGCCCCAATTGTTTATGCTGTGCTCATAATCTCTCAGCTCTATGAATACCAAAGCTAAATTAATTTCCTGGAGACCCCGAACCTGCTATTTATTATTTTGTGTCTCATACTTCTTAAACAAACAAAAAATAGTAGGTATTCTAAGAATGTAAGTCAGAAGGACTAGAGTGAATATGATTAAATATTATTAAAAATTAAGTGTATAGGTACTTGTAAGTCTTGAATCCTTGCTTCTATCAATAAATTCACACATTCAGAGTTGCAAAGTTGATTTTTCAGGCATTCTTAACATGAAATAATTTTTAAACTAAAATGTCTTGGAATCTTAACATCAGTAAACAAGCTGATAAATGTTTAAAGATTTAAAAGGAAATCTTAATCTTTATTTAGCTTGCTTAAAACTCATCTGACATTGTCTTTTTTCTTTTATTAAGTGGAGCTGGTACATTAAGGAGATGAAATGATTATGATACATGAGTATTCTTTAGAATATCAATGACTCTTCCAAATGAAAATTTGATGTCCCTGTTTCCTTGAGAACTTAGTGAAAATATCTACACTGAAAGAAACATAACATTGTGACCTATAAGGTTTATGATTATAAAATTTTCACTGTTTCACTATTTATAAGTGACTTTTGGCACTGTCTTATCTGAAGACCACTACAATCTCTGGAATGGATAGAACTATTTCTATATTCCCTGCAAATGGAGATTTGATTTCCATGTTTCTCTTACTAATTATCTAGCTACTGGGACATTGAAATAATTTATGGAATCAGAGGAATGCCAGGGCGGGGAGGTAGGAGTGGGTGGGTAAGGGAGCACCCTCATAGAAGCAGGGGTGAGGGGAAACCTGAAAAGTGGATAACATTTAAAATGTAAATAAAGAACATATCTAATAAAAGAAAAAAAGGGGGAGTTAGGCCTGGCAGTGGTGGTAAATGCCTTTAATCCTAGCACTTGGGAGGCAGAGGCAGGTGGATTTCTGATTTCGAGGCCAGTCTGGTCAACAGAGTGATTTCCAGGACAACCAGGGCTACACAGAGAAACCCTGTCTCGAAAAACCAAAAAAAAAAAAAAAAAAAAAGGCTGAGTGTATGGATGAAAGTGTGGTGTGTGAATGTTTGTAGATCATTGAAACATGGCAGTGCCTCATCTTCTTTAAAGCTTTTCTCTGGTAATTTTTCAGAAGACTTTATTAGTTTGTAATAAAGTTACAATTACAATAGAAAATTTTAAAAAAACTAGTCTTCGTCTCTTAGAAGACTGTATGAAAACTGTGTTGACCCTTTTCTGAACTAGGACTGCTGAAAAATTAAAGGTGTAATGTACATGAGGTATGACCCAGGGTACCTACTTCTCTGTTGCAGTAGAGAAATGGGTGAAATGATTGACCTGTCCAGCTAGAACATGCACAAGTGTTCACTACATTAAGTTTATTATATCTAATGTGAAACTTACCTTTGTTGGTATAGGTTGGAAAAGATATTAAAATAATCTAATAGGATACAGTATGCATTCTAAAATTGAACTGTTATTAAATATCCATGTTAATATTTGGGGAAGGAAATGCCCATCATCTCATAAGCTTCATCCAGAATAGAATAATATCAAGAACTTCCTTATAACCAAGCAAAACAACAAACACTGTGTCCCACTGCTGTGACAAATGTTCCATTAGGACAGTGAACTTCAAAGGTCAGAGCAGGCTGACTCAGAATAAAGAGCATTGTCCATAAAGAGAGGACTGGCAAAGTACACAGGAAATCCTGTTCTTTGCCTCTCTTATGCCTATAACACAGATCAATTTAAATGTTCCTATTATTCTCTTCTGCACTGGTCTTTGTGACTCTCATAGACATATGTTCACTGAACAGTAAATGCAATGCTATCTACACACTTGTGACTTGGGACAGGGAAATCAGTGTAGAGTGGAGAAAGCTCTGAGTGAGCAAAGTCCTAGAGTAATTGTGTATTGTTGACATGGGCACACAGCCATGTAGAAGGCTTTAAGACGTTGGTCCTACTGGGACATCAACAAAGCCATCTCCCCATGGGCATCAGGATTAAGAGGGATAGGAAAGCTTTCCTCTAGGGTCTCAAAATGAGTGTTTATTAACAAAGGAACAAAGTGTACTAAGAAAAGCAACCATACTTTTCCCTCCCAGATGGTTGCAGCCTGGGGCTGGCCTCCTATTAAGATTAGATAAACTTTCCAGTGTATTGAACATAATAAGCAACCCGAGGTAGTAGACAACTCCCACCTAATCTTAGCTTTAATGTGTGTTTGTCCTTTCTTTGCTTGCTTCCTTTGGGTGGTTTCGTTTTGTTCAGGGTGCCAGGACGCAAGCCTCAACTGTGGAGGCAAAGCCATGCTGCCTAAGAGTTCCTGTGTCTTAGGACAGAGAATACAAGGCTGCTTAAGCTCATCTGTGATTTGGCAAGGCAAGTGCAGTGCTACAAATGTTCAAGCCGTGAACCTTGATTTGTCATCACCCCCCCAACACACACACACACACACACACACACACACACACACACACACACACACACACACACACGCACACGCATGCGCACGTGCCCTTGTTATCTAACCTTCTGAGCCAGGAATGAAATCAGTGAGCCACTTGGTAGCTCATTTTAGAAAGACAACTTTTTCACTAAAGAGGCATCAATAGGAGATAGTCACAGTCAGATGAAATTACATGGTTATGTGAAATTTTTGAAGCTTCTGGTAGAGTTGTCCCGAGAATCAAATGATTCTAAGAAATCCGATGAATATATGAAATACATATGATCATAAGAATATTATAACAGAAATACATAGCCAGCTATAACCACAATCTGAAAGCACATAATTCTGAATTAAATTCAATAAGCTTCATATATATCAAGAAAGGGCCAATTTAAAGGTATTTGGCATTATTATAGTTTTTTAAAATGTCTGATATTTATTTATTTATTATTTATTTATTATTTATTTACTTATTTATTTACTTACTTACTTTTAAACTCCAGATTTTATTCCCCTTCAGGTACAGCCTCCAACTGTTCCACATCCCAAACCTCTTCCCTGTCCCCCTGTCTCCACAATGATACCCCCACCCCACACACCCGCACCCCACCAGACCTCTAATCTCCCTGGGACTTCCAGTCTCTTGAGAGTTAGGTGCATCTTCTCTGACTAGACCCAGACCAGGCAGTCCTATGCTGTTAACATGTTGGGGGCTTCATATCAGCTGGTGTATGCTGTCTGGTTGGTGGTCCACTGTCTGAGAGATCTCAGGTGTCCAGGTTAATTGAGGCTGCTGGTCCTCCTACTTGGTTGCCCCCCTCCTCAGCTTCTTCCACCTTTCCCCTAATTCAACCTCTGGGGTCAGCAGCTTCTATCCATTGGTTGGGTGCAAATATCTGCATCTGACTCTTTCATCTCCTTGTTGGGTCTTTAGGAGGGCAGTCATGATAGGTCCATTTTTGTGAGCACTCCATACCTCAGTAATAGTGTCAGATCTGGGGAACTCCCCTTGAGATGGACCCCACTTTGTGCCTGTTGCTGGACCTTCTTTTCCTTGGGCTCCTCTCCATTTACATCCCTGCAGTTCTCTCTGACAGAAACAAGTATGGGTCAGAATTTTGATTGTGGGATGGCAAACCCATCCCTCACTTAATGCCCTATCTTGCTGCTGGAGGTGAACTCTACAAGTTTATGCTCCCTAATGTAGGGCATTTAATTTAAGACCCCTCCCTTTGAGTCCTGAGAGACTCCCACCTCCTAGGTATCTGGTACATTCTGGAGCATCCCCCCACCTCTCACATCCTGAAACTGCCTGTTTCCATTCTTTCTGCTGGTCCTCAGTGCTTTCAGTCCTTTTCCCCCTCCCAATATGAGAACATATTCCCCTCTGCCCCCTTCCCCTTTCCCCTTTCCCTCTTGGGTTTCTCCCTCCTCTTGGGGTTGCTTTCTTCTCCCACCCAAGTGGGACTGAGGAATCCTCACTTGGGCCCTTCATCTTGTTGACCTTTTTGAGTTCTATGGACTATATCTTGGGTATTCTGAACTTTCTTTTTTTCTTTTTTGTTTTTTGGGTTTTTTGTTTGTTTGTTTGTTTGTTTGTTTTTTGTTGTTGTTGTTTTGTTTTGGTCTAATATCCATTATTAGTGAGTACATACTATGCATGTACTTTCCGGTCTGAGTTACCTTACTCATGATGATATTTTCTAGTTCCATCCATTTGCCTGCAAAACTCAGGATGTCCTTGTTCTTAATAGCTGAACAGTATTCCATTGTGTAAATGATCCACTCCATCTATGTTGATTGAGAGTTTTCCTAGATAGCATAGCCTGGGCTGGCATTTGTGTTCCCTTAGAGTCTGCATGACCTCTGACCAGGTTCTTCTAGATTTCATAGTCTCTGTTGAGAAGTCTGGTGTAATTCTGATAAGTCTATCTTTGTATGTTACTTGGTTCTTTTCCCTTGCGACTTTTAATATACTTTCTTTGCTCTGTTTGTTTAGTATTTTAAGTATAATGTGATGAGATGATTTTCTTTTTTGGTCCCATTTGTTTGGGGTTCTATAGGCTTCTTATACCTTTATGTTCATCTCTTTTTTTAGGTTGGCGAACTTTTCTTCTATGATTTTGTTGAAGACATTTTCAGGTCTTTTGAGCTAAGAATTTTTGTTTTCTTCTCTTCCAATTATTCTTAGTTTTGGTCTTTTCACTGTGTCCTGAATTTCCTGGATGCTTAGGGTTAGGAGTTTTTTATATTTTGAATTTTCATTGACAGTTGTGTCAATCTCTTCTACAGTATCTTCTACACCTGAGTTTCTCTCTTCCAGCTCTTGTATTCTGTTGTTTAAAATTGTATCTGTAATTCCTGACCTCTTTCCTAGGTTTTCCACTTCCAGGTTTGCCTCTATTTGTGTTTTCTTTATTGTTTCTACTTACACTTTTAGGTCTTGGACCACTTTATTCAATTCCTTTACTTGTTTAACTGGGTTTTCCTTCCTTTCTTTCAGTGAGTTATTTATATCTTCCTTGAAGGACTCCATTATCTTCATGAGATAGGATTTTAGATCAGCTTCCTGGTTTTCAGATGTGTTGGTGTATTCAGGGCTTGCTGTGGTGGGAGAACTGGGTTGTGGTGATGCCCACATTTATTGGTTTCTGATGCTTATGGACGTGTGCTTGCCTCTCTCCATCTGGCTATTCATGATGTTTGCGTGTCTGGGTGACTCTGTCTGGAGTCTGTATCTTTTGTTCCTGAGTTGCTTCAGGTCTCATGGCAGGCTTGAGGTCCTGGCTGTACCAGATCAGCTATGGGACCTTTCAATTGGGGTCTCTTCAGATGGGTAGAGAAGCTGCTGATCTGTTGCCCTGGCTACAGTAGGTCTCCAGGGAGGTCTTCAGACTGTTGGGTCTTCAAAGGAGCAGTCAGGCTGCTGTCCTGTATGAAGATGTTCTCCAGGGGTGTCTACAGGATCTGGTTTCTTTTTCCCTGTGTCCAAAAGAATTCCATGGTGGCTTTCATTCTGTTGGGTCAGTTGCCCTGCATGCCACAGAGTCCCCCAGGAGGTCTTCAGACTGTAGTGTCTATTGCCCAGTTGTCCTATGTATAGAGGAGGCCATGGGATGCCTTCCAGCTGTGGTGTCTTCAGGAAAGCAGACAAAGTGGCAATCAGTTGCTTAGTTGCCATGTGTGCAGCAGATCTCCTTGCATGCCTCAGGTGGTGGTCTCAGTTCCCCAAATCCTCTGAGTGTAATGGATTTTTTGGGATGGCTCAGGATATAGTGTCTCCAGGGGAGCAGACTAGCTAGCAGTCTGCCTCAGCAGAAAGGACTGAGCAGAAGTGGAGGGGTATTTGGCAGGGGTGGGGTAGGGTTGGACGGTGATGGGTCCCGAGTCCACTGGGCTCCCAGTGGCAGCTGTGGAACTTCTGGAGGGTTCTTACCAAATGCTCTGAGTGCATCAGATCTTCTGGGCTAGATCTGGATATATTGTCTCCAGGGAAGTAGACTAGTTACTAGTGTGCACCAGCAGCAAGGATCGGGCAGAAGGGGATGGGTATTCAGCTGGGCTGGGATGGGTTTAGGTGGTGATTGGTCCTGAGTCCACCCCATTATTATAGTTTTTAATGGGTTGCTTTCAAAAAACTTTATATCCTAAACATTTAATTCTATAAGATTTAATATTTTCTCTTTTGAAACTGAAGTTTGGAATGATCTGAAATCACAGCAGACCACCGAGAATGACTGAGACCCTCATAAAAACCACCACAAGACATTGCTGTAAGGGGGAGACCCAGAGAGGTTCTGAGTCTCTGAGCATCAATTTTGAATAAAGCATCCATAAATTAAGAACATCAATACTGAGTTATGCACAGACTTGTTTTGATCTTGGAGTAGGAAGAGTGGACTTAAAAAATTCTTTTATGGTTATTTCCCTATAAAATCACAAGATTAAATTTCTATTCCTCCTTTTAGTTAAACAGAAATTATAAGACAGCTGACTTCAAATTTCCAATATATAGTCCAGGCACTTAAATGTATTTTAATGAAGCAGTGTGAAAAATGGAGGCTCCTATGTTGTCACTATGAGGTATCAGAGACATGTTCATACTGATCTGGAGAACTGTAAATGACCAGAAATACATCTGTAAAGTCAACTGACAAATGTTTTCTCAATTATCTTTGGGAAGGAAAGACTAATACCAATCTCCTTCACTTTGTTATATCTCAAAACCCCACAAAAGTCATTAGAGGAATTGCCGTACGTGAAAACATAAATTTATTTTACAGAAAGTTTTTATAGACTTAAGTTAATGCCATCTTCCCCATAAAATCTTCTGTTGGTGCCTGTTCACTTGTAAAGTACATCATGTTATTAATGGTATTAGTAGGCAGTACATGAAAGCTGTATGCAAAGATCAGCAAAAGTTGTTTCAATGACAAGTGAAATGGAAAAAAACAAGCAATTATTTTCATTTTATGAACTAGAAGCACTAGTATTAATTAGGTGTTTGATTTGCTTTTTATTGTTGTAATAAACACAATGATCAAAAACAGCTTTGGGGAGGAAATAGGCCTTTTTGTTGTTTGTTTAGTTTTTGGCTTATAGCTTACAACCCATCATTGAGGGAAGCAATGACAGGAGCTGGAACACACGCCATTGAGCAACATTCTTAATGGATTTCATTCCATGATTTTCTACACCTGTTTTCTTATACAACCCAGAACCACTTACTTATGGGTGGGACCAGCACAGTCACTGAGCCCTGCCATATAAGTCACTAATCAACAAAAGGCTTCCAAGCCGGGCAGTGGTGGTGCACGCCTTTAATCCCAGCACTTAGGAGGCAGAGGCAGGTGGATTTCTGAGTTTGAGGCCAGCCTGGTCCACAGAGTGAGTTCCAGGACAGCCAGGGCTACACAGAGAAACCCTGTCTCAAAAAAAAAAAAAAAAAAAAAAAAGGCTTCTACAGACTTGACTATAAGCCAATATAGTGGAAGAAGCATCTTCTCAATTGATGTTTTTTCTTCACAGACTCATCTAGCTTATGTCAGGTTGACAAAACAAAAATTAAACAAACAAAGAAACCAAAAAACCAATAAAACAAACAAATAAACCCCAAATCTAACCCGTACATCGCAGTTCCTTGAAGAAATGGAACAACATATAAAGAGATTCACCATAATGTAGCAAGTCACTCAAAAAATGAAGGATGAGAAGTCATGTAATGTAGAGTCCCAGAAAAGATGGTAGTGTTGTTTTAGGAGAGTTAAAGTTTAGAAAACTATTATAGCTAATGGTCCAGGTCTGGGAGCCAGAATGAGTTGAACGTAAGATATCAATTCCAACCTCAAACCTACAGAGGATGAATTCATGTTTTTGACTGTTTTGTTCTATTTAAATGCTCTGTTGTACAGGAAAGGGCTATCACATTTCCCAGTCAATAGGTTCAGATCCCAGTCTTCAGAAACATTTTAACAGATACACCTAGAAATAATGTTTGATCAGTGTGAACTGAAGTTCTCTGAAAAAAGCAACTCCATGTTGATGATTCTGAAGAAAGAGTAATTCGAATGTCATGATTGTGAAGAACTGTGGCAATCCAAGTACATAATTCAAATTACCTTGTTAGGTTCCCTTACCTAACCTAATATTTAGCCTTTTTGACCAGTGGGTAAAACATCTGGAATGTGCTATTTGTAGCACACTAACTTCCACCGAGGCAAAGCTAAGAATGACCTAAAGCCTGCTGTCTGCTTGTCCCACTCTCTTCCTGTTGTCGTCACTGACGCATTTGGAAACACAGTGATTTATGATTTCCTTTATTTCTGTGACTACTTACATGTAATTTCCAGAGTAGAACATTTCTTTCATTAGAGACACTAGAATCAGTGTTCCCAGGATACAATAGCACATATTTGGATCTTTGTAAACTACCTTTTATTCCCTTTAGTATAACTCATTTTGGACATAATTTCTTCATGTTTTTCTAAGGAGTACAGATGTATTGTTAAGTTAGTAATAAAAATCTCTCTCAAGTTCTGTGACGTAGGCACTTAATGCTATGAACTTGCCTCTTATAACTGCCTTCATTATGTTCTATAGAAAGGGTATGTTCTGAATTTGTTTTAATTCAATTCTAAACTTTTTTCTTTATTCTTTAATTTTTTATTGATTTTTTTTCTGAATTTCATGGTATACACCCCAATCTCACTCATAACCCAGTCCCTCCATATCTGCTTTCTGCCATTACACACCCCCACCCAAAAAGTTTTTAAAATCTTGCCATGGAAGCTGGGTTTTTCCCAAAACAATTCATTGCAGTTAGTCATTGGTCTGATTCAAGGCCCTCAAATTCTCCTACATTATATCTACTGGATCCCCACTGAGAGGGATTCCTCTCAGATATACTCTTTTGCCCTGTGTCATGGAGATGCTGGTTGAGATGGATTGGCCTCTTCACACACTGGAACATTTCACTGATGGGGTTAAATGTTGGGATAGGCCAACTCAAAGCCCTGAACCTGGATCTGGATGATAACCACGTTCGTTAGCCCACCACCTCTCCTGCATTCAGGCCATCAGGGACAGCTCTCCAGGAATGCTCTGCTCCAGCAAGGGGCAGGGCCAGCTTACACAAGTGTTGCAGTCTACAAGACACATGGCCATATTTCTCTTCCCCTACTCTCTGGGTCAGCTTCTTGATTTCTGTCTTGACTCATTTTTCATTCAATAGTGAGTTGCTCAGTTTCCACAGGATTGTAATCTTCCTGTTGTGTCTAATATTCAGGTATAATCCATGATGGCCAGATAGGAGGCAGAGTGTTATTGCCATATTTTTATATCTGATTATCTATACACATACATGTGGTGTGTATGAGTATGTATGTTTGTGTGTGTGTGTGTGTGTGTGTGTGTGTGTGTGTGTGTGTGTGTGTGTGTATGCACATGTGTTTGGGTGGAATATTCTTTAAGTATATGCTAGGTCTATTTAAATTATGGCTTTATTTAACTTCAGCATTTCTCTGTTTTCTTTGTCTAGATGACCTGTCTTTTGATGAGAATGGGCCAAGAGAATCATGCATTATCATTGTGTGATGGTCAATATGTGATTTTAGTTGTAGTAGTGTTCCTTTTTATGAATTTGGATGCATAGATATTTAGAATTACAATATCTTCTTGGTTGACTTTTCTTTTGATGAATATGTAACATGATCTTTCTCTTCTGATAAGTTTTATTTTGAAGTTTATTTTATCAGATAAGCTACACATGCTTGCCACTTGGAACCATTTGCTTGAAATAAATTTTTCAGTGCTTTAACCAAAAAATACACCTATTCTGATGGTGGGGTGTTTTTCATGGATACAGCTCAAAATGGATCTTGTATTCTGATCCAATGTGTTGTTCTGTGTTTCTTTGTTGGATAATGGAGGCGAATAATGTTGAAAGTTATCAATGAGAATTATTTATTGGATATTGCCATTTAGTTTAGTAGTATGGATTTTTTCTCTTTCCTTTGATTTACTGTCCTAGGGGTTATTTATTCCTTATGTGTTCTTTGGTGTGGTTAATGTATTTAAACTGAAGTTTTCTTTTTAGTACATTCTGTAGAGCTGAATTGGTAAATAGAAATTGCTTAAAATTGATTTTATTGTGGAATGTGGAATGCTTTTCTTTCCCTGCTCTGTTTATTGTGATTGGTAGTTTTGCTAGTGATAATAGTCAGGGCTGGCATCTGTGGACTTCTACAGTTTGTAGAATAGTCATCCAGGCCCTTTTAACTTTAGAGTCTCTATTGAAAAATCTGTCATTTTTCTAATGATATTGCCTTTATATGTATCTTAATGTTTTTCTATTGTAGATTTTAATATCCTTCCATTTTTTCTGTACTTTTTATGTTTTGATTATTACAAATCCTGGGAAGGTTCTTTTCTGGTCCTATCTGTTTGTTGTTCTGCATGCTCTTTGTCACTTAGTATCTTCTTCAGATTAGTGAAATTTTGTCCTAATTTAACAGAAAGCCTTTTTTCTGCATTTGACCTAATTGTCTTTTTTTTTCTCCATTTTTATTACTAATAAGTTCCGTCTTTTCAATGTGTCCCAGACTTTCTCATTTTTTTTTTTTGTGCCTGAAAAGTTTTGATTTAACATTTTCATTTACTGAGCTATCTCTCTTATAAAAGTTTGAATAAGAATGGCTCCCATGTGCTTATTGTATATTAGAATTCGTAGTCACCAGGAAATTTCATTATCTGAAAGGATTAGATCTGGTCTTCTTAAAGAATGTGAGTTACTAGTGCTGAGCTTGGAGGTTTCAAACACCCATGAAAAACCAAGAGTTTCTCTTTCAATCTTATAAGTCAGAATAAAGCTCTTAAATATTTCTCTATCACCACATTTTCCTACCAACATGCTTTCTCATGTCATGCTTCCTGCCGTTATGATAATGGGCTAAACCTCTGAAATTGTAAGCAAGGCCCCAATTAAATGTTTTTTGTTATAAGAGTTAACCAGGAGTCTTATCACAGTAAAATAGTTACTAAGGTACTCTTCCTCTACATTTTCTTCAAGAGCTAAATTCTCTCTTCCATGTCTTGTAGTTTATTGGCAAAGACACTTCTGTGGTTTCTCTTCTTAGGAAACCTCTTAAGTTTTTTCAATTTTCAGTTGTTTGTTTGTTTCAATGTATGTGTGTGTGTGTGTGTGTGTGTGTGTGTGTGTGTGTGTGTGTGTGATTTTATTTATTTCATGTCTTGAACTGTTTTTTATTATTTTATTAAACTATTTGGTTGTCTTTTCATGTTCTTCCTTAAGGCTTTTATTCTATCCTCTTTAAGGTTTTTGAATATATTTATAATGCTATTTTGAAGTAAGTCCCTTTTTGTACTTCAGTTAAATTATATTTCTCAAGGCCTATTACAATAGGGTGACTGGTTTCTGGGGAAGCATTTTCTCTTAGATGTTCATGATTGTATGCTTGCATTGGAATCTAGGCATCTAGAATTATGATATTTGAGGTGTTTCTTGGTACAAATATCTGGTCATGTCTTCATTAGGTGAGTGTTGCGTTCTTTGGTTGCTGTTTGCTACTCTTGGTACTGGACAAATATTGTTGCTTTAGGGTCATGAGTGCTGCTATGTGTAAGTAGGTGACACAAAGGAATAGAGATGAGCTGAAAGAAAAGCTTGTGAGAAGCAGTGGGAAAGAGCTGGAGGTGAGGTGTGATGTCAAGGTCTGCACAAAGGGAAGTGAAAGACCCCAGCCCAATTTACCCTAGACAATTTGGAGGCAAGAATAAAAAGAAGAAGGGAACTATGTGTATGACTAAGCCCCACCTGACCACATTCTATTCTGAGAAACAAAGGACCCGGGACTGCCCCTGGACAAAAACACCCTGTTCCAGGAACTGGCTGACCACAAAACCAAGTTTTACAATTATGTTATGGCCCACCGCCTTATGGTTAATTTAGAATAGTTGCAGGAATGCTTTGTGATAGATCTAGTTTATGGCTTAATATTTTATGATTAGCTCAGAATAACTGTTGAAATGTTTGTTTCTTCATGATTGTTTAATGGTTAACTTGGGACATTCTGTATTTCCCGATACCCCACATTCTTCCCCTTTTTACTACCCCATACTTTGTGGTTTTTCCTTTAAATACTCCTAACTTCAGCTGCTCTGGGTCAAACTCCTCTGCCCCTGTGTGGGTTATGAGCTCGTCTCCAGTGCACTGGCTATTCTCAATTAAACCTCGTGTGTTTGCATCAAGATCAGTCTCTCGTGAGTTCTTGGGGGTCGCGGTGTCCCGAGACTTGAGTGAGGATCTCCCCAGTTCGGGGGTCTTTCATTTGGGGGCTCGTCCGGGATTTTGCGACCACCCTCGTCTCGAAGAACCACTTGGAGGTGAGATTTCTGTCTATATGTGGTTGTCTGTTTGTGTGGCCAAGCTCTGAATCTTTATTTTTGGTTTGCACACAAGTCTGTATATGCAGTCGCTCGCATCTCGAGAAGGGGCAGCGAGGGGTGTGTGATCGGCCGACGGGCTAGAGGGTCACCAACTGCCACCATGGGAGACATCCCAGGAGGTTTGGGGGAGCCCCGGGGATGCCTGGGTGACTCCCATCTTGGTGCTGAAGAGGACACGGTAATCTTTCTTGAGCAAAGAAATTACACGCCCTCCCGGCCGTCTGATTTCTTGAATTGGACCTGCTTGCCCTGGTGAAAGCGGGCCCTTACCTGTCTTTGTCTGTGTGTTTTCTGTTGTTGTTTTGTCTTATTTGTGACCTTGACGATGGGACAGACAGTTGCAACTCCCTTAAGTTTGATTTTAGATCATTGGACTGAAATTTAAAAAGGGGTTCATAACTTGTCAGTTGAAATTAGAAAAAGACCATGGCAAACTTTTTGCTCTTCTGAATGGCCAACTTTTGACGTAGGATGGCCTCCAGAGGGCACCCTTGACCTGATTGTTATTTCTACCATTAAAGCCCTTGTTTTTCAAGAAGGACCAGGGTCCCATTCCGATCAGGGACCCTACATCATTTTCTGGGAAGATCTTGCACAAGATCCCCCTTCATGGCTTAAGCCATGGGCACAAAAATGGAAACCAGGCTCCCGAGTCCTGGCGCTTAAAGAATCTGAATTTAAACCAAAAATGAGAACCTCAAAAAATGAAACCCAGCCCGAAAGTCAACCTTCGACTCCTCCTAAAATCTATCCCGAGATTGAGAAGCCACCCAAATAGCCTATTCCTCTTCCACCCTCCTACCCTGCACCCCAAGCGCCTAACCATGAAGCAAATGATAGGATGAGAGATGGACCAGCCACCAGAACCCAATGTCGGCGCACCCTAAGTCCTACACAGGACCCCACAGGACCAGATTCCACCACAGCACTGCCACTTCGTGTCTATGGGCCTCCTGTTGAACCCCCCCCCCCAGCTTCGACCCCTCCAATGTTGGCCTTTTTCCTCTCCTGATCTTTATAATTGGAAAACTAACCACCCCTTTTTTTCAGAAAATCCTACCTGTCTAACAGGACTGATGGAATCCCTGATGTTTTCTCACCAGCCCACTTGGGATGATTGCCAACAACTCTTGAAGGTCCTCTTCACCACTAAGGAGAGGGAAAGGATTCTCCTAGAAGCTCGAAAAAATGTTCCAGGGGCAGATGGGAACCCTACCAATCTCCCGAATGTAATAGATGCTAGATTCCCCTTAAATCGCCCAGACTGGGATTTCAACACAGCTGAAGGTAGGGAGCGACTGACAGTCTACCGACGGACTCTTATGGCAGGTCTCAAAGGGGCAGCTAGACGCCCCACTAATTTGGCCAAGGTAAGGGAGGTCCTTCAGGGGCCAATTGAACCCCCATCTGTATTTTTGGAACGCTTAATGGAAGCCTACAGGCGTTCCACCCCTTTTGACCCAACTTCTGAGGGTCAACAGGCGGTGGAAGCTATGCTTTTATAGGACAATTGACATCAGATATTAAGAAAAGATTACAACGTTAAGAGGGATTACAAACCCTGACTTTACAGGATCTAGTTAAGGAAGCAGAGAAAGTGTATCATAAGAGAGAAACTGAGCGGGGACCTCAGCTTAGGCCACAGGGCTCCATAGCCGATTAGTGCCGGGAGAGGGATACCCTCCCAGGAACTTGGAAATGCCGGGAGTGGGCCCAAGACAAGCTCCACAGCTCACCAGGAACTGCCCCGAACCTATGAGTCACAGGGACTGAGGTAGGCAGGCATAGAAACCCCTGGATCCCAACAGCAGCAGCTGAGGCAGGAGACATCTGCCTGGGCCACCAGGGTTCCATAGTCAAGCAGCACCCGCCGGGAGAAGGTTACTCTCCCAGGAGCGTGGAAAAGCCCAGAGTGGAGACAAAACGAGCCCCAGTGCTCACTGATTCCGCCCGGTTTCCGCGGGCCACAGAGACTGAGGGACAGGAACTTCCGGCCTCCATCGGGTGGCCGGGGACCTCAGCTTGGGCAACAGGGCTCCATAGCCGATTAGCTCCAGGAGAGGGATACCCTCCCAGGAGCTTGGAAAAGCTGGGAGTGGGCCCAAGACAAGCTCCACAGCTCACCAAGAACTGCCCCGAACCTGCGAGTAACAGGGACTGAGGTAGGCGGGCATAGAAACCCCCTGGATCCCAACAGCAGCGGCTGCGGCAGGAGACGTCTGCCTGAGCCACCAGGGTTCCATAGTCAAGGAGATCCAGGAGAAAGTTACTCACCCCGGAGCATGGAAAAAACACCTCTCAGAGAGAACTGGTCTTCAAGGAGTATTGATACAGAGGCCTGCAGGTGAGAAAAGCCATAGCCAGAAATTAAGATCAGCTAACATCAGAGTTAACAAGATGGCAAAAGGCAAGGGCAAGAACCTAAGGAACAGAAACCAAGGCTACAGGGCACGGTCAGAAACCAGCTCTCCTACCACAGCAAGTCCTGGAGTCCCCAATACACCAGAAAAGCAAGACTCAGATTTAAAATCATTTCTCATGATGATGATAGAAGACTTTAAGAAAGAAATGAATAACATCCTTAAAGAAACACAAGAGAACAGAGGTAAAGAACTAGAAACACTTAAAGAGGAAACACATAAATCCATTAAAGAATTACAGGAAAACACAATCAAACCGACAAAGGAAATAAACAAAACCATCCAGGAGCTAAAAATAGAAATAGAAACAATAAAGAAATCACAAAAAGAGACAACCCTGGAGTTAGAAAACCTAGAAAAGAGATC
>CM052700.1:78704532-78745974 GCA_028551405.1 Uromys caudimaculatus
GAGTTGGAGAAAGGACTGAAGGAGTTGAGGGAGTTCGCAGCCCCATGGAGGGAGTAACAATGCCAATGGGCCTGACACCCCCCCCCCCGGCCATCCTGAAGTTTGGACCACCAACCAAAGAATACACATCTACGCACCCATGGTTCGGACCGCATATGAGGCAGAGGACGACCTCGATGGCCATCAGGGAGAAGGAGAAGCCCTTGGGCCTGAGGGTGTTAGAGGCCCCAGTAAAGGGGAATGTCAAGGTGGGAATAGGGGCATGGGTGGGTGGGTGGGTGGGAGGTGGAATTCCCTCATAGAGGTAGGGTTGGGGAGGGGATAGGGGGTTTCCAAAGAGGAGACCCAGATAAAGAGAAACATTGGAAATGTAAATAAAGTATCAAAAAAAAAAAAACCTCTTTGTCAAAACAAACTTAAAAAAAAAAAAGAGAGAGAGAGAGAAACTGAGGAAGAAAGGAAAGAAAGAGAGAAACGAGAGATAGAAGAAAGAGAGAATCGTAGGGACCATAGACAGGAAAAGAATCTGACTAGAATTTTGGCCACAATAATAGGAGAACAAGAAAAAGCAGGATTTAGACAGTCAGGGGACCTGGGCAACAGAAGACCACGAATGAAAGAAGGCGGACAAAAGATTTCGCTAGAAAAAGATCAATGTGCTTATTGTAAAGAAAAAGGACATTGGGCTAAAGATTGCAAGAAAAGAAAGAATAAAGCACCTAAGGCTTTGACATTAGAAGAAGGTGATTAGAGGGGACAGGGCTGGGATCCCCTCCCCAAGCCTAGGGTAACCCTAACTATGGAGGGGACCCCTATAAGTTTTTTAATAGATACTGGAGCTGAATTTTCAGTTTTGAAACAACCATTGGGCAAACTAAAAAATAAGAGATCTCTTGTTATGGGGGCCACTGGACAGAAACCATATCAGAGGACAACGTCCAGACAAGTAAATCTAGGAAAAAAACAAGTAACCCATTCCTTTCTGGTTATTCCTGAATGCCCATACCTTTATTGGGAAGACATATGTTGACAAAATTAAAAGCACAGATCAGGTTTTCCCATGAAGGGCAGGAAATAACTTGGCAAAACCCCACTTCCATGGTAATGACTTTAAAATTAGATGAAGAATATCACCTACATGAGCCACTTAAGAGCACTAAATCACCCAAATTGGAAGAATGGCTAGCAATGTTCCCCAAAGCATGGGCAGAAACTGGGGGCATGGGAATGGCCAAACGAGTTCCTCCAATAATTGTGGGACTAAAAACAGATGCCACCCCCATTGGGGTTCGCCAATACCCCATGAGCAAGGAGGCTAGAGAAGGAATTAGACCTCATATTCAGAGACTTTTACAACAAGGCATTCTGATTCCATGTCAATCACCCTGGAATACGCCTCTGTTGCCAGTCAAGAAACCTGGTACTAATGACTATCGACCAGTGCAGGATTTAAGAGAAATTAATAAAAGGGTTCAGAACATACATCCAACAATCCCCAACCCATATAACCTCCTTAGTTCTTTACCCCCCCCCCCCCCGATCGAAGATGGTATACTGTGCTAGATTTAAAGGATGCTTTTTTCTGTCTCAAGTTACATTGTTCAAGCCAACCTATTTTTGCCTTTGAATGGAGAGATCCGGACACTGGACAAACAGGGCAGTTAACATGGACTAGACTGCCTCAAGGATTTAAAAATTCACCCACCCTTTTTGATGAAGCACTCCACCGAGACTTGGCTCCCTTTAGAATTAAGAACCCCCAAGTCACGTTGCTCCAATATGTTGATGATTTACTTCTAGCTGCCACCACTAAATCTGAATGTCAGCTTGGAACGGAAAGACTTTTGACTGAGTTGGATGAATTGGGGTACAGGGCATCGGCAAAGAAAGCACAGCTATGCCAGATGGAGGTCACCTATCTAGGATATGTTCTCAGAGGTGGAAAACGATGGCTCACTGAGGCTAGGAAAAAGACTGTGACTCAGATCCCCGCCCCAACTACACCCAGACAAGTAAGGGAATTTCTGGGGACTGCTGGATTTTGCAAGCTGTGGATCCCAGGGTTTGGAAATCTAACAGCCCCACTGTATCCCCTAACTAAAGAAGGGGGGCTGTTCATATGGACTTCAGACCACCAGAGGGCCTTCTAAGACATTAAAAAGGCTCTCCTAACTGCCCCTGCCCTGGCTTTACCTGATTTAACTAAGCCTTTCACTCTATATATAGATGAGAGGGCTGAAGTTGCAAAAGGGGTTTTAACTCAGACTCTGGGACGCTGGAAAAGACCTATGGTTTACCTGTCAAAAAAATTGGACCCGGTCGCGAGAGGATGGCCATCATGCTTAAAGGCTATCGCTGCAATGGCCTTGCTTCTCAAGGACACTGATAAGCTCACCCTGGGAAAACAGACCACTGTGATAGCACCCCAGGCCCTAAAAAGCATCATCAGACAGCTCCCTGATCGATGGATGACCAACGCCCAGATGATGCACTACCAGAACCTCTTGCTGAATGAACGGGTAACCTTTGCTCCCCCTGCTGTCCTCAATCCCGCTACTCTGCTACCAGAGGCGGACGAATCCTCGCCTATACATCATTGTGCTGACATACTGGCAGAAGAAACTGGTGTCCATAAGGACTTCCAGGATCAGCCATGGCCTGGTAGCCCCAACTGGTATACTGATGGCAGCAGCTATGTCATTGAAGGTAAGCAGAAGGTGGGGGCAGCAATGATGGATGGAAAACAAATAATCTGGGCCAGTAGCCTTCCTGAAGGAACCTCGGCCCAAAAAGCTGAACTAATAGCCCTGATACAGGCTCTGAGACTGGCGGAGGGAAAGTCTATCAACATCTACACTGACAGCAGGTATGCTTTTGCCACTGCCCACATCCATGGGGCAATATATAAACAGAGGGAGCTACTTACATCCGCAGGAAAAGATGTTAAGAACAAAGAAAAAATTTTGAGCCTCCTTGAGGCCATACATCTACCAAAGAAAATAGCTATCATACATTGTCCAGGACATCAGAAGGGACAAAATGCGATAGCTCAAGGAAACCAAATGGCGGATTTAGCTGCCAAACAGGCAGCACAAGGAACCATGACTTTGACAGCTCATGAATCAAAAGACTATTATGAAACTAGAGAGACTAGTTTCAGATATACCCCTGAAGATTATCAAATAATGAATAAATTGGATATAATACAAGGATACACCCCTTACGGGGTGGCAGAAACAAAAGAAGGTAAGCAAATTCTTCCTCAAAAAGAGGGACGAAAATATGTCACTAACCTCCATTGCTTAACCCACCTAGGAACAAAGAAGCATTATGAGATCTTCAGACTATCATGTTATTGGACTATCAAAACTGGCACAAGATATAGTTAATAAATATAAAGCATGTACCCTGACTAACGCCGGACGCTCCATAAATAATACTGGTCAAAGGCTTAAAGGAGATCACCCCGGAGCTTATTGGGAAATGGACTTTACTGAAATCAAGCCAGCCAAATATGGTAATAAATATTTACTAGTTTTTATAGACACCTTTTCAGGATGGATAGAAGCCTTTCCAACCAGGACTGAAACTGCCAACATAGTAATAAAGAAGATTATCGAAGAAATCTTCCCAAGATTTAGAATTCCAAAGGTAATTGGGTCTGACAATGGACCTGCCTTTGTTGCCCAGGTAAGTCAGGGACTAGCCACTCAACTGGGGATTAATTGGAAATTACATTGTGCTTATAGACCCCAGAGTTCAGGTCAGATAGAGAGGATGAATAGAACCATAAAAGAGACCTTAACCAAATTAGCCTTAGAGACCAGCGAAAAAGACTGGACAGCCCTCCTTCCCTTTGTTTTGTTTCGGGTACGAAACATTCCTGGAAGGTGTAAACTTACCCCTTACGAGATTCTATGCGGAGGGCCACCACCGCTTACTGAGGCGGGTGGAATTTATGATCCTGATGCTTCTCTTTCTAAACCTCTATTTACCCACTTAAAGGCCCTAGAACTTGTCAGACGCCAAACCTGGGAACAGATAAAAGAAGCTTATGAACCTGGAGACACCGCAGTGCCCCATCAATTTCACATTGGGAACGCTGTCCTGATTCAGCGCCACCTAGTGGGCAACCTCGAACCTCGCTGGAAGGGACCCTACCTGGTACTCCTGACCACCCCTACTGCAATCAAAGTTGAAGGAATATCAGTTTGGATCCATGCTTCCCACGTCAAAAGAGCTCTAAAACCGACCCAAAATGAATGGAAACTGGAGAAGACTGCCAATTCTCTTAAGCTACGTCTACATCGTATATATGAATCAGACAATGAGCCTTAAGACAATAGGAGAAACGAATGTTCACCAACCCTTCAATCTTACTTGGCTGGTAATAAATGGGGCAGGGGACATTGTTTGGAGCATCTCAAAGGTTACGCACTCTAATACTTGATGGCCTGAGCTTTATCCAGACCTCTGTAAACTAACTATGGGGGCTCCAGCTAATTGGGACCTAGAAGGATATTATAACCAACAGAAAGCTCCCTCATCCCCCTCTCCTCCTAAAAGACATGGACTCGATCCATGGGGAGGTTGTGGCACACAAGATAGAAGAAATATGTTAAGAACTCTTACTTTTTATGTTTGTCCTGGTTTTCATAGAGACTGTGCCTTAAACCCACGGTGCGGGGGCAGAGCTGATTATTATTGCCACAGCTGGGGATGTGAGACCACAAGTGACACTTATTGGAATCCTACTTCCTCCTGGGACTATATCAAAGTCACTGCTAATTATACACATCATAAAATTGGAAGTCCAGGTTGGATAAAGAAAGCTGAATGTTCAGGATGGTGCCACCCTTTGTGCATCCAATTTACAGACCCAGGAAAAAATTATAATCTTTGGACCAATGGTATTTCATGGGGCTTAAGGCTCTATAAAGAACGCTATGACGATAGCGTTATCTTCACCATAAGATTAAAAATAGAAAGTCCCCAATCATTGTCAATCGGGCCTAACAAAGTACTGGCTGAACAGGGCCTTCCAGCCCAATTGCCCCCAAGATCTGCCCCATTACCCTAAAAGCCTACTCTTAAATCCACCACCGTCAACCTTACAAAATCACCAATTGTCCCCACTGAGACCCCTAATGAGACACCCATTTAGCCCCCAATGACAACAGGAGAAAGAATGTTTAATCTTATACAGGGAGCCTTCCAGGCTCTTAACACCACCAATCCGGAAGCCACTTCCTCCTGCTGGCTCTGCCTCTTCTCAGGACCTCCTTATTATGAGGGTTTAGCTATTATAGGGTCCTTTAATATTACAGACCATTCTGAGGGACAATGCCTTTGGGGACTTAAAATTAAACTTACCCTGACTGAGGTCTCAGGAAAAGCACTCTGTATAGGCAGGGTACCTACAACCCATCGAAGCCTTTGTAATTCCACTTTAGCCCTCAACCAAACTGAACCAAACAAATTTTTAATACCAGGACCCAATTGATGGTGGGCATGTAATACTGGATTAACCCATTGTGTTTCTACCTCTATTTTTAATCAATCTGTTGATTTTTGCATTATGCTTCAACTGGTTCCATGAGTTTATTATCATCCTGAAAGAATAGTCCTTGATGAATATGATTTTCAACCCACTCGATTTAAAAGAGAACCTGTGTCTTTAACATTGGCTGTTATGCTTGGGCTGGGAATAATGGCTGGAGTAGAAACAGGGACTGCAGCCTTAATAACTGGACCACAACAACTAGAAAAGGGATTAAATGGACTTCAGGCTGTCATAAATGAAGGCATACAGGCTCTAGAAGAATCTATTACTAATTTAGAAGAGTCCTTAACTTCCCTATCAGAGGTAGTTTTACAAAACAGGAGGGGATTAGATTTACTATTTTTAAAGGAAGGAGGGCTATGTGCTGCCTTAAAAGAAGAATGTTGCTTTTATGTTGACCATTCGGGGGCCATTAAAGATTCCATGAGCAAATTTAGAGAAAGATTAGAAAAACACAGAAGAGAAAGAGAAGCTAGCCAAGGATGGCTAGAAGGATGGTTTAATAAATCACCTTGGATGACAACCTTATTTTCTGCCTTAATAGGACCCCTGTTAATTTTATTCCTCTTACTTACCATCGGGCCTTGTTTAATTAATAGACTATTGGCTTTCGTTAGGGAATGGGTAAATGCAGTCCAGGTCTTAATGTTAAGACATCAATATCGAACATTGGGGAGTCAAAACCAATATGAATATAATGATACTGAGCTATAGTTCTAAGATTAGAACTATCCATTAGAAGAAGTGGGGAAGTGAAAGACCCCAGCCTAATTTACCCTAGACAATTTGGAGCCAAGAATAAAAACAAGAAGGGAACTATGTGTATGAGTAAGCCCCGCCTGACCACATTCTATTCTGAGAAACAAAGGACCCTGGACTGCCCCTGGACAAAAACACCCTGTTCCAGGAACTGGCTGACCACAAAACCAAGTTTTACAATTATGTTATGGCCCACCGCCTTATGGTTAATTTAGAATAGTTGCAGGAATGCTTTGTGATAGATCTAGTTTATGGCTTAATATTTTATGATTAGCTCAGAATAACTGTTGAAATGTTTGTTTCTTCATGATTGTTTAATGGTTAACTTGGGACATTCTGTATTTCCCGATACCCCACATTCTTCCCCTTTTTACTACCCCATACTTTGTGTTTTTTTTTCCTTTAAATACCCCTAACTTCAGCTGCTCTGGGTCGAACTCCTCTGCCCCTGTGTGGGTTATGAGCTCGTCCCCAGTGCACTGGCTATTCTCAATTAAACCTCGTGTGTTTACATCAAGATCGGTCTCTCATGAGTTCTCGGGGGTTGCGGTGTCCCGAGACTTAAGTAAGGGTCTCCCCAGATCTGGGGTCTTTCAGAAGGAATCTCTAGAGAGTAGAGGTAGGGTGGGAGGAGAGGTTCCTGCTGGCAGGGTGCTGAAGGACTAAAAATAAGTCTGGAGAGATTTTGATAGGGTGTCAGGAAGAACAGTGCAAATTACCTACCTGAATCCCAGCCCAGTTTGGCCACTGGCAAAATGTTTCTGCATACTAGTTGCTGACCTAAAGGAATGAAGATGGGCGAGAAGGGAACATTAAGTGGTTAAATCAGGAAAGAACTAATTAGGAACAAGAGGCAGAGTCCCAGGGGAATAGAGGGAGGATAAGATGAGGGATTGCAGAAGGATAAAGAGTAAGTCTGGGGAGGCAGGAACGAAAGGGCTGGGGATCCTGGGTCTGTCTCAGGAATAAAAGCTGTGTACTGCAATTTTACTAGCTGTCTGAATATCTTGTTATCTAGTGAAACCAGCATCTAAAATTAACCATCAAAACTCAACAAAGAAGGTGTGCAGTGCTCCTTTGAAGGTAAATATGGCTTCAATACAATCATCTATGGAAAAAGAAAAAAAAGATATTCAAATTGTAACCAACAGTAAAGAAACCTATTAAGCAATAAAATTAGAAAATAGATTATCACCTACAAAGCTAATGCAAATCATTAAAAAATAAAAACCATGAATATATGTTTATATTTAAACAATTAAAAGAAAACAAGTTCCTTTTTTTGAAATAGGGAAAATGTGTGTTTTACTTTGTCTAGTTGCTTGAAGGAATACAAAGTTGGGTAGTAGGTCAAGTTTATTGATAATTATAGAATATTATAATGGAAAGAAAATCCAAAACGAAACTATATACTCTTACTGTATTTTCTAAACAACTTTCTGTGGAAAATGTACTAAAAGTAATGCAGTTATGTCATGTTAGTCAGTAATGGCAAGTGAGAAAATTCAGTCCAACCTCTTTAATTTCTTGTAAAATCTAGAAGAAAATAATTATTATTCCTCTGTGTCCAGATAGTTTTACCTGAGAATTACTCCCCAAATATACATAATTATAGATTTCCATTTTATACAAGTTCCACAAGATTTTTTAATGCATTTATTTAGTCTCAGTATGTAAGTGTGCACAGAAGCTTTCCTGGGCCACTGTGCTTTTGTGGAGGTGAAAGGATATCTTCCAATTGTCAGTTCTCACCTCCCAAGATATGAATTCTAAAGAATTAACTAGCGCAGGCCATCAAGCTTGACACATGTAACCATATCCAAAGAGCAATCTCACTGGCCTTTTAAATAAGGCTTTTATATGCTTATTTATGTTTTGTTTGTAGTTTCATGTTTTAAAACATTTCCTAGAGAGTGGACAGAAAGAAATCCAATGTGATTTTGCTTTTGGGAGGAGTAGATTGGAGTTATAGCACTTTAAGAATAGGAAGCTTGGTAAATGAGTGCCACACTCGCAGGAAAAAAGGAGACAATTTCAATACCAAAGGAAGCTGCTAGAACAAGACATTAGTCACCTACCCTTGACTTTGTGCTCTTGATCCCTATGACAGAAGGAGTTAGGTTTTTATTAATCTGTGAATCACCTGTTTTCTTGAATCCCTGTAATAGGAAAAGTCATGGTCTCTATCCAACTGTGGATCATTTGTGCTCTTGCTCCCTGTGACACAAGGAATGAGAGTCCCTATGCTGGAACTCTGCTTTCAATGTTTCAATTCACTCATGATTTCACTTATACAACCAATGAAGTAAATCTTTCAGCATCTTTTTAAAGAATATAACTTTTCTAAGGTCTTAGATGTAACCCATATTAAAATTGATCTCAAAATGCTAACATTTTTCCATTTGTCTTTCCACCATGCTTTCATGTTTATAGGGTCCATCTGACTCTCACACAAGTTTTATGTGATAGAAAACTTTTTCTTTAATTTTGTCATTCTCACAAAAGTCTCTCGAATCTGTGTGCCTTGGCAGAAGATCCTCAACTTGCATTGTGACCCCGAGGTTTGCTCATCTATTCATAGAGGAACACTGAGCATCTTAGTTCTCTTCAATTGTTTTCCTTAATTAAATTCCTTAAGTCAAATATAAATCATATGGTTTCTTTTTTGAAAATCAGCTTTCCCTTTAGGGATCTTTTAAAATTAAAGGCTATGGGACTCATTTGCTCTCCAGGAATGGTTGATGACAGTAAGTCCAGCTCATAGAGTCTAAGGTTTAGAAAAAGGGAAATAGAGATCTTCTAATGGGTATGGGCCTAATCCTCACTGAGTCCCCACAGACATGCACTCTTTGAATCACAGCTTATGTGTAGTTTGCTTTGTTCTCTGTGGATACTGATTTGCAAGTAAGCTTAAGACATGGCTTCCACACCCATGTTGTGCCCTCTTAACTCTTGTCTTAGATATCAGAAGATGTTCTAAAGAAGCCCAGGAATAAACTGAAGTAGGTTAGGATGAGTGAAGGCATGAATTCTAGTTCACCCCCATAAATGGATATCCAAACTGGAGATGTTGATGCTAGTGGGGGATGTGGAAGTGATACAGCCATATCTACATTATGCATCCCCTAAACAGAGTTCTGAGTGAGATACTGGCAACATGGTAGCTCTTCTTCTCCAATTCTTTTTTTTTTTTTTAAGTTTTATTTATTTTATATAAGTGAGTACATTGTGGTGCTGTCTTCAAACACACCAGAAGAGGGCATCAAATCCCTTTACAGATGGTTGTGAGCCACTATGTGGTTGCTGGGAATTGAACTCAGGACTTTCAGAAGAGCAGTCAGTGCTCTTAATCTCTGAGCCATCTCTCCAGCTCCCTTCTCAAATTCTTACACAAAGTAAGAAATGATATTATTCTTTTCTATATACAATTAAGAATTCCAAAACTAGTTGTCTATACAAATTCATAGATCTAATGTCTTCAATCTGTTGATTGTAAAAACAAAATTATATGAAAATAAATATTAACAGTTTAAGCACAACTAGATGCTAATGATAAAGCACAGAAGACATAGCTTAGTGTTAGAACATTTGAATCCCATGGGCAAAGCTCTGAATTTGAGTCTCTGTTGCTGTACACAAACAAAAAACACCATAAAGGTTGGACAGATGGCTCAGTGGCTAAGAGCACTGACTGCTCTTCCAAAGGACAGGGATCCAAATCCTAATACTTACATCACATTCACAACTATCTATAATTCCAGTCCAAAGGGATTTGATATGCTCCCACAGACATACATGGAGGTAGAAGACCAATGTAAATAAAGGAATGAGAGAAAAAAAGAAAATTAAGAGTTAGCTCCTCGATTAAGACCAAGGGCCGTCTCCATAGAGTCATATTTCATGTTGTTACCTTGGGGAAAAGTGGACTTTAGACACTATTCTTCATATTTATAGTTAAATACTGTCAAGTTGCATAAGGAAAAAAACTAAAATATTCACAGGTCTTCACTGCACTTCAAAATTTTACTGTATTTCTCGGTAAGAAATATTTTATTTTAATTGCTCCCAATGAAATCAGTAAGGACAGTAAATAATTGTGTAATTGTAGCAACTGTTTGAAAGTTAATGAGATTTATTAAAGATCCTTTTATCATATGCCTTTCCAAAAAGCAAATGATTAATAACTAAATAGGGAGGTCCCTTGCAATTTGGCTCTCAGGAAGAATTATACAAACTAATTAACAGAAGACCTTACAGGAACTTGGGATCATTTATAAACTTGATAAAAAGGAGAAAATCAGTATAACAAAAGAAAAGGCAAATAGATTTTTAAGTAGATATTTATTTTTTTCTTAGTAATATGTATACCTAATCAGAGAGCTAATAAAATGTATTCAGAAAAACAAATAATCAAAAATAAGAAGTAAGCATTCATAAGGAAAATCAGTAGAAAAATAAAAATTGAAAATTAAAGATCTGTTAATTAATTGATAATTTATTTAGTAGTCAATTTTTAAAAGAATGTTTAAAGTATACAAAGCAAAAATAAGTATGCTGGTTATGTGAAAATTGATAATAATTTTTGAAAAATTTTTCATGTGTACTCCAAAATTCATGTAAATGTTCTTACATCTAACAAAGTAATGACATGTAAGAACATTTTCCTAAGGATTATTCAAAGAAATGAGTGTTCTATTCATGGTAGAGTTATTTATCATAGGAAATACCATAGCTACTTAGTAAGGACAAATAATTAAATGTAGTCTATAAACGGATACTATATTAGCAGAAAGTAACTAACATTGTTTATGAGGATTCTATAGCATCGGGAAAGAAATATTAAATGCAAACAACTTGTATAGCAATGCAGAAAATATAAAAAAAAGAAAAAAAATTGGATAGGAACATTTTTCACGTGCTATTTTTTCTTAATTCTAGTAGAAATCTGAACAATCTACTCTTCTCCTTCCTTCTCTACAACTTTTAGCCCCCCCCAAAGGATATAGAAAGAAGTACTAAAAATTAAATTTTTATAATGCAGTCTAATTTTTAATTGTTCAGATTTCTACAGAAATGTAGGAATCTCAACATAGGATAAATTCTTTGAGCTGAATATGCATTATAACATGTTTAAAATACCACTCTAATTATTAAAAATATTTGGTCAACCTTCAACTCAGACAACTTGCATCTGGCAGGAGGTTTTTCCCAAGTAACAGTGTTTCATACTCAAGAAGGAAGGAAGGGATGAAGGAAGGAATGAAGGAATGAAGGGAATGAAGGAGTGAAGGGAAGGAGGGAGGGAAACAAGACTTGCAGAGATCTAGGTAGTTTACTTAGTGCTGAAATTCTTACTTGAATCATCTGTCTAAGTAGTTTACTGAGTGCTGAACTTCTTACTTGAAATCATCTGTACATTTTTAGGGGGGAGAAACTCAAACAACAATTCTCTTCCCCTGTGTTCAACCTCTATGACTATGTGTGAAGGGAGCTACATAGCAGCACTGGATGCAAGGTGAGTGATATGCATAGATGTTTTTGCTGCTTTGATAAATTTCTGAGTCTGTTAGAGCTGAGTCCAAACCTGAGGACCCGGGGACTAATCTTTCTCATATATTTATGCCTGGGTGCACAGAATGGTAATAAAAGTTTGTATGGAACTGCATACCTGTAAGGAACCCAATTAGGACTACATCATGCATTTGTAATATTTACATGGATCCCAGAGGCTTTTCAGTGGTCTGTTTACTGCATTGCAATAAGAATTTTCAATAGTTCCAACATGGAAGTTTGTGTGGCCTTTCTAATTTGAAGACAGGTAAGTTTGCCCTGTAAGGCATTTGGGTTGTGCTGAGCCAGTTTGAGTTCTTTAGAGCATGTAGTTGACAACGTGCGTGAGTGGAATACATCAGCCTTCATAATCTGGAGCAGGCTAAGATGCCTCCACTCCACTTTCCCTGACTCCTGCTGGGAGGTGGCTCCCAGAAGACCTAACTTGACAATTAAGCAATAATATCCAAGTACAGTGATGTTGAAATTACTGATAGTGTATGAAGAGTCCTTTGCCCTTGTTAAATAGAAAAGCATGATTATTTGGAACAAAGTGCAATTGGAGATCTTTTAATAACAGATTTTGCCTGAGAATCTCAAGTTTACAAAAATTAATGGATCAACCTACAAAGAAGAATGCGGGTTTTTTTATTTTTCAGTGTTCGCCTGCCATACTTTGTTTGTTTGTTTGTTTGTGGCACCGATATGTTCTTTGTTTTGTTTTTTGTTATGTCTTGTCTTGTTTTACATAATGGAATTGCACGGTGTGAAAGAAAATAATAGGATACTTAAAATGAATAAAAATCCATTGTCATTTCAGGGACTACAATATATGTAATTAAAATGTAAATGAACCCTTAAGATGCAACCCACACAAAAAAGCACACTTTCCAGTTAGAACTATTTTCTCCGCTAGGTTGAAATGATTTAAAGAGTATAAATATTTTTTTGGACTAAGAGTGACTGCTATCCAGCATCTGCAATTTTTTGGCGACATCTACTGAACAAAGGAAAAAATGCATGGCATCTTTCTCAGGCATGATCATTAAGCTGCGAAATTTCAGGTTTCACTTCATTTTATTTTACATTTTTAAATTTACAATGACATTTCATCCATATGAAAAATCTTCATCTTACAAAGGTATGATAAATAATTATAACTTCCATACATGATGAGTGAATATATAGAAATGTTGGCCTAAAGAGGAGAGAGAGAGAGAGAGAGAGAGAGAGCAATAAAATGCAGTCTGTACTGAGTATATACAAACTCTTCACATTATCACAGAGATGGAATTTGAACATAGAAGCAATAGCCTAAGGTGATGATGCCAACAGAGTATTCTAGGTAGATCTGAGAATTTTAGTTCCACACACAGACATCCCAATTCTTATTTCAGGGGACAGAACCTCTATGTTCATTGTTATGCTTTGTAAGTCAACCTGAATCCCATAAGATCTGGAAATACAATGATATCTAATGTTTTTTCCTAATAATTTTAATTTATCTTTAAATGTTAAATAAGCAGAACCATTTAAACAGAGATAGTCAACATGTAACTTGCATAAATTGAATATTTGTGTCACATGTTTCAACCAATATCTATTCCTTCAGAGAGATGGATATAATGACTTTCATACTTTCTTTGAAAACATGCACACACACACACACACACACACACACACACACACACACACACACACAGCTTTCCACCTGCACTTTCTCAGAGACACACATACGTTCCAGGCCCTTTCCTTACTTTCTTCTTTCACATTTCATGTTCCACATTCTTTACCTTTTTCTCCTTTGCCATACTGGAATCTGATACTTCCACAGTGTACCTCGAGTTTTCTATAATTATTTCACTGTCTAACAAATTAAACTCTATTAAATTGCATGTCTATTTTTCCTTTTCTCACTCTCCATGACCCCTTTGAGGGTTGATGTTTGTATGCTAATGTTTAGCGTTGCTCCTGACATATGATCTTAGCATTAGCCTTTCTTGGGTAATGAACTTTCATGTCACTATTCTTTCATTGTTGGTATTTTGGTCCTGGATCAAAATAAAATACTAAGCTTCTCATCTCTTGATTACTTCATTTTGATCTCCTATAGAATTATCTAGTTTCCTTTAGACTAAATCATACAAAACAGTGTGTTGAATCTTTTATTTATGTCGTTTGTAACAGTATTTGATATTTTATTTGGTATATATCTTAGAATAAATTTTAATTTTGTTAATAAACTGGAAAAATTTCCTTAGCTTTGGATTCCAAAACGTTTCTGTTTCCTTTGGACATAAAGTAAATTTAGATTTTGTGCTTCTGTTTGGACGAGCACTGGAAAGCTCAGATCTGAAAACAGTATGAAGTTAATAATTGCACATCACAAGTGAGCAGGTCACTACTGTCCTTTGATTTTTGACTTTAAGTATATTTGTTGTTATATATAATAAAAATAGAAATACAAAATTTTTGAGTACTTCAGAATTTAAAAGATACAAAAATAAATGCACAAAAGCTGTCCTGTTCCTTTATCTTTCAGTCACTCATTCCTGATCTCCCATGTGGGAACTACACCAGTGCTTTTTTCCTCTTTCATCTATAGTAGCACTCTTAAGTATGTGGTGAATATTTTTTTCACTTTCCTTTTCTTTTTTAGAGTAAGAGAAAATCACATTACTCCCCTCCCATTACCTGACTTCCTTTTACAATATTTAGACACATAGATCAACATGAGACTTCCAATGTCAACAAAACCTTATCTCTAGCTGTTGAGTACAGCTGTCCCTCTGGATCTGCTGGAGTTAGCTCCAAGATCCCTTCCCAACTCTCCAGACACTAAAACCTGCAGGTGCTAGAATGCTTTCATTCTTAAAACACTTCCATGTGATTCAAGCACATCACCCCCTTAACTTTCAATCTAAAGCCTAGAATGATGGATACTTGCAGACAGTTGTTCATATGCATTGCTTATTGAGTGATAATATGAGAATTTTGTGTATACTTAGTACAGACTGCATTTTATTACTGTGATTATGACTATTATTATGGTGTGCGTGATGGGTGTGGGCATGCACGGCACACATACAGAAGCCAGAGGGCAACTCTGTAAAGTTAATTCCTTTATTGGTCATTTACATGAGCTCTAGGATTCAAATCCAAGTCCCAGTCTTGCACAGTGAGTGTCTTTATCCATGGAATCTTCTTGTCAGCCTCACACAAGTTTTCAGAACAGTTTTTATTCACTGTTAAAACCTCAATGGCAAAGCCCCACACACATGGAAAGGGATTTCCTTGGTTCCTGGGCTGTGCCTTTCTGTGGTGTTGTTTCTGTCTTCTGAAATAAACAGAAATATAGAAATATAGAAATATATATATATATAAAATTAGATCATCATCTAATGTTAGATTTTATGCATTTCAATAATACTGTTTCTTCTAAAGGTATTTCATTTAAGTAGTACCAATTAACATTCTCACTGTGGTGCTAACATTTTGTATCATTGTCAGATTGACTAGTGCAGAACATCTTAAAGTTAGTGTTCTTTCATTATGAATGAAATTATTTATGTTTATATAAAGACCAATCTTTAATACTAATTATCTAGTTTTATAATTTGTTCTTATTTTGATTGAATTGAAGATTCTTTATCACTGACTTTTAGGTTTTTATATGCTTTTAACTGAAATAGAATTATATTACTTTCTCTTTCTTTTTTCCCTCCAGACCCTACCAGCTAGCAACCTTCTCTTAGACCTCTCTCTTGCCATCCAATCTCAAGCTGATAGACTCTTTTTCTTCAATTATTATTACTACATATACTTGTACATGTGTAAAATGCATACATAAATATATTTAAATACAACATGCTGAATCCACTTTTATTATTTGTGTATATATGGCTACAGGACTGAAAACCCTGAATTAGAAAGGAGTTCAGGCCTGGAAGAGGCTGGTTTACCTTCTCTCTGCAGTTATTAGCTGCCCTTATTCTTGGCCTAATGATAGGACTCTGAAAATTTTCCCCTTTCATGTTAACATGTTAATTGATATTGTTATTTTGATATTGGTCATGGTTATGCTGTCAATTCTCTAAGAGTCTATTTCACACCAGCCTTCCTGGTATTCTGGCTCTTACTGTCTTTTGATCCCCAATTCTGTGAAGTTCTCTGGATAGAGGCTGTAGCTGTGGTAAGATGTATCCATTGGAGATGAGCTCCCCACAATCTTATTCTCTGCTTTGTGACCAGTACTGGGTTTCTGTGATGGTCTCCATTTGCTGTATAAAGAATGGGTGGTAGGTATACTTATCTGAAGGTATAAGGATAAAATTTAGAACATAGTAAGGAATTATGTTGGTTTAATAAAGTGGTGTCGGTAGACTCTTTTCTAAAATCTATGACCTCACTAGCCATGGGTAGCTTACTAGGTTTTTAGAAACAGGCATGATTTTCCTTCTGGTGAGTAGGTTTTAAGTCCATTTAGACAGCTGTTGATTACCACAAACATCTGTGTCAATTATTACACCTTTATTGATATCATGCCATGCTAGACATTGTCATATTCATAGGTGGTGAAGTTGGCTAAGATGACTTAATTGTTTCCTTTCCTTGCTAACTTGCATAGCATTTTCTGAGACCATGAAAGCTGGACCACAGAAAAGAGATTTCCAGGTCAGATCCACCTTGAATCATCCAAGTGCTATGTCTTAAGAGTGCAGTGACTACAGCAACAGTGGCTTTCCTTCAACCATGAGAAAGAACCAAGAACTACATTGAAGATCTACATTGTTTTTGGAGTCAGTCTATTTTGACCAAACATTTGAGAGTTTTCACATGCTTGATACTAGTATTTTTGTTTGTTCTCATGGAAAGCATACTCACCAAGCGACTTAACTTCTTTTAGAATTTACACTGTGTTTCTGTGTTTACTGCATGATATAGACTCACATCTAAAGATTTGGAGCTAGAACCCATGGATGAGCAAGTATGTATAGCACTTTTCTTTCTCACTCTGGGTTATCTCACTCAATATAATCTTTTTTAGGTTCATCCATTTACCTGCAAAGTTCATGATTTCATTATTTACAAGTGTATACTATTCCATTAATATGTATTTTCCTTTTCTCCCTATCTGTTGAAGAATATTAAGATTGCTTACATTTCCTGGCTATTGTAAATAGAGCCACTATGAACATGTTCAAGGCAGTATCCGTGGAACAGGATGGCAAGCCATTTTGGCATATTCCAAAGAAGAGTATCCTTGGTTCACATGATAGATTTGATTTTTAGTTCTTTGAGAATTATCCATACTTATTTCTAAAGTGACTACACCAATTTTTACTGCCACAGACAGTGAATGAGTGTTATACTTTCTCCACAACACAGTCACCATTTACTGTCAATTGTTTTGTGATCTTAGCCATTCTAACCGGTGTGAGATGTAATCTCAATCTTGTTTTAATATACATTTCTGTAATTGTGAAGAATGGTAAAGTATTTTCTGAGTATTTCTTAGCTACTTTTATTTCTTTTATTGAAAGCTCTTTGCTTAGATCTCAAACCCATTTTTCACTTGGGTGTTTGCTTCCTTTATACTTTGATTTTTGAGTTCTTTGTATATTCTGAATATTAATTCTCTTAGTCAGATGTATAGCTGACAGAGATTCTCTTCCATTTCATTAATTTCTTCTTCATTCATTCCATCATTTTCTAGGTCCATCCATTTGCCTAAGAATTTCATGAAGTCATAGTTTTTAATAGCTGAGTATTAAATGTACCACATTTTCTGTATCTTTTCCTCTGTTGAAAGATATGTGGGTTCTTTCCAGCTTCTGGCTATTATGCATAAGGCTGCTGTGAAGAGAGTGGAACATGTGTCCTTGTTATATGTTGAAGCATCTTTTGTGGATTATTTGATTTGTTGGTGTATAACTTCTTGAGTTCTTTATATATTTTAGATATCAATACCCTGTGGGGTTTGTGGTTGGTGAAGATATTTTCCTATCCTGTAGCCTGTTGACAGTGTCTTTTACCTTCAGAAGATTTTTAGTGTTGTAGGATTTTCCCTGTTCAATTACATTAGGGCAATAGGAGCCCTGTGATTGGAAAGGGAACAGGGAAGAAGAGCTAGGAGTTGAACAGGTGAGAGAGTCTGTGGAGGAGAAGAAGGAAGATGGCAGCGGATGTGAACTGGTGCAGTGCCACCAATGATTATGTTATCATAGAGTTAGAATTTTGGGATAATTTGTCTAATCTAGGTGGGTAGCTTATATATTCATATATATATATATATATATATATATATATATATATATATATATATATATATATATATATATATATTCTTTTTTCTTATATTGGCATCTTGTAAATTGTGTTTTTATTAATACATAAATCTGATTGGTTAACTATATGCTTAAGAATTTTAACTCTACTAGGCAATTGGGTGTTGAGATGGCTGACCATGGGGTGGGTGGTTGTTGCATGGGCCTGGTGGCAGAGATCTGCCAAGGAACTCAGGAGCTCCAGAACAGAGCGATGGCCAGGCTGAGATCACCAGGCTGAGCTCTGTAGCCTGCTGGTTGCCAACACTAGCACAGGAATGTGCTGGTTCTCTTTTTACTATTTCCCACAATATTTTAGTTTCAAAATATACCATTTATTAATTGTTGATCTTAATGCCTGAGCTGTTGCTCTTAGGTTCAGGAAGTTGTTTCCTCTGCCAATATGTTTAAGGTTATTCCCCATTTTCTCTTCTATTAGATTTAGTGTGTCTGACTTTATGTTGATGTCTTTGATCCATTTGGACTTAAATATCCTGCCAGCTGATAAAGATGGATCTCTCTGCATTCTTCTACATGAAGACATCCAAGTAGTCCAGCACCATTTTTTGAAGATCTATCCATTTTCCATTTCATAGTTTTGGCTTCTTTGTCAAAATTCAATATCCAGAGGTAAGTAGGCTAACTTCTGGGTTTTCAATTTGACTCCATTGATCAACCTGCCAAGTTTTAGGCCAAATCTATGTGACTTTTATTACTATTGCACTGTAGTACAGCTTGCAATCAGGGATGGTGATACCTTCAAAAGTTCTTTTATTGTAAATGATTGTTTTAGCAATCCTAGGTTTTGTATTTCTATATGAAGTTGAGAAGTGTTCCTTTAAGGTTCACAAAACTTTTGTTGGAATATTGATGAGAATTGCATTGAATCTGTAGATTACTTTTGGTGAAATAGCTGTTTTTATTATGTTAATCCTACTAGTCAATGAGCGTCGATGATCCTTCCACCTTCTCATATGTTCTTCAATTTCTTTCTTCAAATACTTGAGTTCTTGTCATATAGGTCTTTTACTTGCTTGGTTACAGCTGCACTAAGATATTTTATACTACTCTTGGTCATATAACCAAAAGATACTTCATCATACCACAAGGATACTTGCTCAACCATGTTCATAGCAGCTTTATTTGCAATACCAGAAACTGGAAACAACCTAGATGACCCTTGACAGAAAAATGGATAAAGAAAACTTTATAGATTTACACAGTGAAATATGTCTCAGCTATTAAAAATAATGACATCATGAAAAACTACAGGAACTAGAGAAGATAATCTTGAGTCAGGTAACCCATATCCAGAAAGACAAGCATCGTATGTACTCACTTATAAGTGGATATTGGCTATAAAGTACAAGATAACCATGCTACAATCCACAGACCTAAAGAAGCTGAGTAACAAAAAAGGCTCAAGTGGGGGGATCTTGAATCTCACTGAGAAGGAGAAATAGAATAGACATCTGAATAGATGGAGGGAAGAAACTTGGTGGAGGAGGGGTTGGATAGAGGACCAGGAGGGATCAAGTGGGGGGAATATAGGTGGAGAGTACAGGGTGAGAGAACTGGAATTGGTGGGGGTTGAAAGTATTTCTGGGACTTGCTAGAAAACTAGGACAATGGGAACTTCCAAGAATCTATGAGGGTGACCTGAGCTAGGACTCCTAGTAGTGGGGTATATGGAGCCTGAAATAGCCATCTCCTGTAACCAGAAAAGACTTACAATGGAGGGGCTGAGATACCAACTCATCCGCAAAACCTTAAACCCAAAATTCTCTGGTCAAGAAGTTATATAAGTATAAAGATAGAACAGAATTTATAGGAATAGCCAACCCGTGACTGGCCCTGTTTGAGACCCATGCCATGGAAGAGAGTCCACCCCTGTCACTATTAATGATGCTCTGTTCTACTTCAAGAAAAGGGCCTAGAATAACTGTGATCTGAGAGACCTCACCCAGAAACTGATGGAAACAGATGCAGAGGCCTACAGCCAAACATTTGGCAGAGCTTTGGGAATTATATTGAATGGGGGAGGATGAAGGTTTGAAGGAGCCAGAGAGGTTAAGGACACCAAAAAATCCACAAACAAACAAACAAAACCTTATACAGAATAAACTATCGTGAGCCATGGAGACTAAACCTCTAAACAGAGAACATAATGTGAGAGACACTTAGGCCTTCCTCACATATGTAACTGTTATACAGCTCTGTCTTCATGTGGGATTCTTTCCAGCAGGAGCCGTGGTTGACTCAGTTGCTTGCCTTTGGATCTTTTCCTCGTAAGTGGGCTGTCCTGTATAGACACAATAGAAGATGATGTACTTAGTCCTAGTGTAATTTGATATTCCAAGGTGAATTGTATCTGTGGGAAGCATCCTCTCTCCTGGGTCTTTTCTGAGGAGAAAGGGAGGAGTAGAGGATGGCAGAGAAGTGAGGTAAGAGAGAGGGACTGAGAGGAGAGGAGAGAAGACAAGTTACAATTGGGATAAAAAGTAAATAACTTAGTTAACAAAAAGTATACCACCTTACTTTAACTTTTTTCTTTCAAGTATATTTTATTTGTATTTTTCTGTTAAAATACTTAATATGATGTATGAAAGTTGTCAAATATTGATATACTTAAGCAATTAAATTAAAGTTTGATATACAATAAAATTATTAACTGATAATCAAAATAATTTAGTATTTCCTAGACAAAGATAAAAAAAAAAAAACAACCCGAATCTATGCATCTATATACTTTTGTGGGTTTTTAAATTGCTTCTTTCTTTTTTTTTTTTTTTTTTTTGGACAATGCTTACAGATTAACATCTATATGTCCTGCCCTTAGGGTCTTAAAATCTCAAGAACAGTCTCTGGGTCTTAAGTCTTGGCACTGGCCACTCCCTACAGCTTCTCAGGCCTTCTGCCTCAGGTCTGGTGGCCCCACCACCATGCTCCACCCATTCATAGGCAGAAAGTCTCTAAGTGACTTATATTCACTGTTTCTCCTAGGTCTCTGGTTTGTATACGGCATACTGTAAACTTTATCAGCACATGGGCGATTCCCCACATTGAAAAGCTCCATTTGTTTATGCCACCAGATTGGTTCTGTTTCTCTGGAGAACTTCAACAATAATTATTTTAAAATGTCAACTGGCAGCATGGAAGTAACCCAATGCAATTCCATAGTCTGACTAGGAGGAGGACTTGCACTTCCTTCTGTTACTTGCTCTTCAGGCCTTTTTCAGATTTCATGGAAATGTGGATCCTTACCCTATTTGCCTACCAAGAGACCCATTTCTTCCAAAAGAACTCTATTGGGAACACCATAAATAAGAGTTTGTCAATGTTCTGGATGGAAAGGATTTTGCCTAGCTAAAAACACATAAAATTTGCAATCATAAAAGACTATAAAAAAGTGTTCTGAATTGTTTCTACCTGGTCAACTTTTTAGAACCAAAAATCAACAAAGAAATGCTGCAAAAACTTCCCTTTCCCTGTGGCATTCCAAATCACCATTTATTGCCTTCCTTCTATCCCACAGAAACCAAAATTAAGTGGATTTGCTCATTATTTTGGCATGATCTCATGACTAGCTAATTCAGGACTACCTAGTAGTCTTTTTGTAAAGCTTCAAATAATGATAATTGTGTACAAGTATCTGTCTACTTGAGATAAACCCAACCATAGTGCTTCCTTGTTTTTGATAAAGTAGAACACTCTCTCATTAACCTAAATTAAAATCAGTAAATGATATGTAATTTATTCTTGATTTCTTATATTAAATCATTAACAAGATCATCTTTTTTTTGTAAACTTGATCTATAAAGAGGGAAGCAGTTAAGTATATTAATACCAAACATATCCAATTGTTAAATTCACATTTATAAATATGAGAAGTTAGCCATCAAATGTCTGTGGATCACAATTCCATTCATATAAAGCTCTGTAAATGATAAAACTTCAGACATAGAAAGCTGTGTAATAATAGATGTTATGAGAGAGGAAAAGGTGGGGGCTAGATGCAAACTACATTCAGGGATCCAGAGAAAGAGAGTTGTCTCAAGGATCCGTGATAGTATTCATGGACTCATTTTATTTATCAAAACTGTAAGATTCCAAAAATGTAGAGCAGCTTTTACTACAGGTTGATTTTTCAGAAATCCATCAGGATGTTTAGTGTGACATTTTAATGCATTTATTTCAATAAAAGACTAAATAATAAGCACACAGGCTTTGTGAGCCATGACATCTCTTTTCAGTAGCTGAACCCTTTGTCATACACAGAAGCACCACATAGTATATTTGAGAGAATTTACATGGATATATTCCCACGATGCAACAAAAAGACTAGGTCAGCTTTGACCTGTGAGTTCCAGGTTGGTAAACCTAAATCTACTTAACATTTTATTACAGGAGTATGAGTTAATCCTGCAGGTACTTCATTTCTATATGAAACTTAAGTCAATAAGTAAATATGTTACAGAGATTTGTCTGGTGTCACACAAAGAAAAAGTGAGATTTTACAATGAGTTATTTGAGACTAGTTTAGAGGTGATATTACAGTAGAGTTATAGTTTTATTATAAAGCATATAGACAGAAGTAAGTATCAGTTTCTCTGTCTACTTAGGGACTGGAAAGCAGAGCCCTGAGAAAACTGCTGGACTGAGCTTTGGGTTTACATACCTTAGTCAAAAGAAATTGTTGTCAATGTAAGATGCATTTTTTTCTGTTTTTTTTTTTTTTTTGGTTGTTGTTGTTAAATATACAAATATTAGATCATAGTGTTTATTACTAATTTTTGTTTCAATTTTAGGAGGAAATTATCTGTGTTCCACATCTGGCTCTTCTGTTCATGTTATAAATGTAATAGTGTCCAGTGATAAGCATGTTTCTGTGAAATACTGTCTTGCTCTCTTTGAGCCTTGTCAGGAGTCTTCCATTTCTCACAGGATCTGGTCTACATGTGGATCAGGGGGAAGAGAGAAGGAAATATTAATGAGAACTTCATTTACACACATACACAACACACACAACATTGGATAAGATTTCCTTCAGATTCTGGGATATAGTTATAAAATCAAAATTCAAATTAATCTTCAAGACACAACCTTTGAATTCACCAACTCAGCTCCTTTGTTTTACATGTAAATTTTATTAAATTAGAGGTTAGCTCTTCTTAACAGCCAGAGAAGTATTTCAATGTCTTGGTTTGAAATTTTATTTCTTAGTTTAGAGTTTTGTTTGCTTTGCTTTGTTATTTTTGGAACAGCATTATTATGATACAATTGACAGGGCACAATTCTAATACTTACATACACAAACTGGAATATACAGACAGGACTGAACAATTCAGAGTGACCATTGTTTTTCCAGGGAACCTGATTTCTGTTCCCAGTGCTGAGGCCAGGTGGTTCATAATGCATTCAACTCTACTTCCAGAGTGATGCAAAGCCTCTGGCCTCTGCACACACCTATACACACATGCACATAACACAAATATCTGTGATTAAAAATGAAATAATTTTGAAATAAATATATCTCCACAATTTAGTGCACTTAATGTAGGCATACAACTGTCATCATGACCTAATTTTAAAACACTTTGTCACATCAAAAAGAAATCTTTTCATCATCATTCAAGGTATAAATTTTAGCTTTATTCCTTTCAAATATCTCGTTATCTCATTTGTTTAACATATTATTTCATGCCATGCTTTTTCTTGACTGTCTGTGGAAAAGTCAATGGCCCAAAAGAAAAGAAGTCCATTTCTGTATTCTAAGTTCCATTCCACTCACAAGACTTAATTTGTAAATTTTCTACTACTATCCATCCCTATGATCTTTTTTCTTAAAAATATTATAAAATTTTCAGAGTAATTGTATCAGCTTGCAATGCCACCAGCAATAGAGGAGTTTTCCTCTTTCTCCACATCCTTATCAGCATCTGCTGTCACCTCAGTTTTTGAACTGAGTCATTCTGACTCATGTGAGGTGGAATTTCAGGGTCATTTTGATTCGCATTTCTCTGATGACTAAGTATGTTGAACATTTCTTTAGGTGCTTCTCAGCCATCCATGATTTCTCAGTTGAGAATTCTTTGTTTAGTTCTATACCCCAATTTTAATAGGGTTATTTGGTTCTCTGGGGTCTAATTTCTTTTTATATATTGGATATGAGCCCTCTATCAGATGTGGGTTTGATAGAGATTTTTTTTTTCCCAATCAGTAGGTTGCTGTTTTGTCCTATTGACAGTGTCCTTTGCCTTAAAGTCTAGCAATTCCTCAGAATTGGGAATATACCCAAAAGATGCTTCAACATATGCTCCAATATGTTTATAGTAGCTTTATTTACCATAGCCAGAAGTTGGAAACAACTCAAATGTCCCTCAGTGGAGGAATGGATACAGAAAATGTGGTACATTTAAACAATGACTTCATGAAATTCACGGGCAAATGGATGAAGCTAGAAAATATCAACCTGAGTAAGGTAATCTAGTCCCCAAAGAACACACTTGGTATGTACTCACTGACAAGTGTTAGCCCAAAAGCTCAGAATACCCACAATACAACTCACAGACCATATGAAGCTCAATAAGAAGGAAGACCAAAGTGTGGATGCTTCAGTCATACTTAGAAAGGGGAACAGGTGGTAGAAGGAGGGAGGGACTTTGGAAGAGGGGAGTGGGAAAAAGTGGGGGAGGATCAGGTATGGGAGGAGACAGGGGAAAAGTACAGAGGGTCAGGAAATTGAACTGATGTGTGTAGCAGTCCTGGATGGGGAACTGGGGATATCCACTAGAAAGTCCCAGATGCTAGGGAAGCAAGTGGTTCTCAGGTCCCAAGAGGGATGACATAAGCCCAAGAACTTAACAAAGGGGAGATAGAACCTGTATAAGCCATATCCAGTGGATAGGCATGGCCTCCAGTTGAAGGATGGAGCCACCTTTCCATCTCAAAAATTTTATACCAGAATTGTTCCTGTCTAAAGGAAATGTAGGGACAAAGAGTAGAGCAGAGGCTGACAGAAAGGCCATTCTGAGACCACCACACCTAGGGATCCATCCCATCTGCAGACCCCAAACCCTCACACTATTGCTAATTCCAAGAAGGCATAGCTGTCCCTGAGAGGCTCTGCAAGAGCCTGACCAATACAAATGCAGATGCTCCCAGCCAACCACCACAGGGACTCCAGTGAAGTTAGGTGAAGGGTTTTAGGAGCTGAAGGGGATTGCAACCCCATAGTAAGAACAACAATATTAACTAACTGGACCACCCAGAGCTTCCAGGGACTAAACTAAAACCAAAGAATATACATGGAGGGACTCATGGCTCCAGTTGCATATGTATCAGAGGATGGCCTTGTCTGGTGTCAATGGAAGGGGATGCCCTTGGTCCTGTGGAGGTTTGATGCCCTATTTTAGGGGGATTCTAGGGCAGTGAGGCAGGAGTGGGTGGGTGGGTGGCTGGTAGAGCACCCTCATAGAGACAGTGGGAGGGAGCATGTGATGGGGGTTTGCAGAAGGGAAACCAGGAAGGGGAACAACATTTGAAATGTAAATAAATTAAACAATTGTGGGCCTATTTGCTTGAGGCTTTCCACAGGGATCTCTGGCCCAGCCAAGTGCAAGGATTCAGGAAAAGAGGAGAGAATGCAAGCAGGCACTGTAGTCACCTCGACCTCAGTCTTCACAATTGCTGCCTCAGTTGCTCCAAGATGCTGCATCTGCCACCCTGCACTGAGTTGGGCCTGGGATAAGCCCACTAGAGGCTGACTAGCAGGGGAGGATTGCGGGAAACTTCTGGTGGCGTGTTGAGAGAGCAGATCTCTTCCCAAGCAGCCGTGTTACATCTCTTATGATAGAAGCTTTCAGATGACAGAGTAGTTCTCACACCTTTATTCCTTTTGGATAAGATCTCTCCTATACAGTTTGGAATGGTCTAATATACAGTTTGAGATGAGTCAGGGTCTGAGAGCAGGTACTTACCATGGGCTTGGTCTGAGAGCTTAGGGATACCTTATCTGCATGTAGGAGGGCTTGGTGTGCTGCTCCTATGTGACTGATTGTCACAAACCCCTCTACAGGGGGATGTGGAGGTTTTAGCTATTTGACAGGAGCCAGGGGCCCTAGGAGCATGGCAAAACACCTACTGTCCCTTGCAGGGTTAGCCCCCACTGGGTCCCCCCAGGGTTTTAAGACTGTGCTTGACCAGGGGACAAGCTGTCTGTCACAGTCCACTGCCCCACAATCAAGTAAAAATAGTTTAAAGTTAAGTTCAAGGTTTAAAATCAGTAGGCAACAAGCTCTTCCATTTCTGCCTCACCAACAGAGTCTCAAAATGCTGTTAAGAAGGAAGTGAAAGGACAGAGTCCTGTGGTGCACTTCAGAAATGCCCCCTGGATTTCTCCCCTCTTTCGAGCTCAAGCTGCTTGGTGCTGTATTAACTGCTGCTCCTTCTGGCCTCTTTGTTCTCTCCTCCTTGGCTCGTGGTGTCCTCTTGCACCTAAGCAGAGAGTGGGTGGAAAGTATGTTTTTAATTGGCCGTTGACTCTTCTGGGAAACACAAAATATGCACAGACAGGGAAATTGTCAAATGGCTTCTTACTGTCTACAGGTTCAACCTAAAACCAATCAAGGTGAGAAGCCTTTCTGTGCTTGTGATAAGAATATTGCTATGTTCAAGGTAAATGGGATGAGTTCTGTTACTGTTGGCAATAAGTCCAGAGTTGGCCTCCCCCATTATGTATAGGTTTTAAGCTGATCACTGACTTATCCTATATCTTCAGATGACACAGATTTATAACTTGCTAGAATTTTTGAATCTATCTGAACTTATTTTCTCTAAAATCAATCATACATCAAATTATAAAGAGTAGAGTGTAGAAGTTTTGTATAAAACATTTGAAATCTTAATTTATATAATTAAAAGTATTGAAAATACTTGAATATTATGAATATGTATAACCATGATTATTTTTATGAAAGTTAGTGAACTGCATTGTCCTGTTGCCATCTGGTATTCAAAATTTTCAGGGATCTGCAAGCTTTTAGAGAAACCAGTAGGTTAATGCATCAGCACAACACACCTTTAAAGAGCACCTCTGCTGTGGGGAACTATGAAGAGAAGAGAGTAACGCCCCTCTTATGCAGTAGCTAATAGACTGATGGAGGAGAAAAATATACACTAAAAAATCTACAGTGTGAGTGAAGTGGATTATTTGAAAGGCAGCTTACTGGGAAATGGAGTATCAGAGTGGGTATTTCCATCTTCTGCTCTCCTCTTCAATTCCTTTCTTCAGTATCTGAAAGTTATAATTTTTCTGGTGTTTTCACTCCTTTGGTTAAGTTTGTAAAAGGTGTTTTTGAGGATAGTTTGAATAGAATTGTTCCCTGATTCTGTTCTTTCCGTGTTTGATGTTGATATCCAGGAAGCCTCAGATTTGTGCATGTTATTTTTGTACTTTGTTAATTTGATGAATGTGTTAATCAGCTCTAGAAATTTTCTGGTGGAGTCTTTATAGTCTTTTATACATGAAAACACATTTACATGCAGATAAAGACTTTATCCTTTTCTGTTTGTATCTTCTTTATTCACCTCCACTTATTCTATTGGTCCAGCTAAGACTTAAGTACTGTATTGAACAGGAAAGAGGAGAGGGATTATCCTTGACTTGTTCCTGATTTTAGTGGAAATACTTCATTTTTTCCATTTATAATGATGGAGGCCATTGGATTCATAATCATTGCATTTATCAGACTGAGATACAATCCTTATGTCTCTAGATTCTACAAGAATTCTATTGTGGAGGCACATTGTATGTTGTTAAAAGTGTTTTCTGCATCTAATGAGATGAGCATGTAATTTACAACCTAGAGTCTATTTATATGGTGGTATGATGGTCTCTCCCACCCTCCACAGTTCATATATTTTTTAATATAGCATTTAGTTCTATAAACTTTTATCATTGTACAACCTTCACCATGTTTTATAGATCTAGTATGTTTTATTTTCATTTTCATTCAGTTCTAGGATTTTTAAAATCTTCCTTCTTGATTTCATCTACAACTTAATTATCATTCACTAATGTATTTATTAGTTTCTGTGATTGTCTGTACTTTCTGCTGTTTATGTTGTTTTTGGTTTTAAACTCTATTCCATTGTACTGGGATCGAATGACAAATATGATTTCTGTTTTCCTGTATTTGTTGAGGCTCGATTTATATTATAATCTTTGGGTGATTTTGGAGAAATTCCCATGGGCTTCTTGAAAAGAGAGTGCACTTTTTAATGTTTTAGTTGGATATTTTATTAGATCTATTTTGATTTATGAAGTCACATAATCCTAGAGTTTGTTTAGTTGCTTTTTTTCTCTTTTCTTTTTACCCCTTCTTCCCCAGATGACATATGTATTGGTGAGAGCATGGCTGGAGCAAGTAAAAGACTGTAAAATATTTCTTGAAAGCAGTAAAGGAAAACTGACATTTCATCCATGTCTTACTCCTTTAAATCTTGGCCCTTGATCAAAATTGCTCTTTTTATTTTTGTTCATGTTTTATTCCCTTTCCCTCTAATGCCATAGTCTTCTATTCTTCCTGTTTTCTCCCTGCCTCCTCTTCTTATGGTCAGGAAATATCAGAGTACAGGAACTGTTAAATAGTCAAGTACGTTTAGAAAGGGTAGAATCTCCTTGTTCTAGAGTTCATCAGCCCTGAGTAATATCTGTGTTTTAACTTCAATCTGACAGATGAAACAAGCCCTAGGAGCTGGGTTTGAGGACTCTCTAAAGTATTTTTCTTTAACCAATGTTTTAAAAGAAATTTCTCAGTCTTTCATGAAAATTGATAAATGCAGTTGATTTGATCTTAAATCACTGAAGACATCTGGTTTTATTTGTTAGTATTACAGTAATAGCCTTTTTGAAACCAAACCTTTATGCATCAAAATGTTAAAATGAAACAGATCATTTTAAATATAGAGAAGCAATATAAAACTACTAAACTTAGAAATAGTTATATAGTACTTTGAAACACATAAAATACAATTTTAAAAAGTTGCACAAAATATAGGTGCCTAAAGAATTATTTGATGTCTTTAAAAATGTCACTATATCCAAAAATGGCATCACAGCATGTAAGTTCAAAGATCAACAGGAAAGGCAGAAGGGTTGTGAGTTGAAAGCCTGACTAAGCTACAAAGTGAGATTGTGTCCCTTGCCCCCAACCAACCAGACTAAATTCTCTAAACTTTGCTCTTTCATCTGTAAGTTAGAAACTTAAACTGTGTATGCTTTCATACTTTAAAATCAGGGAATGGGGAAACTTTAAAACTACAAATCTTCTATTTGTGTGTATTGAATGTTGAGTAGAGAATCAACAACCTGAACAATAGCATAAATTAGTATGTTATGTTTGCCAGGGATGCCCACAAAGACCTTGTTGAATGACACAGGTTGTTTTCATGTGCACTGAATGTGTGTGAATGAGGGTGTGTGTGTGTGTGTGTGTGTGTGTGTGTGTGTGTGTGTGTGTGTGTGTGTGTGTGTGTGTAGGCCCAACAGCAAATATAAGCAGAGGCACATTATTGAAAGCAGAATATTATATATGACATATGATTATTAAAGTGAATATTTATTCATTGTTTACAAATACATGAAAATTAACCAAATGTCTAAAATTTAATCTAGGAACTATTTTAGAAATTATGTTTCTATTTTTCTATATTTCTATAATTTCTTTTATAAAATGGAAATATTTTACTTGTCAGGATTTTTTTTTTTTTTTGCTCAAATCTACGAAGTGCCACCCCCTTCTCTGCAATAAAGGGGAGCCTTTAAATTCCTTGTTATTCTATTATAATATTATCTGCAATAAGAACCAGAAACTTTTATAAAGCTAAAATGCCCTTTATTTGGGTATCTCGGTGACCATAGCCAGATGAAAGAATTCTAATGTGTCAATGAATGTGAATTAAGTGATTATTTTTGTGAGTAAACTAAAATGTTATTGCAAACTAAAACTTTAAAAGTTTATTGATCTATTCTTCTATTAACTGATTTTGTTTTTATGATATATCAGCCAAATATCTATTAGCAATTAATCTTGTGATTTGTTCTTTTTATTTTGATAATAATCTATTATTTATCCTTGATTTCATAAGCCTCTACCCACCATCTTATCCCTACATTGGTATCAAACAAAACATGCATATATAGAATAGAATATGAACCATGATCAAGAATCTACTTAATTCCAAGAGAAATGGAAGACAAAATATCTATATAAAATCTAATAAATACTACTCATGTATTTTTCTAGTAATGCAATCATGAGATTGCTAAATATTAAAATACATTTAGTGTACATTTTATAACATATATTTTACTATTGTGTGTTTTAATAGCAATTTTCTTAATAAAACCATATTTATAATTATGTACATTTATTTCTACAATTTATGATGCAGTGTAAGAAACTAAAATAATCTGTCTTCATTCAAGAAAGTATATCACGTCAAAATACTTTAAACTAAACTTGGAGAGATAGTAGAAAAATAGATATATGATATAGGAAAGGAAGAAAGAAAAAATGAAAAAAGGGACTATCTTAAGATACTTATGATAAATATAAAGCTTCTTTATTTGTAATGTCATTCTTTTTCTCTTTATTTTTTCATGCATCTTCACTTTGTCTGCACACCACATTATGGCTTGGAATCTGTCTCTCACAAAAGGTAAGCTAAATCTCTAAGCCCCAGATTTGTAAATGAGACCTTATTTCAAAATACTGCTGAGATGGAGGTTATGCTTGGGCTCATCAAACTGGACTCTACTCACCAAGGCTGACCTGGCTACAGCTGCTGCTGAATGCCGGATCTGCCAACAGCAGAAACCAACACTGAGCCCCAGATATGGCACCATCCCTCAAGGTGACCAGCCAGCAACCTAATGGCAGGTTGAGTACACTGGAACATTTCCTCCGTGAAAAGAACAATATTTTGTTCTTACTGGAGTAGATACTTATTCTGTTATGGATTTGCCTTTCCTGCATGTAATGCTTCTGCCAAAACCACCATCTGTGGACTTACAGAATGCCTTATACATCATCATGGTATTCCACACAGTATTGCTTCTGACCAAGGAACTCAGAGCCAGAGAAGTGAGACAGTGGGCCCATGATCATGGAATCCACTGGTCTTACCATATTCTCCATCATCTTAAAGCAGCTGGTCTGATAGAAAAAATGGAATAGTCTTTTGAAGACACAATTACAGCACCAATTAGGTGGCAGCAACATGGAGGTCTGGGGCAGAGTTCTCCAGAAGGCAGTACATGCTTTGAATCAGCATCTGATATATGGTACAGTTTCCCCCATAGCCAGGATCCATGGGTCCAGGAATCAAGGGGTGGAAAAGGGAATAGTTCCATTCACTATCACTCCTAGTGACACTCTTGGAAAATTTTTGCTTCCTGTCCCCAAAACTCTAGGTTCTGCTGGCCTAGAACTTTTGGTTCCAGAGGGGGGAGTGCTCCTACCAGGAGGCACAACAAACATTCTATTTAACTGGATACTCAGACTTCCCCCTAGTCATTTTGGGTTTCTAGTGTCCTTAAACCAACAGGCTAAGAAAGGAATAACAGTGTTATGAGGGGTGATAGATACAGATTACCATGGGGAAATTGGATTGCCTCTCCGCAATGGAGGTAAGAAGGATTATGTCTAGAGTGCAGGAGATCCCTAGGGGCATCTCTTAGTACTACCATTTTCTGTGATTAAAGTTAATGGGAAACTCCAACAGCCTAGTCCAAGCAGGATGACAAAGGACAGAGACCCATCCGGAATGAAGGTATGGGTCACTCTCCCAGGAAAAGCCAAGACCTGCTGATGTGCTTGCAGAGGGTAGAGGAAATACAGAATGGGTTGTAGAAGAAGGTAGTTATAAATACCAGCTAAGACCACATAACCAGTTGCAGAAACGAGGATTATAAAATAATATGAATGCTTCTGTTTTATTTTGTTAAGAACATATTTGTCTTTCTACCAATTTCTTTAGCATCAATTGGTATCCAAGTTGAGATACTAAAGGAATGTTGCCAAGGGACATTGCCCCATTGTAAATTTACAAATGCATTTACGACTGTACGAGGAATAGTTATATCATGTTAGGCATATTCATGACCTTGTTATTGCTTCATGTGGACATGAGATATTATTTGTGTCAGATTGACAAGGGGTGGATTGTAGTGGCTATGTCTGATTGTCAATTAGACTACATCTGGAGTTAACTACAATCCAGAATTAGAAGGTTCACCCTGTGATCCAGATCTTCAGTCTGGAAGACACAAATTTCTGACCTGGATCTTGGCATGGAGATCTTGTGGCATAGTGGCCGTGAAAAGCTTAGGCCCAGGCAATGTAGTACAATCCCTTAATCCCAGGAGACTGAGGCAAGGAAATCTCTGAGTTCAAGGTCAGTCTGGGACAAAGCAAGTCAGAGATTCAGGTGTCGTGGTACACACCTTTAATCTGGGCCATACCTTCTGCCACAGACCTACATAAGAACATTCGAAGAAGGAAGATTCACTCTTCTTCACCTAAGGGCCTTGTGGGACTGAGCAACTGGTAGATCCTTGGACTTCTATTCTGCTGCTGAGTATTTTTGGGGAGTTGGACTACAGACTGTAAGTCATCAACAAATGCCCTTAATATACAGTGACTACCCATAAGTTCTGTGACGCTAGAGAACCCTGACTAATACACTATTATAGGAAAGAAGGATGACCATGCTGTCCAGGAAAACACATAAGTTCTTATATTTGACTCTAAATCAATGAATTCATGCTGTTGAGACTGTGTCCTCACACTGTTGTTCTGAATAAAGGCATAGCTTCATTCAGAAGGGCTCAATACCACAGTGTGGCTTTAATCTGGAGCAGACACAGCAAGAGCTCGGAGAAATTCAATGAATTTTCATAGGTTCAAAACCTTTCTGCTCTGACTTTTCTCCCCATGATAAGCAGTAGGCCACCTACAGCAGAACATATAGATGCTAATTGCCTGTTTAATTTTTAATCATTATTGCATGTCATTCTTTGATTAATTGATTGATTGATTGATTGATTGATTGGTTGAGTATGTGGGGGAGGCAGGGTATACTCCCTGATGGTTCCCTCCTTCTAGCATGTGCAATAAAACTCAGATCATTAGGCTCAGCAGCAAGGACTTTTGTCCACTCACTCATTTTGCCAAACCAAGAAATTCAAACAAACATATTTAAACATCTTACTAAAATGACAGTGAAAACAAAGCAACCAAAAGAAGGAAAATATGGCCTATGCTATGCTTTCCTTTGGTGCTTATGGCTGCTTAGTGATGGTGCCCGGCCTGGGATTCTGCTCCTGATTCGTGCTTGCTTTTTGAACTTGTGACAATCGCCTGACCACCCCTGCCCCTCTGTTCCAGTGATTGGAGCTGTGTTCTGAGAAGTGAGTCATGTTACACTGTGGTCCATCTTGTCAATAGTCAGTAGTTTAGTTATCATATTCAACTGAATCCAGGTCCAACCAGGAAACGATGGCAAGAAGATAAATAATGGCAGGAAAGGACAGAGTCCTGTTGCCATGACCATTCTCACTAGATTTTCTTGAAGTAGAAGTGTTAAAGTAAATATTAAATATAAAATAATTAACAACATAAAGTGCTATATATACAGAAATAGAGAATGAGATAGCAGTTGTAGGGAGGAGAGGAGGAATGGCAAGCTGTAGGGCAAAGGGCACACACCTGCAGACCTAAGACCTGTAGGAAGAATAAGTTTGAAGATCTTGGGTACCGCATGAAGACTGTAATTAATAGCAGTGTGCAGTATTCCAGAGTTTTGCTACATTAATGCATGTGGCTGTTGCCAGCCAGGGTGGCTTGGGGATGGAGAGTAGGGAGTGAGAAGTGGGCAGCTGGGGCGTGATTCATGAGTGATGGTTTCTCTGTAGTAAATATCTATTTTCTACATGTTTACCTACCATACTTGTCTTACTGTGCACTCAATCCAACCAGCATTCAAGAACTAACTCAAGCTCTGTTTCCTTCCTGAAGCTTCTCAGATGAAATCCAAACTAAGAGTCACACACTCTGGATTTCTGTTGACTTATTTGTTTAGTTTTATGTGTAAAAGCCTGTGTGTGGATCTCTTACTTCTACTGCTGGATCTTGCAAACTGGAAGCCTTTCTATCCCCTAAAGCAGTAACATGCAGACTACTCAGAACGTGGGCAACAGGACGTACACACTTACACACCATGGTTCATTATGTACGTACATGCAAACAGACCATTTAAAAGTCCCCTGGGCAGCATCTATTTTCGGATGTTATCTTGCTCCCTGGTATATTCAACAATCAAAATACTGATCACATTGACTAAACTGATTCCATAGTCATTTAGTATCTGAAATTTGATATATCCAAGTACAGAAGTCACTTACTGATGACTTCAGGTTGATAAAACTACTTCTTTCACTTAAAAATTATTGAAAACTTTCATGTGTCCTTTGGGCTCTCTTTGATCCATGTCCTAGAGTTAATTGTTATTTGTTGATGACATTTGGGTTTTGGAGTCATTTGAGTACTTAAATACTTTATATAGTTAATAGTATCCATACTCTTTCCCTGAGTTCTGTATCATAAAAATAAGATTGTCAATCTTGGTGTGATAGTGCATCCCTTATATTCACAGAACTTGAGAGGCTGAGGCAGGGGGATTATGAGTTTAAGGGAAGCATGTGCCACAGAGCAAGACCATGTCTCAAAGCAAATGAGTAAAGATTTAAGAAATAGAAGTTAAAAATGAAACCAGGAAAGGATTCCTGAATTTCTCAAAATCATTTCTATAAACTCAATCTCTCCTCCCTCAGTTACTTTCACAGCATGCAGAGAAGCCATGGACACTGGGAAAGAAGCAGCTGAGGTACAGGAAGTCATGACTTACTCAAAGGCCTTTCTCTCCTCTGAGCAAACAATTGCAAATTAAGCTATCCTTTGTAGATCTTTGGAGGATATGGTGTGGATAAGCACAATCAACTGAAAACAGTCTCAATATGAATAGATTCGTTGTCTCTAAACAGAAGGACTTCATGAAGGCTGAGGTAGAAGCCCTTCTGGACTGAGCTTGGGGATAGACTCTGCTTCCTTCTCTCTCCCCATCTTTTCCCTTTATGTCCTCACAGGATTGCCTTCCTGGGCCCCTGCTTACTTAAGGCCCTGCCAGCTCCTCTTAACCAATGCAGCATTTCTCATTGTTCTGGTTCGTGGGAAACTTGCCTTGTGCTCTTCTCAGCCTGGCTTCTGAAACTTCAACCCACAGCACTTTGCCTGTTACCATCTGTTTCTTCATTACCAGTTATAAGCTCAGACCGTGTCTTATTTATTCTTGTATTTCACAGGTGAGGATCATGCCTTGCTCACTGAGATACATGTTGACTGGCTAAATGAAAGAGCACATAAAGGAGAGAAGTACCAGCCATGGGGAGCCCCAGTGTAACTGTGAGGGAAAGTGTGCCCTCTGTGTCTGAAGCCAGCATGTTGTCATTCTGTGATTCCATCCCTGGTAGTTAAAGGCTTCCCTGTAAGTTTCAGATTTGTGACAAAACTCTAACAATGAAGGGTAGCTCTATCCAAATACATCAGAAAAATTTATAGTAACAAAAAATTATGTTGAAAAAGTCTTTTGAGGCAGAAATTTTAGTGCATCTTGCTAAAAGCTCATGTCCTCAGCAACCACAGTTGTCCTGATTCAGCTGGTAGCTCAGCCCTCCAGCCTGTGAGGGTGCCATTCTGTGTGGAGCCATGTCCACAATAATACTTGGTGATTAGGTGACACTTTGGCCTATGACAGGAGACCAGAGTGTCTCTTTGAGTTCCTGAGCTGTTTCTGAAACTCCTTTAATGACTGAACATCTATACTGGTGATAGCAGTGGTGATTACTTCATTGTTTTCCTATTTACAGTTAATACAGTCCCTCCACTAAACACATGCACAGGGCACACAAACTTGACAGAAACCAAACATGCATTCTCTATGCATACTCTGGCCATTGGAGGAGAGCAATAGAAAAGACTTTCTTCTTTGCCCTGTGACTCATATATCTTTATTCCCACCACTGTTACTCAGGGCAGACCTATTGTGAACACCATGGGAGGGAAAGAATAGTTTTTAACTGGAAAATAGGCTCATTCAGGAGAAGTATGCTCAAAGCATTATTAGGGTAAAATATGCAGAAGTGACAACAAGAGCAAACAAATCCCACACAAGAGCTGTGTAAATATTTCATGAAGCTAAGCCTTAATCACTCTCTCTCCAAATATTTCTGGTGATGTAAACACTTCAGTTTCTTCCAGACCTGTTATGAGTTATTCCATGAAAAAAATAAAATGAAAACAAGGACCTATGGATCTTGAACAAAAGTGTTGTGAAAATGGAAGGGAGCAAATGCCTTCAGAAAGGTGGCTCCAAGCTGGATGGCTAGCTAAAGCTCCTTTCTTCCCCACCCCCTCCAGGCTCTTGCTGTTCCCCCACCTACTCAGCGGTTCTCACATCATCCCAACCTTGAACTGCCTACATGCAGCTAGTGAGCTCCCTTAAGACCCCTTCAAAAGCCCTTGAACCCTCATGTGCCTTGGCTGCCTTTCCTCCACCCCAATCTACTTTCCAGTGCCCAAGTCTCCTCTCTCTCCTCCCATTTTCTCCTATGTCTCTTCTATCTGTCTGGGAAGCAAGATTTGCTGTGTATTGGATGGATGTCCCAGGGCTTTGCTATAATGTACCAGGAGAAGTGTTTATCACCTCTAGTTGCTACCTTGATTTAATGTGGTTCTAAAGTTCACCTCTAGACACTGAACATGCTCTACAGTGACTTCCCTTTATCAGCCTCAGTCCGACCTTCCTCATCTCTCCCTCCCGACCTCAAGAAGAAATATATATGCAAATGTATTAATAAATACAGACACATACACATGCAAATGAGCATATTGTACACGGCTGAGTTTTTACCTTACAGCACATAATCACAGGAAAATAATAAAAAGGCGCGCGCGCACACACACACACACACACACACACACACACACACATACACACACATACACCTCTTAAATAGTTGATGTTTACCTATCCTACTGATTGGGATTCCCAGCTCAGAAGCAGCAAGCGGCTTCTCTTTTTTACCTTTGGGTCAGAGCTTAAGGGAGTAATAACCTTGCAGAGATATACATCACCCGTGGGGCATGTGGTCCCTCCTGAGAAGCAGGATGGCTGCATGGGCTGGGGACATAAGCAACAGGCAAAGGATCCACAAATAAAATGTGGGACCTAATTCCTCCTTCACCTGCACAGGCACCTTGCCAGGATGCAGTGTCCAAGGCTGGCCATTGGGCCAGGTGGCAGCGGGGGCGGCTCCTTTCTGGCTACAACTTGCTTACCTGCTCTGGCAGGGTGTCCCTTGCTGGGCCCCTGTCTGCGGGTTGCTGGGCTTCCAGTTGCTTCCCAGCCCTGGCTTTGCCACACCACTGCTGCGATCCGCTGTAGCCAGGGGCCAGCTCTGTGCAAACAGGAACTGAGATGACTATGCCAAGAGCTAAGGTGGCGCTGGAGCGGGGCTGAGACCGGCAGCTTCATGGCTTGGCACCTAGCCTGCAAGGAGGTGGAGCTCATGTTGGGCAGATCCGCGCCATGCAGGTGCGCCCCTCTGTGGCAGCCAGGGTTCAGCCAGGACAACTGCTCAGCAGGCAGCAGCTTTCTGCGAGCTCTGCCCCAGCCAGGTCTCCCAGCCCTGCTCGGGAGTCTAGTGCCCTGAAAGAGCTTAGAGGATTGGCTGCCTGTGCTTCTGATGCTGGGGAACCAGAGACAGATGGAAAATTAAGAGGAGATTAAGAAAGAGGGCTGGGGACCCAGAGCTACTCAGCAGGAAGTCTGGCCCTTACTCCCTCCTGCAAATCACTATACCCATTGTCTCAATCTAGAGTAAGTGACTCCTCATAAAGTCACATGCAGTGATATGAAAGCAAGCAGACAACGGATGTTTAATATGTTGTAATATGGAAAATATATTAAGTATTTAGACTTGTCACTGCAAAATGCTCCAGTCCCTCCTCTGCATCACTATCTTCAAGAGTGTAGATGGTTTTGGACACAGTCCCTCTGAGCTGCTGCTGCCACACTGTGAAGTCTAGTGAGCTGCTCTAGATGCTGCTAAATAACACCAAAAGAACTATTATAAATGATTATTTGTTTGCAAACTTTGCAGCTGTAATCCTCAAAACTGCTTAAGGGGGTGTTACTCCTTGTTTAGAAACTTTGCTTGAGAGTGCAGTATTAAGCAGCCTGGCTGGCATTCAAACCTCTCAAAGATAGCATCTTTCAGCTAGTACTCAGGGCTTGCTTACCCAGGGACCCAGTTGAGATGATGTTTGTAGCAGGGCCCAAGGATCTGAGCTTTTTCACAGATTCCCACCCATTTCATGCTGAACAGTCTCAGTCATTAGCCTAGGGAGTTTAAATATGTTTCTTTGGTGTTGGTTGTAGATACTTCCTGAAGGTGGATTAAGACAGATTTTTAGAAGTTATATCTTGGCTCTTGAGCAAAGAAATGGGAAGCAGTTCCCAAGTTTCCCTTTAGTTGAAGTTAGAGGGGAATGGAAAGGTTGCCAGTGGCCTTAGGTCACCCCTGAAATAGCTTTCTCCTAAGAGTGGCTGGAGTGTAGGATGCTGTTTCCAGTTTCTTAGCCTCTTAACCAAAGAACTGAAAGTAAGGCTCATACTGATTTGTAAACAGAACAAGATGACTTTGTGCAGTGCAAAGTAGCAGACTACAAAACTGAGAGTACCCAAAGCCTAATTATTGTTTGAGACTTCCTTTAGTATGCTCAATAAAAGAAAGATCTGGTTACTAAGGGACACGATTTGGGTGGCTCTTTTGATGGATAAATAGGTTTTATATTCACTTCTTCTACACCCTATCTCATCCCATAATACATAAACAAAGTCTCTTCTGCCATGTAAGGTAAGACACAGCGACAGGTCTCTATGGTCAAGGAGTACATATGATCTTTATTTTGCCTTCCAGCTGCATGGAGTGAGTCCTGATACTTCTGCACAGCTTCTTTCCTCTGCTGATGTTTCAGACTATTAGCAAGGTCCTTCAACTTTAGCACTTACTGGAAAAATCATTCAACAAATGGGTACTGGCAAGGAACGCTCCATATGCAGAGGACATATAGGGTTATGTTCATTTAGTACAGGACACAAAAGATTTAGACAGTGAGACGATTTTTAAGTAGCTCCCTGAATGCTGCTAGAATCCTGTCTTTAGCAACACAGACATTCTCACACCTCTGTCCTCAACAGCACACAGATGCAAGAGAAATGAAGCCATTGCTAATGTAAACAAATCAGTGTGCTACCAATCTAGTCAGAGAGAAGAATGATAAGCCAAACTACCAGGCACAATAATAATCATGAATGCATGTTTCTTACACTCAAGCCATTTATAGAGAAGAGCTTGTGGTGTTGTGTAGGATGCAGAATTTAGGAAAAATGAAAAATTCTAAAGGTTTTGGAGAAAAAAATCAGAAGTGACTGGCCTTAGTTGATGTTACTCTGGAGAGTCTGTAGATCCTTTGAAAAGTCCTTATGGAGAGCAGGCCTTGAGGGTGACAGCTTGGCCCCGTTTAAAATTGACCTCTGCTTCTTTACTATCTCAGTTATGGTTTTTATTGTTGTAAACAGACTGATCACAGCCACTCTTATAAGGAAATATTTAACTGGGATGGCTTACAGTTCAAAGGTTTATTTCATTATTGTCATGGTGGAAGCAGAGCAGCATGCAGGCAGTACTGGAGAGGTAGCTAAGAATTCTATAACCAGATTGGTAGGCAGCAGGAAGAAAAAGTGAGCCCCTAGTCTTGTGAGCTTCTGAAATCTCAAAGGTCACTTCCAGTGATCCACTTCTTCCAGCAAGGCCATTTCTACTGCAACAAGGCCACACCTCCAATAACGTCAGTGCTCTGAGTCTATGGAGGCCATTTTCATTCAGAACATTATACTTTCTAATCCACAAAGCTTTGTTCAGGCTGCACTCCAAGCTGCTGTCACCCAAGGCTGAAATGTCCCACCTGACATGCCTTTCCAGCCATGGGAGACTTCACTCTCTTAACTCTTAGCATAGATTAACCTCTCCTTCCTTAAGCTGATGTGATCATATATACAGGGAAAGTCACTAGTGCGTGTTGTACGCAGCTGTTTGCTGCATGCATGCCTTATATTGTGGCTTGTATGTGTGTTTACTGCTCTGACTCTGTCACATAAATGCTGTGCAACATTAAAAAGCTCTGAAATTACTTGTTAAACAAATCATTATCCTTAATTTAGTAATTAGAAAACCACATTCTGAAATATTCAAATGACCCCCAAAAATGTACAGTGCCCCACAGCTATTTATTGATATTATCATTTCTAAAATTCAGGGTCTGGCCCAATAAATTATTGATGCCATTTTGTTTTGAACTAAAAGTCATCAATGATGTGCAGGGGTCACAATTTTTTTTAACATTTGTAGAATTTTAGGTTAAATTTTTCTCTAAATGCCATGTCTTTCATTGGGTGTATTCAGTTTAGCTGCATTGACAGGAAGTACTAGTGGGCATAGAAACACAGACAACACTATATAAACACATGTTGACTACACTCAAATACTGATTTCTGTACCCAGAGTTCTAGTTGTGTTGCAGTGTGGACTTTGATATTGTCATTATTATGAAGCATCTCCCAACTCACTCTTTTGTAAAACATTATTCTTCATCTTCTTCTAGTTGGACAATTAAAGAGCTGATTAGCCAATAACTGAGCAGGAGAGAAAAGGTAGGATTTCAGGGACCAGAGAGACTGGCAGAGAGAGAGAGAGAGAGAGAGAGAGAGAGAGAGAGAGAGAGAGAGAGAGAGACAGAGTCAAAGTTGCAGGTGGAGACTGGGAGATTCACTATTGTGACACAAATGAAGAAGGAGGTGCCAGGCTAGAGTAAGATAGCAGGTAACTGGGTGGAGTAACGAGGTGGCTGGGAAGTAGGCCAAGCCAGCACTGTTGGGTTAAAATCTTCATCTGAAGGCTGCTAGTGGAAGACTGGCTTCCAGGCAGCTAGGATGAGGATCTTAAAGCCCACGCCCACAGTGACACACCTACTCCAACAAAGCCATACCTACTCCAACAAG
>CM052700.1:78746074-78804173 GCA_028551405.1 Uromys caudimaculatus
TCTTCCTCTTCCTCTTCCTCTTCCTCTTCCTCTTCTTCTTCTTCTTCTTCTTCTTCTTCTTCTTCTTCTTCTTCTTTAATGACCCATTAAGCTTTTAGTAAATGTAAAAGTCTCTGTGTCATTATTCAGAGCAAGGGCAGGAATAGACAAAACCTTACTCTTACACATAAGCACAGGCACACACAAATACACATACATTATGTAAACACACATACTCATAATATGCACATCCGCAATTACACAAATGCACAATGTGCCACTGAGAAATGCCATCAGTGGTGGTCTACAGATGATTGATGGGTGTAGTTTTACTCTTGGGATCTCTTTGGCTCTGAAGGCACCGATACTCTAGCTTTTATATCCCTCTACTTTGTTTAGTTCTGGACTCTGGGTAGAATTTTTACACGTACAAGATGGCTGCATCTATCAGAAATCTTATGTTACAAGTCAAGTTCGACAAGCACCTTGATAAAGAATAGGTTTCTTGCTTTTTATTCACACAAGAAAATATTATTTTCTAGAACCATCTAGTCTACACCCAAGTCATTTTATGTAATTTAGTCCTTTGTTCTTTTATAAAGTCTGTGAAGGTCAATGGAGGAATGGGCTTCCTTAGGTCTCTTGAAGAGAGCCTTGATATTGCTTCAAGAGAAATGTATCTTCCATTAAAAAGGGATAGTAAAGAGGTGCTCACAGGAATCAGCTGATACACTGAAGGCTCCTGTTGAAGACACTCTTAATATTGATTGCATACCAATATGCAATCTGAGTCTGTCCTTCTGTCTGTCCTTAATTCTTGCCCTTTCTCTTCCCCTTCCTTCCTTTCTTCCTTCCTCCTTTCCTTCTTTTGTTTTCTTTTTTTCTTTCCTTCTTTCTTTCTTTCTGACAGTTGACATAAACAAGGATCTTCTGGAAAAAGGAAACCCTAATTGAGGGACTGTCTACTTGAAACTGGCCTGGGGGCAAGGCTGTGGTGCATTTCCTTGATTAGTGATTTATATGGGCCAGACCAGCCTACTATGGGAGCTTACACCCCTAGATTGTTGATTCAGGATTGTATAAGAAAGCAAGCTGAGGAAACCATGAAAAGCAAACCAGCTATCATGTTTCTCTGTAGTCTCTGCTTCAGGGCTTGTTTAAGTATTCTCCTTGGGTTGCTGTATTAGGTTTCCCCAGTGATGAACTGTGATAAAGAAAAATAAGTCAAATAACCTATCCTCCCCAGAGTTGATTTTGGTAAGTGTCTGGTTATAGCAATAGAAAGTAAACTGAGACAGAAATTAGGACCAAGGGTAGGGTATTATTGTAATGACCTGACCATAATTTTTGTTTTAGTTGTATATTTATGTGAAAGGTTTTAGGGGTTTTGGCAGAAAATATCCATTGAGTGCTCAGAGCTTCATGAGGTATTGTGAGAGGTTGGAAGATAAGAATGTTGAGAGAGGTTTAGACAATGGAGTCCAGACATGTGAAGTTTCAGAGGAAGTTTGAAGAGTCTCTCAAAAGTAAAGTGTCTTTATTGATGTGGTATATTTGAATGAATAATCTTTGGAAGTGAAACCAGTACTTCACTGAGATAATAGACTTGGTCACTGAGGCTAATGAATTAGTTGTGATTAGTCAGAGACCAGTGTCAGTGACGCTAATCTTCTGGAATCTCTTTCCTCTGAGTCAGGATACAGAAGCTATGGTCCAGTGGAGGGCTAAGACTCACCTCAAGTTGACAGTAGAACTTGGCAAATAATGCAAAAGTGTCTCCTGCACGGTACTGTTTTAGAAGGCATGGAAGATTCTTGGAGTATAGCTGAGGCTTGGCACTGTGAGAGGTGTTAAGGGTGGGGTGTTTATTGGTAAAGGTAAAGCCTTTGTTGTAGTAAAGGCTTCAGCATATTTGTGATGCCAATGCCATGAGGTGACCACCAAGGACACAGTAGGTATGGAATGAAATGGCTTGAGTTTACCAGATTAGCTATGTGTGTTCATGTGTGTGTGTTTGTGTGTGTGTGTGTGTGTGTGTGTGTGTGTGTGTGTGTGTGTGTATGCTTGTGTGTGACAGAGAGGGGGGCAAGTAAAGAGAAGAGAGAGAGGAGAGGGAATGAGAACAAGGTGAGTGGTAAAATCTAGGGAGGAGGGAGAAGGGACTATTCAAACCCTTTAGAGTTAGAAGATCATGAGTAACTGAGTTCCAGATGAGCTGAGATACAGTATATGATTTAAACTTCTAGATTTTGCTTTTATCTGATTGTAACTGTGCCCTGGTTATTTCCTCTTTAAATAAGAAAGCTTAAAACTAGTTTTTTATATGAGTCAAATATTAAGAAACATAATGTTTAAAAAAGATCTTGAACTGTTAAAATGTCGGACTTGTAAAAGAATCTAGGACTTTTAAAAGTTGGATTGCATTTTGTATTGTGATATTAATATGAGCTCCTAGGGGCAAGAAAAGGTTGTAGTTTAATAGTGATGTATTTTTGAGTCAAGTTGAAAAATGGTCAATATGTCTGGGAGGCATTTTTTTGATTAATGATGGATATGGGATGACCCAACCCACTGTGGGTGGTGCCATTCCTTGGCAGTTGTTCCTGATTTTCTTTTTGATTTCCTGCCTTAGCTTTCCTCAGTGATGAACTGTGACATAGAAGTATAAGCCAAATAGTCTATACTTCCCAAGGTTGTTTTTGCTTAACATTTTTTTCCCGCAAGAGAAAATAAACACAGGCATGTACATTTTGGTTTTTAGAAGTCTATGACAAGTATATAAGTCAGGCTTTCTGCTTATTTATTTCTTCTGCCCCCCTTTGCCCTATACCTTTCCTCCCCCATTCCCCTCCCTCATTTTCTTCTCTCCTTTTCCTCTTTATTAGCTTCGTACTACCACAAGGACATACCTGAAACAGCTTATCAAGACAAAACATTTATTCAGTCAACAACTGAAGGCCTACATAAAATTAATTTGGTGAAGGCAGCAAGTGTTAATGGTGGGAGCAGATGTTGGAGCAGGTGATTTTATTTCCCTTGCCAGGGGGCAGAAGAAGCAAGATGCAGCATGCTTGAAGGTCAACCCATATTTCCTCTCACACAGCCTTGTATCCCAAATATCCTGTTATCATCTACAAATTGTACCTTGGAATTCATGATTTTTACACATACAGTTTTGGTTGACATGTTCAATATCTTGGCTGCATCAATCCTCCACTTTCTTTGATACCACATAACATATCCCAGAACAAATGTTTGGGAGGCTTGGCATTTCGTTATTTTGTCAGTGCCCTATTGCCATTGGAATATTCTTGAGGTAGGTTCCCTCAACTGAATGAATAACTAACCTTCAGATCACTTCTTGTTCTACTACCCTATACCTTGCTGTTCCTAACTCACATTTATTATTCTTACAACATTAATTACTATAGCACATTAGTATATCATTCTATGATACCACACATTAGTTAGTTATGCTCTTTAGTTGTGCTCAATCTTACTCCTCACAGAAATATCCCTTTGCTATGGTGATATATGTTAGGAATTTTGTGAGAATATCTGAAGGAATTATTAACATATAGAGAAAAAGATTTAATATGAGGAACGGGCCTTATAATTGTAGAGGTCGAGATCTCTGCCATCTGCAAGATAGAAAGGCCAAGTAAATCTAATGGTATATCTGCAATTCAAACCCAAGAAGACTGAGAACCAGAGTCCTAATGTATTTGGGAGTGGATGTCCCAGATTAAGAGAACAATTTTTCCCTTTTCTATTTTCTTGTTTTATTTGGATCAACAGCTGAAAAATGAATACAGAAATATGCTATAGTACATGGTATCAATTTATGTAAATGTTAACTGTTCACACAAAGAACGAAATGCTGATACCTATTCTAAATGAAAATTAGACAAAACCACAAAAATCTCTCCATAGAAACTATGTAAATTACCAATATGTCTTTAAAAAGATATTTAACATAATACGCCACAAAGGAAATGCAACTACAAACCACAGTGAAGCATTTTCTCCATCCACCAGAATGACTGTGTGGTGATTTGAGAAAGCATGCCACCCTACAGGCTCATATATTTGGAATGCTTAGTTACCATTGGTGGAAGTGGAATTCTGGTAAGATTAGAAGGATTAGGAGGTGTGGCCTTGTTCAGGGAGGTGTGTCACTGAGGGTGGGCTTTGAAGTTTCAAAAGCCCCTGCTTGTGTCCCACCCCTATACCCACTATGCCTACAGTCCTGCCTGACAATCAGGATGTAGCTTTCAACTTCTCCTCCCACACCATTCCTGCCTTGTCTGCTCTGCCTGCTTCCATGATCTCTGTCTTGGCAGTAATGAACTAAATCTCTGAAACAGTAAGCAAGGCCCCAATTAAATGATTAAATTTCTCTTATAAGAGTTGCCTTGGCCATGGTGTCTCTTCAGAACAATAGAACAGTGACCAATACAGCCTGTGATAAGAAATAGAAAGAAAAAAAAAAGAATTATAGAAAAAAAAAACAAAAAAAAAAACCAAACAAACAAACAAAAAAAAACAATTGCCAGTGTGGATGTGGAAAATTGGGACTCCCATACTGATGAACCATGAACATGGAAAACACTGGTGGGTTTCCAAGAAGATGTACCTTAAGTTATCAAATGATCCATTAGATGTAGAAAATTGATACTAACAACAGCATTATTCATTGTAACCAAACAGTACAAATGCTTGCAATATCCACCAGCTTTGGATGAACATATAAATAAAATGTTATAGATTCATAAAGCAGAATTCCTGGAACACAGATCACACCTTGTTTAAAGTATACAACCTACTTACCTGTAACAGAAACAGTCTTGGGATATATTTGCATTGAAAGTTTCTTGCCCCATTCTGACCTTACTATTCCTCTGACAGGAAGGAAGCATTTAAACTGACAGTTATAATTTAGCCTTGATCAGCTGATGTTCTTCATGCCATTTTCAATGAGAAGATTTGAAACCCTCAGGCTCTTCTCCACTCACTTTTCAACACTCCATAGTAATGTTTTCAGTCTGCCCTTCTCATCTCAACTCAAAAGGCATCAGGCTACAAGTGTCTGAATCGAGCCTGTTTAGTTAGTCACTGTTCGTGTTTTTCTTATTCCACAATAGCATACTTCCCTGGACCTGTTGCACCATGATAAGTACTAAGCTCCTTGAGAGTGAAGCTCTTATGATTTTCCATTTTCTTGTCCCTGACACTGAACATTACACTCAAGTGCTTAGGACATATTTTTTGTTCAATCCATTATTAAATACCAAATTCCTTATTTTTAATTTATAAAACATTTTAAATTCTCTGCTCTATTAATTGCATAGCTCTGCTAACACACATTTATGTTGAAAGTGTGGTAATTAGTGTCAATATTGAGCAAACTAATTATCTGCTTTTGTATATGGAGACTAACAGGCTTGAAGACATGGGCATATGTGACAGAGACTGCAAAGGTAGTCTGACCCTTAGTGCCACATCTTGTACAGAAAGTGTTTGCTAACTGCATTAATGCCATAAAGCACAACAAAGTTACTACTGTCCAGGAGGGAAAAGACCTCTCTGTATGTTGCTTATCTAAATATGTACCGTTTGCCACTTTCCCCCTTTTAATCCTCAATTTCTGATTATAACAAGTGCTTCCTTATTATTCAATTCCTCAATAATAATAATAATAATAATAATAATAATAATAATAATAATAAGCAAAAACTGAATTCTAGGTGGAGAGAACTGAGTCCTGTTTATTTTCATCTTCTAAGTAATTCAACAGCTGTTGCTTGTGTGAACCAGAATGGTTCAATATCTGACAAATGTCATATTGTTTGCCAACATTTCTTGCCATTCTTGCAGGTCATTCATAGATCGTATAAAATTTTACATTTTTTTTACAATTATTTATTTATTTGTGTGTGTGTGTGTGTGTGTGTGTGTGTGTGTGTGTGTGCACGTGCATGTGTGTTCACATTCCTGCATTGCAGAACATGTATGTGAAGGCCATATGGCAACATACAAAAATTGGTTCTTTCCTGCCATCATCTGTCCCTCAAGGATTAAACTCAGGTCATCAGGCTTGATGGCACTGTATATCCACTGAGCCATCTCCTTGGCCCCCATATGAAATTATTTATAAAATGATTTCATGAATTTACTGCAGCGCCAGCATATGTAGAATCATCAGGGCTAACAAAGAACTCTTGGTGTGAGCAAAATGCCTAACACTAGTGCTGAGGGACGCATGGAGAACATGTGAAGAGAGAAGTTGCAAATATGTACTGACATTCTGTTGTACATTATTGGCTTTAGACTCTTGTCTACTAAGGAACAAGAGGCTCGTAAGGGGAAGAAAATCTATGTGGTAGGGGGTGGTACTGTGTTTCAACATTTACTAGAAAATAAATGATATACACAATGTTAATCTAAAAATCAGTTCAGAACAAGCTCACTTAATAATATAAGAAAGATTTGTTTCTTCAGGAATGATTTAATAACATTATTAACTCACAGAAGATAAGGCAAGATCAAAGGTTTTCAAGTATTTTCCTGTCAGGCCCCTCTTCAGATTCTAAACATCAAAAGGATTGATTTTTCTCATCTACTCCATTGTTCTTGGACAAAGACTTAAACTGGTGAGCTTCTTTCAGTGCAAACTCTGTTTTGGGATGAAGAAGCATGAGCTTTTCCTTTGCTTTCTGAGATGGAAGGGAACACTATGACATGAAATGTCAAACCTTTGTGTACACACATGGAAAACTGAAGATTGTGCAGCCTTAGTGTTGTTTTCTGTTGTTGTGATGAAATGCCAGAAACTTGGAGAAGAAAGGGTTTATTTCATTTACATTTTTGTATTTTGCAATTTATAATTCATAATTTCATATTACAGCTTATCATAGAGGGCAGTGAGGGCAGAAATTCACAGTGGGCAAGGATCTGGAGGCAGGAGCTGATGCATAGGCTGTGGATGGGTGTTGGTATTTGGCTTGCTTTTCATGGTTTGCTAGATCACCAGCCCAGGGATGGCACCACGCACAATCGGCTGGGCCTTCTTCAATCACAGATTTTTTTGTAAAAAGCCCAAAGGCTTGCCTATAGCACCATATAATGAAGGGTTTTCTGAACTGAAGTTTCCTCCTCTCAGATGTCTCAAATTTTTGTCATGTTGACAAGACTAGTCAGCACTTTGAGTTATATTCCTCTATTCAGTGCAATGAAAGAACATGGAGTCTATCATTTGTGTTAAGATAAATGGATGCACTGCAAATAGGAGCTAGAGAAATGACACAGATGGTGGCTCAGGGCATGGATGCTTTGTGGGAAGAGAGGGACCTGGAATAGGGTAATTGCCAGACAGAACAGCAAGAGTATGTTTATCTATCTATCTATCTATCTATCTATCTATCTATCTATCTATCTATCTATCATCTATCTATCTATTTTTATATTTTGTAGTTCTATATACCAGAGGCCCAGAGGCTATCCATGGAGAACTCTGGTCTGGCCCAGCCAGTGGGAGGATTCAAGTGAAGGGGAAGAGGCACACCAATGAAGGGGGAGGTACCTCCACCACTTCTTCTGGGATACTGTTTAGTGCAGGGGAGCTTCTGGTGGCAAAAGCTTTGGCAGAGCATTCTCTTCTCAGGCAGTGTTATAGCTCTTGTAACAGATGCTCTCAGATGACAGAGTAATTCTCATACACCTTGATTTCTTCTGGATAGGATCTAATACACAGTTTTGGGGTCAGCAGGTGCTTCCTATTGGCTTGGCCTCAAATGACTCATCTACATTTGGAGGGGCTCGAGGTTGCTGCCCCGATGTGACTGATGGCCACAATTCTATCTATGGGGGCTCTGGCTATGTGACATGGGCCTGGTGCTGGAAGCAGGCATAGCTCCTACTGTTCCTTCAGGTTCCCTGGGACTACAAGTCTTAGCTCAACCTTACCAGTCTTCCTCTCATGGACCACTGCCCCACAATATTTTATCTTCCTTATTATGGTAGCATGATTAAATTTTGTGTTCTATTGTAGTATTTATTAAGTTATAAAATACCCAAACATTACAAATTTCTAGATAAAAACCTAATGGGTATTGAAAATCCCAAAGTCCCAAAACATTTTACTTACATGAAATTTGATCAAAACAATAAAAGCACATGTCAATTACACAGAGACACTTACCCATATGTACATGTATGTGTGCATGCATGTTTTCCTGTGATACACTGCTTTTAACAGACAGTAATTTTCAGAACAGGTGTGAAAACTGCATAATTTAAAAAACTACAGTTACAAAAGTAAAAGGCTACAAAAGTTAGGGTAAACAGTGACATTCCTCCTCTCCCCTTCTTTCTTCCCTCCCTCCCTTCCCCTCCCTCCATCACTTCCTTCCTTGCAGTCTCCCCTCTCACTTCTTCCTTCTTTCCCCTTCCTCTATTTTTTCATCACTGTTTCCCTCCTTCCTTGCTATCTCCCTCCCTCTCTACCTCTCTTCCTTTCTTCCACTTTACTTCATTTTCTTCTCTCTCTCTCCCTCTCTCTCTCTCTCTCTCTCTCTCTCTCTCTCTCTCTCTCTCTCACTTCCAGCCCCCCTCTCTCTTTCTCTCTCTGTCTCTTCTGGAGACTGAACTACAAAGATCACAAATACACTGACCAATACCTGCTACTGAGTTATAGGCTGAGTGGAGTTCTCCATGCTGCTTCATAGATGGGAGCCTAGAAAACAGAGATATCATGTTTTTACTCCTAGGTAAATTTATACTTTAGAATAAAACAGTCACTTCTATGAGGGTAAAGATCAAAGTCTAATTCATTACTAGAGTCTGAGAAAAATTGCTGGATTCAAAAATGCTTTTTAAAAACAAGTTAATACTGTGCCCTAAATTAATCATTGATTTCACCACCAAAACAAATCCTTAATATTAGTGAACCATATCTTTTTTTTAAAGGATCACCAAAAATTTTATTGAAGAACATCTCTGGGTGTGTTACTGGGGTTATTTCCAGAAAGAATAGACATATCCTGAAAGTGGGTGGCACCATCCATTAGGGAAGAAGTCTGAGTGCAATGAAAGGGTAAAATGAGAAAACCAATTAGTCATTCTCTCTCTGCTCCTTGGCTACCATGACAGGTTCTATCACGCATGCTTATTATGGATGGTGACATAAGCCTTTAATTTGTATCTTAAGGAAGATACATGTCTTTAATCCAAATTTGGGGTTGGAAGACATACCCATACAATGGTTCATTTTGACTCAAACCACCACATTCCACTCCCCTGACGCATGGGTTTATAGTCATATCATAATGCAGAATTGCATTCAGTCCAACTTCCGAAGCCATGCATAGTCTATTAGTCTCAACAATGATTAAAACTCGAAAGTTCAAAGTCTCTTCTGAGATCATGTAATCACTCAGGTGTCATCACCTGTAAAATATAAATCAAATCCATATCACACACTTCCAACATACAGTTGTAGAGTATATACAGTATCTTTCCCAAGGAGTAGAAAGTGAGCATAATGAAGAACTACCAGCCAAAGTAAGAACAAAAATAAGCTGGGCAAACCCTAAACTTTATATCTGCATGTCTGATGTCAGAATGTTCTTGATCTCCAACTCCTTTCAGCTTGGTTGACTGCCACATAGTCCATTGTCCTGGGCTGGATCTACTCCCTCTTAGCAGCTTTCCTCGAAAAGTATCCCCTGATTCTGGCATATCGACCACCTTGGAGTCTCCAAGGCAACCCAAGCTTGTGACCACCCTCATAGAGGCAGGGAAGGGGGGATGGTATAGGGGGTTTCTGGAGGGGAGACTGAAAAGGGGAAACATATGAAATGTAAATAAAGGAAATATCCAATAAAAGGAAAAAACATTCTTCCTGGTCTACATACAAAGTGAGTCCACGGACATCTAAGTTTAGGCTGTAAAGAAGCCAATTTAAAATGTACCAGCCTCTGCAAACAGCAGAATGTGACAGTTTTGGCCACATGCTTCTGGCTTCAGAGTCAATGATAAAGGAAAAGGGTCAAGGAAATCTTTCTCTCCATGACGAAGGAAATCCACTGAGGCCAGGCATTTATCAGGGGTGTCTCTGCATGGAGGCCTAGAGAGGCCATTGTGTTAACATGTGAAGATGAAGCTTGTGCTGCCTTGGACAGCCATATCTTAATGTTAGAAGATTGTTGAGTAAAACTAGATAAGATTAACTTCCACGTTATTGTGCAAGATACCTCTATTTTTATGCAAGAAAAGTCAACATATTTATATAATATTTACAGAGAATTAAACAATGTTAAACAAATCACTGATCCTTTGAGTCTTTGCATATACCTTATTTTAACAGAAGAGGTGGTCCTCTCACAACTCTTATTTAAATATTTTTGTTTTAACTTCACATTGATTCTTTGTGAATTTTCCATCACGTACTTCAATACCACTTCTGTGTTCCTTCATATCCAACTTCTGCCCGTGCAACCTGCCCAAATAAAATAATATAGAATTAAAAAAAATATGTTTTCATGGAAGCTGTGCTGTGTCATGTGGTATACCCTTTTATTCACACATCTTTACTTGCAAATGTTCAGTCTGTTTCAAGGCCTCTGGCTTCTGCTACACTATCAATATGGATCTTAATTGGGACTCTTGGATATCCTGTTGTTGCTCAGTGTCACTGAGGTCCTGCAGCTTTGGGACCAGCTCACCTGTTTGCCACAGGCAGTCTTAGTAGACAGTAGGGAGATCATCTCTCTCTTGTGCATGTCACCCCTCTTCAGACTAGTAGAAATTCCTGAGGGCTGGCTCACTGGCTTTGTTGCCTTCAGAGTCGGCTCTACTGTGCCACCCAGAGAAGGAGCGGGGCCAAATCAGCACAGTGCCTTAGGTGGCAGTCCAGGTCCAGAACATTGGCATGACCTTTGGTGGTAACTCAGGCCAAAGACATTGACACAGACCTCAGCTACAGTGGTGGGAGCCTTGGTCAGGACCTTAGCATGGCCTCCTCATATCTACCTCTTCCTCACCAAAGTTGAGTCTCAAGTTCCACCTTTCTCCACAGTATATGAACCCATTCGCTTCACCCTCTCTTCCATCTCTTCATTACATACTTCATCTTTCACATCTCTCTATAACAAGTTGTCCATAGTAGTGGCACCTGCAGCAGATGCTTGAGCGTGTGTCTTTCTTCTGTTCTTCCAAGGCCGGTGTGGCTGGGGTAGGTGCTTTCCAACTTTATTTTTCTAAGAGGGCTAGTAGCTATGTCAGTTTTTTACAGAAGAGCAAAAGATAATCAATTGCAAGGAAACTGGTTTATAGGCATTAGGCAGGTTGTACTTTTGAATAATGTTCCTTTGTTGAATTTCAATAAATTTTCATTATGTTGAGGAGGGTCTCAACATGGTCTGAAGCTACTACAATTGGATAGCCAGACTAATATACCTTTGCAAGATCAGTGTGTACCACAATAGTTTCAACTAATTAGATATAATAGATATACTTCAGACTTGCCTATTGTCAAGGTATGGATTAAGCATCCTCAATGTCCTCAGTTCATATCTGTAGTATATAATGAAACATAACTTAAAAACAGCAATATGTGGTCATCTAGGCACGAATCACGATCTCTTGGACCTTGTCCTGCTCAGTTGGGATGGCAAGAGTGGTTCTTTCACTAACAACACATTTTGCTCAGACAACCAACTGCCTGTCTAAAACCATCAGGGACACACATTTGGGAAACTGAGTCACATAAGCTCAGCAGTACAGATTGTTTTTTTTTTCCTGAGACTACAGACCTGTTTAAATCTTACTACCTCTATATTTCAAATAACAAGGAAGCCCCACCTTAACAAACACACTATCCCCTTACCACCTCCCACATTCTTTCCAGCTAATTTAGTATTTATAAACGCTCCTTAATCTTACTGCTTCCTTTTCCCACTCTATCTCAAAGTTATTTTTTTTTTTTTGCTTCACTTTTTTTGGGTTTGAGTATTATTCTGACTCAAAGGTGTCAAGTATATCATCTCTAGTTTTCCTTTGCTGCAACATCTTCAGCCCCTCAAAAACTTATTTCACCAATGTCCTTTATGACCCTCAAACTTTTGCAATATAGTAATGTAGATTTTACTGGTTTTCCTGTTTAAGTTATAGATCATATATAAATAGAAATGATGGATGAAAAATAACAACCTTATATGGGCTTTTCCCAGTACTTTTGTTAAGACTGAAATCAGATAAGTTGGGGGGGGGAGCTAATTCTCCTTTTCTCAGCAGCCAATAATTGCCTGTAGTTGTAGAAATGGAGAACTATTTTCACATTCATATATCCATTATTGCTATTCTTAAGGTTTTGTTTATGAAGTTATTTCTAGGATAGATGGCTTCATAACAAACTTACTGATATTCTGGCTTTTACAATCTTTCATTCTTCTTCCATAATGTTTTCTGATTCATAGATGCAGAAGCTATAGTATAGACTTGTCTGTTGGAGCTGAAATTAGCCCAATCAATTGATATTGCCATTGTCAGCAGTTGTGGTTTGATGTGTTGGCCTCCATAACTGTAAAGAGAGTCTGCTTTGATATTGGGAGCTAGCTACACTTATCTATAGGTATCAGGATAAGATCCAGAATATAGTAGGTAATTATGCTGGTTTATCAAAGTGGTAATAGTAGGTTCTTTTCCAAGGTCCATGACTTCGAAAGTTTCAGGAAGTGGTTATATTTCTTCATAGAAACCAGGGGATGGGGATGGTATAGGGAGTTTCTGGGAGGGAGAGAAACCGGGAAAGTGGATAACATTTGAAATGTAAATAAAGAAAATATCCAATAAAAAAAGGAAACAAGAAACCACAATTTTTGTAATATTAATATATGATTAATATATAAGAATATGTTAGGAATAAAATTTTAAAAGTTAATCCAAGTATTACCACCTTAGTTTTGATGATGTTGCAAAAGTAATTTAATAAGTAAGTGGTGCTTAAACCATGGTCATCAAGAGAGAAAGAAAAAGTCTCACCTATAATTTCCTGCAAAAATTAACTTCAAATGAACCACAGACTCAAATGCAAAAGAATAAAACTGTAGACTCTAGCCCATTTCTTAATTGAGGCATCTATTTCCATGAGTGGGTTTTGAGTATATTCTGGATATGAATACATTGTCAGAGATTTAGCAAAGATCCTCTCCCATTCTGGGAGGTCCTACGTTGCTCAACTGATTGTTTTTTTTTTTTGTTTTTTTTGTTTTTTTTTTGTGGTTTTGTTTTTGTTTCTGTATTGATTGTTTGGTTTTGTGGGTTTTTTTTTTTTTTTTTCAACTAAGTCTTCAGGACTCATACAACTTCCATACCCAGGACAGCTGGGTGAATTCTCTTGTCCATCTTGTCTGGGAATCCACCTTCTCTGAATAGAATAGGAAATTTCTTCAGCTATGAAGCCATCCTCCCACTTTTGAGACATCCTATCTTATAACTTTGCCCATTTATTTGACCTCTTTGTCCCCTAATCTGTTCTTTGCACAGTTTCCCTGTGTCAGGCTCCTTCTTTGGTCATCACCATCAGCAATTGCCCCATATTTGTCAGGCCTAACCATGCAAGCAAAGATTATCATGGTAGCTAATGCACATCTGGCAGACATCCAGTGTCTGTGTGAGCCTCTTCTGCCTCATCAGTAGACTCAGCAGACAGCTCTTTTATTTTTCTTAAACATGACACAACTGGTGGGTTTTTATTGACTATCACAACATATATCTATTTCCCTTAATTTATTAGCTTTGTGTTGTTTCTTCAAATTCTGGTTATAGGAAGACAAATGGTAAAGGAATTGCTTGGAAGACTGGTAATTTCATAAATACAAAAGACATAAGAAGAAGTACTCAGGAATCTGTTTCCATTTATCTACAAGTGGGGAAATGAGTATGAAGTATGATTCTCTGAATTAGTTCAGAAGCAAGAGTAAATGAGGAAAGGGGTACCTGGCACAGAGCCAAGGGTAAGCAAGAACCCCCCTGGGACATGCTAGACCACACTAGTTGTCCATCCAATAGGCAGACGGGAGAGACTTCCATGTGAAGTGTATAATGTTTGAATTCTTCATACTTCTGATAAGGATGACTAGTTAAGTCTTCTCTATCCTTCCTCCTCCATTTCATTACTGATGAGATAATCTGGCTCCAAGATCTCTCCTATATATTCAGTCAGATATATAGGGCAGAAATACACCTAAACATTTTTGGAAAATTAGTTTAATCTTTTCTTCTTGGAGACTTGTCACCAGTATCTTTTCCAAGATGCTGAAAACATCCATTGTAGCAAACCCACAGTTATAATAATAGCTTCCAACTAACTTATTTTGTAAAAAGAATGATTAATAGTCCTGAAATGCATTTTTTAAAAAAGTATAAATCCACTGCAACTTGGAAGAGATGCTGGAAAGTCTGGTAAGCATGTTAATTTAAATGGGATCAGAGTTGGTTCACCTTCCCAAATGCTGAGGAAAATCTAATCATATCATTGCTACTTATGGAATACCTTCCCTCTAGAACATATTCCTTTATATTTGTAATATGACATCCTATGTCCTAACAGCTCATTTGCATGGTTATATGAGGAAATTAAATTGCTATTGTTAAGCCCATAAAATTAGGTAAATTTCTTCAAAATATCTGTTTTTGTATCATAGGACACTTTTGCATGATTGTCAAAATAAAAGCTGATATTTCTCTCCCAGACTATAAGTCAGAAAATAACACCTAACTTTGTCATCAGTGAGACTAGAACCCTGACTTCACCTGGACATTGCTACTAATGCCTCTTCTCTTTAACAATTATGTACGTCTGGTAAAGGGAAGTGACATCTACTGCTAGGAATGATGGCAACTCTAATTCTGCCTGGTCTCTAATGGGAAATTTCTGAACATTCCTTCTATCCATGAGAGTCTGGTACACAATCTGGCTGCATAATTACAATGTATCTCACTAAACATAATGTACACTAACTATGATATTGAGGAATTGTCTTCATTAAATTTGTCTCTTGATATTCTCTATGAGGAATAGAAGCAGCCCAATGGGCAATTTCATTTGTAATGAGATTCTTGAAGCTTAAAGCTATGCTGATCTTTTCTCTACCATGGGCTAGGAGGTAAAGAAGTTGTCTGCCTCAGTGATACCTATGATGTAGTCTGTAGAGAGTGATTTGGATAGTTTTGCTGCTCCTTTTTCCCTACAAATAAAGACATTGTTGCTACCATAGCCTTTTAAAGAATCTTCTTAATAGGAATTATAGTTGTTCTCACAATCTTGCTAATGTTATGATACCCAAATACCATTCTCTAATAATACATCACAATATTGGATGACAATTCTTTATTTCAAATCTACACTACTGCCTGGATGGTATTTCATCATACTATATTGGCCTTAAAGAATCATTCACCTTTTTACCCTAACTGTAACCCTAAAATGATCAGTCTGTTCTCTAACCCCTAAGAGAGTATTCACATAACGACCTGTAACTGCTAGCCCACCTAGACTTAAGAAAGCAGATTGGTCATTGCTTTTTCATGCCTAGACAGAAGTCTTCCATTCCCTTACCTGGGGTTTGGTTAGATGACTGCTAGGAACAGTTACTCAGGGGAAGGAGAAGGAGAAGGAGATAAAATTCCCATGCAAGGATTTGAAGGTTTCTAACAAAGCTATCCATAATACCAGACACTGGTCTTAGTCATTCAAAGGAATTTTATGTGGGGAGAGCTGCTCTAAAGAAAGATATAGAGGCCCTATGAAAAAGGACAAGCCTAGAGACCCTATTAATTGTGTTGGTGGGAGCCACCACACATATCTGAGATCTGATTTTCTTGTAAAGTGTGACTAACCTTGACAATTACAAACTATCTGAGTCTCACATTTCTCATGGATTCCAGCTCTGTAGACCATACTCTTCTCTCCTGACAGGGTGCTTTCTACTCTTTGCTCTCTGCTTGTTTCAACAAACACCAGATTTCACCTTTTCTCTATTTCCCTTGTCCTTGGGTATTCAAATCTTTTCTTATCCCTGAAGAATCTAGGATCTTGGGCAATTACCCTACCAACCTGATGCTCTGCAAACACCCTATCTTGATCCTTATTGTGGCAACTCTCAATTAATGCCTGTTTTCTTGTTTTTGTTTTGGTTGCTATTGTTTTAAACTCAAATGTTACATATTGCATGATGCTCAATGCCCCTACCTCATACTTACACTTATAAGATTGGCCTATTTGGGGAATAATTATGATGCTTAGTTCCAAGTTAGTGCAGAAGATGGTTCCATTCCTTCAAGTAGGAGAGGAATGGGTAGAGGGAGGGGGAAAGGAGAGGAGGGAGAGGGAGAATAAAGTTAATGAGAATTTGGAGAAAGAAACCTACATAGATCTTCTCTGTTGGGAAAAGAGAACAAAAAGCTGACAAATTTCAGACATTGGCTCTTATTCTCAGGACTCACAGTTAAAAGTGTTCTCATTACTAATTGTGGGGGTTGGAACAATAATCCTCTGGTGTATGTCTAGCCTTGACAATTACAATCTATCTGAATCTCACAGTTCTCATAGACTAGATGGCTACATTCCTTCTGGCACCAGCATTCTATCAATATTATGGACATTATTGTTCTTCCAGGCACAAAGGACACCAGAAATGAAAATTGGTCAGGAATCTGGGATTAGGGATCTCTTAATGGCAGGGATTGTTCACTTCTCAGTTCTGAGCCTCACTTCCTCTTGTGAAAACAGAGAATGACTAGGATCTCTCTCTCTCTCTCTCTCTCTCTCTCTCTCTCTCTCTCTCTCTCTCTCTCTCTTTCTCCTCTCATATCTCCTCTTTCCTCTCTCTTGGCTCTATCTGCAAGACCATGTATGAATGTCATGTTCATGGAATAATTAACAGATAATGGCATCATGATTTATGTGATAATGAGGGAAAGAATATGTATTATGTTATGACATTTTATGATATTGTATTAATTCCTAATCATTCCTTTGTATACAGAAAGTTTAGGCTAGGCCCTGAAAAATTCTTTTTATTACCAATAATATTAATAGTTTTTCTATGATTTCTAGTTTGACCAAGTTAATATCAATGTTCAAGAGGTGTCTTTATATAGAATTCTGAACTCATTAAAGCTTAGTGGATAATTCAGATGTACTAGAACTTTTCAAATGTAGTTTTTCAGACGATATATAACCTTTCATTCCAAGGATATAAACTAGTCCATTACAACAAAGAAATTAATCGGGAAAAAAAGCTTGCATGGATGATTTGGTAGGGAATATCACCCTTGACTAAAACAAGAGTGTCTTCCTAAAGACTTCATAAACTTTACCTCCTTTTCTTGAGGATGCTGTTCAAGGACGTGGAACTCAAATAGCACGGTCCTCATAAGCACTCTTCAGCAGACATTTTGCTTGCTGCTATAAATCTTCTTCCTTGGCAGAGATGGGAACATCTACCCCTTCTCCTGAGGTTGCAATGTGAAATTGTGGCATGAGTCAACAAAGCTTACCTGGAGGAATCCATGAGTGTATTAGTCTTAGAGAGCAATGAGAGAAGGGTTACAGACAGGAACACAGGTGACCTTAAAGTAGCCACACAGAAATGTTCACCCTCAGTAGGGATTGTGGTTTCCAATGGAGTATAGATGGAACTCCCTTCCTCCATCTCTCCACAACTTTCCCCAAGGCCACATGCAATCAAGGAAGATGGAGGGGGGGGTTCGGGATACTCAGGTACATGTGAGTACCCCATGACTCTCAAAGGAGACTCCCTTCTATGAGGAAAAGTAAACAGTCAACTGTGTCAGCTGTGATGATCTTTTTGCAGTCCCAAAAGAACTCTTGAAGATGGTAGCAGTTTGGCTTAGAGAAAAGCACAGATGTGTTGAGACACAACGCATCTATCTTGAAAGCCTTAATCTTTTCATTTATTGTCTGAAAGGCATCTGTGATTGTAACACAAACTCCTTGGCGTTAGACTTGGTATTAGCTTTGAAACAGTTGCCAAGATGGCCTCCAAAACACCATCCTGAAGGCAGGAGAGCATGCAAAAATGAACTGGGTTGAGCATGTTCTATTATTCAGACTGCAGGGCTGTTGCATTCATGCTGCTTTGATTTTCCTGCCTGTGTTAGTCTATTGCTGTGAGGTGACACCACAATTACAACAACTTTTATAAAAGAAAGCATATCTTTGGGGCTTACTTGCAGATTCAGCGGTTTAGTTCTTTATCATCCTGGTAAAAAGGATGGTGGCAGGCCGACAAGGTGCTAGAGAAGTAGTTGAGAGTCCTGTATCTGGATCCTCAGGAGGCTGAAAGAGAGGGACTCATGGACCTGGCTTGGGATTTTGAACCCTCAAAGGCCACCCCCAGTGACACTTCTTCCAACAAGGCCACACCTTCTAATCTTTCACATTCTGCCACTCTCTGTTAACTAAGCATTCAAATCTATGAGCCTATGTGGGCCATTCTTATTCATCTGCCTCCTGCTGTCCTCTCTGCTTTCCACAGTGCTTACTGAGAGTCCTTCTTCACTGTTAGGATCTGAGAACTTTGTATTTTAACTTTGCTGATGTTGATGCCCACAATGAGCCAGCTTTGCTGCTACTGTTCTCATCCTCCCACATCAATACTTGGACTTGCTGTCAGACTTTTACCATGGTTACTAATGGATAGAGGTAAACACCTCCATCACCAGGCAATGATGTCTGGATTTCTAGGCTATCTTCCCCCCTTTTATTTACTAGTTGTCTTAGCTTGCTTTCTATTACTTTGATAAAGACCATGGCCAAAAGGTATTTGTGGAGGAATACGCTTATTTCAGTTTACAGATTACAGACCATTGTGAAGGGAATTTGTGTCAGAAGCTCAAGGCAGGAGTGAGGAACTGAAATACAGGTCATGGACAAATATTGATCACTGTTTTGCTCCTGAAAACTTTCTCATTATGCTTTGGTATACAACCCAAAACCACCTCACCAGGGTTGGTACAACCCACAGTGAACTGTACCATCCTACTGCAATTATTAAGCAAGAAAATATCCCCCACAGACAAGACTACAGACCAAGCTGATGGAAGCATTTCCTTAACTAAGATTCTCTGTTGTTGGATATAAGTGGGTTTTTGTGAATTTGAGAAAATTCAACAAGCACACTAGTGTCGTACTTGATCAATGCCAAGGCTAACACTGCTGACATGTTCCTTGTCAGTGTCTGCTCATGGCACAAAAGCCATGCTTTCACTGTCTTGTCAGCTGGAAACCACAGCCTTCTCTAAGACTGACTTCTATTGGCTCTGTTTCTGTTATCTATTTTGTGTGGGTGTGCTTTCATATTCATGCTGCAAATATTCCAAAATTCTTATGGATGGCACAATGTGATTCTTCAAGCAGATGTGGTGATGAAAATACAGTTAGTTTTCTATTGCTGTGATGACAATCAACACAGGAAAGAATTTTATCTTTAGGAGATCTCTAATGTGGTCCTAGAGAAGACTTGGTGTTGGTGGGATGATTCTATTGGAGGTGGAGTACAGACAATAGTGTACTTCCTGCTCATTCTGGTGATAGGCAGAACTCGGTTCCATATATTTTAAAGATTGTGGTTTTTTTTTTTTTTTTTTTTTTTCTCTTTTATTTTTCGATGTCTGTTTTGGCTATTCCCAGTTTCTATACTTTCTTATGTCAACACTTCCTTTCAGGTTTAGACTCCCTCTCTCATCTGCATTTTCTTTATCCATGTCTCTAATTTTACTGTTTGCTTCAGGCTAGCTGTAAGCTCTCAATGTGTCTGCATTAGATAGTAACTGCTGGGATTGCAGTTAAATTACATCCCTGGCTCATCTCATCACTGACCCTATCTTGTTTTTTGCTCTGCTTTCAAGAACTCGTGTGCATTGATCTCCTGACTCTCAAGGTATTTATCCTTAATCACATTTACAAAGAAATTATTTCAGTGAATATATTCACAGATTTTGATGATTAGAACATAGACTTCTTTGGGCCAAATTGTTCTATCTACTGTAGAGTCTTCTGCAATCTATGTTGACTTAATATTTCTAATAACATATGATTGGCATCTAATGGGAAGGTATAGATGAAACACTGGGCACAGAGAAATATTCTTGCAATTTTAGCACTCAGTAGGCTGAGGCAGCAGGGTCATGAACTCAAGATCATGAACTCTAGCCCTGGCTAGACTGATAATGTGTTACAAGCAAGCTGGGGCCATATACTGAGGCCTTGTATATTTTCAAAGGCTGCAGATGGAGGTTAGGCTATACATTAAGTGTCTTTTGATTATAAAGTAAGATACAAAATAAAGATATTTATTAGTTCATTAAATAGAAAACTCCAGATGACTTCATATCATGATGGAGCCAGGAATTCAAACATCTTCAGAAACTGCCTTCTCCCATTTTTTGACCCATTTTTCCTCTCTTCCAATTGCAGACTCAGGCAGGTTGTCTTCAGACTTTTCCTTTATTGTTTTATATTTCACAGCAAAGAAAAACTTCATTGTCCACTAGCTACAAGAAAAGTTTGGGAGACAAATTCTTAATATCTTGCCATGTTACATAACTATCTTATAACAAGTCACTCTGTGCTACCGAAATGCAAAGCTCTGATTTTTAGGCCCAATCTAAATCTACTCTCAAAATCTTAAACAAAAAGCCTAGTTCTGGGACTGGGGATATAACTGAGTCATTAGGGGGCTTGTTGAGCATGTGGATATAGGAGGCCTTGGGTTCCATATTAAAGACTGTAAGGAAGAAAACAAACAAGCAAACAAACAAACACATCCAGCCCTGTACCCTGATGAGCATGAATATTTAAATGTTGTCAACCTAGGACAATAATGGCTACCCCCTGTCCTCTTTTAGTATTGGGTGTGGACCTTTCCCTATATAAGTGCACATATAACTGGGTGGAGGTGTTACCTATGAATGACAGATTGAAATGGGACATCAAGGGCTTAAGAACTGTTGACTTTGTATAAGACAAGTTTTGTTAACCAAGAAAGAGGAGTAGAACTGTGAGAAGCACTCAGTGAACAACTCAGAGACAAGAGGACAATGTGACAATGAAGGCTCTAGAAACACACCTGTTTTAAGCTTTGTATTTCAAGTTATATTTCAGAGTGTCAATGTGATGGGAGAGGCTAGGATGCAGACTGGCATTGTACTTCAAAAGACACACTTTTTCTGCCCATTACACTTGGGGCCTCAATCCTTGCTTTCCAAAATTTAATTCTCTTAATGAAAAGTGTCTGACTGCTGTTTTAAATTATCATTATTCATAAGGAGTTCTTAATAGTGTAAGATTGCAAGTTGTGGAGACTACTTTCCAGGAACTGTTCCCCACGTAAGAACCATTCTTTTTAACTGGGATCTTGATCCTGCCTCTTTCTTCAAGTCTGACAGCTTCCAGGACCATGCAGTTCACTCTAATTAAGTTTCACTTCCAGTAAATAAGTCCTGTCACTACATGCTCCTTACTTCAGGAATAAATCTATCCTCTGGAAATCATAAACCCACACTCTTTTTACTTGATTTTTTTTTCTAGAAAATATTCATGTTATTGTTTATTACAAATTCTTGAGAAAAAGAATGTTGATCCCATTCAGAAAGATGGAATGCCCTTTTGACAACACAGAGTATCAGTTAGGTGGCAGCAGCCTGGATGTCTGGAGCAGGATTCTTCTGAAGGTGTTGGGAATCAGCTATTAAAATCATAGTCTACCATAACCAGACAGCTCCCTGAGATATGCGCAAAATGGAGAACTCACTTTTTCATCAGGGCTTCTTGATCACTTTCTGATCTTATCTGGGGAGCCCAACCTCCAAAATCCTCTACCTGAGAAATGTCTCCTAGTCCCTGTCAAAAATCACAGGTTCAATTTCTTTTCTCTGGAGAAGAACCTGCCCAGCAAACACCTAGAACGTAAACAAGGAATCTCCAGTACCTTAAGCCTCAGTTAATATAAATTCTCCTGGAAGACCACTTCTCTCTCTCCAAGGTTTATATAGCCCTTGTTCTTGTTAACCCCAAATAAAACATATGCACAAGCTATTTCACTGAATACCATCTAAGAGAGATGTAATACTGAAATCCTGAGAGAAGAAAGACACTCCCTCCTCTCTCACCAGCCCACCCCACCAAAGATCTTACTGACCCACCCGATTCGGTGTCCACTTCATCACCCAAAGTAGGAAATGGAATTCAGAACAACAAGAAGGTGATATATCCTTTGAATCAAGGTTCAAAATATGGTAAGTTTCTTCCCTAGCCAGGATCCACAGGTCCACTCACTATCACCCCTAGAGACCCACTAGGAAAACTTTTGCTTCCTGTTTCTGAAGTCTTACATTCTGTTGACTAGAACTTTTGGTTGCAGAAGGAGGATTACTCCTGCCAGGAGCCTTAACATACATTCCACTGTACTGGAAGCTCTGACCCCCCTCCCATTCCCTGTACCCACCACTTCCACTAACAGGCTAAGAAAAGAATAACTGTGCTGAGAGGGGTGATTGATCTAGATTTCCATGAGCAAATTGGACTGCTGCTCCACAATGGTAAGAAAGATTACGTCTGGAGTGCAAAAGAGCCTTGGTGGTCACATGTCCTGTGATTGAAGCCAGTAACAAACTACAGCTTAATCCAAGCTTGATTATCAAGGGCACAGGCCTGTCCCATCAGGAAAGAATGTGTAAGTCACTTCTCCAGGAAAATAGCCAAGACTTGCTGAAGTACTTGCTGAGGTTGGAGGAAACACAAAATGGGTAGCAGAGACGAGCTAAGACCTTAAGACCAGAAAAGAGGAATATAATTGGCATAAGTGTTTCTGTCATATATTGTAAAGAATGTATTATACAGATCTTTGTGTTTTCTTTCCTCAATTTCTTTATCATGTGATATAACATCAATTAAGAGATTATTAATAGTTATATAAAAGAATGCTTTTCAGGGGACATTGCCACCTATTTATAATGTGTTTGAGGTTGTATGAGAGAAAGTTATATTAGATATAATTATAACTTGTTTAAATATATGATATACTTGAGATTGTATATAATGTAGTTATACTATATTTAGGTTTTATTATTATGACTTTGTTATTATTTTCATTTAGAAATTGATGAGTACATATGGAGATATGATTCTGTGTCAAATTGTCAAGTAAGACTTTTGATGGCTACTTTGTCAACTTGAATATATGTGGAATTAACTAAAATCCACAAATGAAGGCAAACCTGTGAGGGAATTTTGCTTAATTTGAATTGACTTCTAATCTGGATCTTTGAGGTAGGAAAACTGGGTGTTAATCCAGATCTTTTGTATTGAGAAAACATACCTTTAATCTGGGCCACACCTTTTACTGAAAGCCTATATAAGAACATATAAGAGTGAAGCTTTTGCTCTTGCTTCCTTGCTTTTCCCTTGCTAGCATGTTCATTCCTTCACTGGCATAAGAGCCTACGTCTTTGGCATTGTGGCATACAGTGAAGGCAAGATGAGTTATCTAACCTCATGAACTGACTTAATTCTTAGACCTTCTGTTAGTAGGCACCTGTTGTTGGATCAGCTGGACTGAAGCCTGTAAGGCATTTTAATAAATGTTCTTTATATAGAGAAATGAATTCTGTAAGTTCATTTACTCTAGACCCCTGAATCATATGAATGAAATTGATTATGCCTGGGAAGGTGATGGTTTAGTTAGAGTTTCTATTGCTGCAGTGAAAACTGTGAATAAAAAAGCAAGTTGAAGGGGAAAGGGTTTATTTGGCTTACACTTTCTTATTGCTGTCCATCACTCTTAGACTGAGTTCCTATCTCTGTATAGGAATTCAAATAGGGCAGGGATCTGGAGGCAACATCTGATACAGAAGCCATGGAGGGTTGATACTTTCTGGCTTTCTCCTTTTGGCTTGGTTAGCCTGATTTCTTATAGATTCCAGAGCAACCGCCCCAAAGATGGTACCTCACACAGTGATTTGGTCCATCCTCCATCAATCACTAATTAAGAAAATGCCTTATATATGGATCTTGTGGAGGCATTCCTTCCTTTCAGATAATCCTAGTTTGACTGTCAAGCTGACAAAAAACTAGCCAGCACAGATAACAATAAGCCCTGCTTTCATTTCAAAAAGGAAAAACAAAGTCACATGGGTTTATTACTACAGATGACATGAAAATCACTGCTATGAATCAAGCTCAAGGTCTCTGTGCTTCATATCAAGAACTGGTGAGAGTGAGAAGCCTTTTATTTTCTCTGACACATTTGTTTCTTTCTATTTACTTATAACCAATACATAGTAGGGAGTTAATATTTTCATGAATTCTATGCATCTTTCTTCTAAGGTCAGGTTTTAGAAGTGGTTCTGCCTACTTACCCTTCAGTGTAATAAATTCAGTTGGCTCCCACCCCTCAGTTAGGACTGCTTTTCCTAAGTCTTCAGTTGATCTCTGTAAAGATGTATGGAACAGCTGAACTATTACTATTTTGCCACCTGAAAGCGTTTGAAAGTACATAATTCTGTTCACAATCACAGTATCATTATCTTTTGCCAGTTTTGGTTAATAGAATAAATTGAATAAGAGGAAATTATACATACATTTTGGTATAGTGAAGACAGTATTGTGCTTAGTTGCAGAAGAATTTGAATAGGCAAGCCTAAACTCAGTAAATATTATAAACATATGTTTGACAAAATGATACATATGAAAAACAGTTAACAAACGTAATAAGAAATTTAAGCATTTTTTATCTTTTCGTATAAGATATTTTGATTCTTTTCTTCTTTTTCCTTCAACTCCTCTCAGATTGTTCCTTTCCTTCCTAACTTCCAAATTTCATGTTATTTTTCTTTCTTAAAAAACAGCAATAGTACACATGGGGGACCCATGGTTCCACCTGCAAATGTAGCAGAGGATTGCCTTGTCTGGCGTCATTGGGATGGGAGGCCCTTGGTCCTGTGAAGGATTGATGCCCCATTGTAGGGGAAAGATGGGGTGGAGAGGTGGGAGTGGGTGGGTGGGGTGGGTGGATGAGCACCCTCATAGAATCAGGGGGGATTGCATAGGGGGTTTGTGGAGTGGAAACTAGGAAGGGGGACAACATTTGGAATGTAAATAAAATAACCAATAAATATTAACAAATAATAGCAATATAAAATGAGCAAATAAACAAAGGTGTATACTTATGCACAATAAAATTAAAACCAGAAAATTTTCATGTTGAAAAATGACTTCTAAGCATGATACCTGACCTATGGATGATATAATTAGTGTGGCTTCATTGAAGAGAAATGATTTTCTGTCTCCCAGTAGCTATCAAATGCATATATCATCTTGTTAAGGAGTGCTCAAATCCCCTTCTCCATTCTGGGATTTTGTCTGACTTGAACTTGTGAAGATGATGTGCATGTTCTAACAATCTCCTGGAGCTCATCAGGCCTGTTGTGTCTGGAATACATTGTTTTATTGGAGTTTTCCATCACTACGGGATCTTCCAATCTTTTTGCCTACTCTTTTGCATTGATCCCTAAGCCTTGACTGAGGGTGTGTGATAAAGACATCCTACTTAGGGCTGAATGTTTTAAAGTCTCTGACTGTCTGCACATTTTTTCTATTTGTGATTTTCTTGTTATTTACTACCTACTGTAAGAAGAAGCTTCTCAAATGAGGGTTAATCAGTGCACTGATTTCTGGGAATATCACTAATATTATTCAGAGTCATTTATTATTATGTTCATTTAGCAGAACAATAGCAGTTGATTTGCCCCTAGGACCATGTCCTATTTCATCTTAGGTTATTTGCCTTATTGACAGCAACAGTTATGTGTTCCTTCTTACTGAGAGGGCTTTAAACCAAAGAAAAAGAACGAGTTGGTTACTCCCAGCACATTTTGCCATTTTTTGCACCAGTGGGTAAATATTGAAGCTGGGTGGCTGTTGTAAGTCACAGGTTTGATAATTACATGTCTCCTCTTCTTGCTTGAGGAATAGCTCAGTTTCTCCATATTTGGCTGAAAAAAAGATATTTTGTGTCTTTGGGAATAGGTCCTTACCATCAAGTTCTGGTGGGTAACCAATACCCTCGCAATAACTTATAACATTTTGGGGATAAATGGGATTCCTTTGCCCATTGATTCAAAATTATATAACCCACTGTTAGTACTGTAGATTTTATTTTGTAGCATATGATGTCTGGTTCAGACACTTTATTCCCTATTATATACAGTAACTCCACTTAAACTCTACAGTAGTGGGTTTCTATAGGGCTTTTCAAAAGGACTTTAGTGTTTTTTATCCATCCTCTATATTCCCTATTCTACTTTATAGTCCACCCACCACTCCATTTAATCTTTTTGCTGTAATTACTCTTTTATCCCTTTATAACACTATACTCTTACCAGCTCCCTCTCCTCTGTGAAAACTCTAAATGAAACACACATACATCTATCTTACTTGAAAGTTAACATTCATGTATAAGAGAAAATATACAATGTTTGTATTCCTGGATTTACATTACCAAATTTAGGATGATTGTTTTTAGCACTATCCATTTACAAGAAAATCTCACTTTTCTTAACAGCTAAATAAAATTCCACTGGGCAATGTAACACATTTTCATTTTCCATTCATTAGTTGGTAGACATCTAGGCTGTTTACAATTTCTGGATCTTATAAATAGAGCAACAATGAACATGGATGAGCAAATATCTCTCAAGTAGGATATAGAGTCCTCTGGGTGTATGCCCAAGAATAGTGCTGTTCTATCTTTTAGTAGATCGATTTTAAGCATTTTGAAGAATCTTCACAATGATTTTAGTAGAGTCCTGTTCTAGTTTGCACTTCTATGAGAATTGAATAAATATTCCCCTGACATTGATTCTCCAGAAGCATATGATGTCATTATTATTTTTATTGACGATGCTGCTGCTACTACTACTACTACTACTACTACTACTACTACTACTACTACTACTACAACTACTGCCACTATTATTACTATTAATCTTGGCCTTTATGACTGGAGAAGAGTGTAATCTTATACCAGTTTAAAAATTTGAAATATCCTTATAGCTAAGTATGCTGATTATTTTTAAAGTGTTTATCAGTCTTTTGTATTTCATTTTTAGGAGCTTTTCATTTAACATTGTATCATATTTTTTAAATTGAGTTATCTGTTTTCTTGACATTCTTTTTTTTTTAGTTCTTTTTATTTTCTGGGTACTAACCATCTGTCAGTTGTATAGTTGATAAAGATTTATTTTCAAAAAATCTCACCCTGTAGGCTACTGTATGTTCCATTTATTAACTATTGGTCTTAATGCCTATGCTTTCAGGTTTTTGCTCACAAAGTGTTTTCTTTTGTCAGTTAGTTCAACTGTATTTCACTTTTTCCTCTATCAGATTCAGGGTATCTCGTCTTACTTTGAGGTTCTTGATCCATTTGAAATTGAGTTGTGTGCACAATGACCAGTAATGTTATATTTTTATCTCCTACATGAAGCTATCCTGTCAGGTGCCATAATGGAACAAGCTAATAACTAGCAGGTGATCTTCCTGAAATGGCGTGCTTCAGAATATTATATAATCTGTGACAGGTTTGACCTTATTCAGCAAGGCTGTAAGGGAATTCGTTTTAGGAAAGATTCCTGCTATTAATTTGCTTTTCCCATTATTTATTAAACATATATAACAATTACTAAGTGATAGCACACCCCTTTTGATCAGATCTCTGCAGATCCACAATGATTACTCTCTTGTAGTGATGCTATATGGACCAATAGATGACTTCTTAAATCTTAATAAAGATCCTATAAGAATTTCTAAAATTATATCAGTAACTATTAAGCTCTTTTATAGTAGGACTACTATTAGGTTCTTTTCTAATAGTTAAAACTGCAAGGAGAACTCTGTCAGTCTCCCATGTGTCACCAGTTAATTGCTCTTAGATAGTAACCAGACTTTCTCCTACTCAGAGCACATTCCAAAAGTTTGTAAAACAATTAACCAAAGGTCATAAAAAGGGAACTAATGATTTATTATAGGTACAAGGACAGAAGATAAAATATTGACTGGGTTAATCTATAGAAAACTCCACAAATAACTTAGTTATGGTTTTAAACCTTCACTGAACCTGTGGAGCTGTGACAAGTGATGGATGTTTAGCCAAATAACTGCTCCTAATGGATATGCATGTAAACATTCTGTGTTGTAAACTTCTATTAAAATTTATGATTTGATTTTGTGTGTGAACGTTTGGTCCACTTTTAAAAATGTGATCATGTATTCTGAAAGATGTTCAAGTGCAGAGGACAAAGAGAATAGTGAGTCCTGACCTGAGAAGAACAGAGTTGAGAGAGCAAATGAGTTGAGAAAGGAACTGAGCTGAGTAGATGTTTCTAGAAAGAACACTTTTTAGACATCATTAAATTCAAGAAGAAGTTAGAAGTATAGGCATAGCACTGGGAGAAAAGGCATTGAGAATAAAAGTATTATTGTGACATCAGGAGTAGAGAGCAAGACTGGAAAGAGAATGCAGAGTGGAATGACTTAAAACTATAGGTAACATAAATAAGAGAGCAATGTGCAGAATGCAGAGGGAAAGAGGAAATAAGAAGAAGCTGTACAGAACAGCAGGAGCAGGCAGGATTTTCGTTACCATGGGACAGAATAGGTCCTTTTGTAATAACAAGGCAGGCTGAGTCTTATTAAAAGCAACAAACCTTTTTTTTTTTTTTTTTGCCAACTTGGTTTTAATTCATTTAGCATTAAAAGGGTAGAAACTTTTCTTTCTCTGTGCAGTAAAGATTGGAGCTCATTTTTCATCCAGAATGAGTGAGTTCTTTCTGTACTGGTGCTTGATCTTTTGCTCCATATGCATATGTAAGTATGGATATGTATTTAAGTATGTAACTGTGAGAATGCATGCAAGTTGGGTCCAACTGGTTTGAATGGAAATGCATAAATGCACATACATGAATTTGTATATGAACTTATGTGAGTTTATGTATATTTGCCTATGTAAAAGTATTTCCTTCTGTAAGTATTATTCTCTTCTCCTGATTTAATAGAAATTTACTGCTCCAAACTTCCCCCTAGCCCAACAAGCAAGAGACATCTGGACAAAGGGGAAAAGGCTCTAGCAACTAATCCTTTACTTTATCCCCTGCTGTTTTAGGATGGGTGCTAAGTGCCACAGACTGCAGTTTCTGGCCTCAGAGCATCACAGAATGCAGGTCAGCTAGAATATAGTAACTTAGATTTAGATAAGTAAACTTTTTATTATTTTATGCCAACCCTAAATATCTTGTAAGACAAAGTCTTAGCCTCCATTGATGCTCTTCCCCTCCACTGCCTCAAGAAGAACCACAAAGAAAGAAGAACCCATGCCAGGTCTGGTCCACAGCACTATCCAGTTTAACTACCACCATTTTTGGAAGATACTGGGTTTCTTTAGTGTGTTGTTGTGGTCTTCTCCTTCTCTTTCTCCTCCTTCTCCTTCTCCTTCTCCTTCTCCTTCTCCTTCTCCTTCTCCTTCTCCTTCTCCTTCTCCTTCTCCTTCTCCTTCTCCTTCTCCTTCTCCTCCTCCCCCCTCCTCCTTCTCCTCCTCCATTATTCCTTCTTCTTCTTCTTCTTCTTCTTCTTCTTCTTCTTCTTCTTCTTCTTCTTCTTCTTCTTCTTCTTCTTCTTCTTCTTCTTCTTCTTCTTCTTCTTCTTTTCCTTCTTCTCTTCCTCTTCCTCCTCTTCCTGCTCCTCCTCCTTTTCTTTCTTCTTTCTCTTCATCATCTCTCTTATCTCTCCTCTTTCTCTTCCCTTTTCTTTAAAATATGATGTGTGTAGGTGTGTAGAGTTGTGCCTGAGTTTCAATTCTATTTCATATCAACTTGAAATCAGGAATATTCATGCCTCCTCCAGCAGTTGTTTTATTCAGGATTGTTTTAGTTATCCTGGTGTTTTGTTTTGTTTTGTTTTGGTATGTGTATGTGTTTTCATATGACATTTAAAATTAGTTTTAAAAATGTCACGAAAGATTTCTGTTGGAATTTTGATGAAGAATTATCTTCTGAGGCTATAGAGAAAGATATTGTCTACTTAATGTCTTCCTCAGTATATTTATAATTGTTTATTAGAAGGTCAACTGTTTGTGTGCGTGTGCATGTGTGTATGTTAATTTTATATCATATTATTTTGCTGATATCAACTATAGATAATTTCTGGTAGATTATTTAGGGTCTTTTTGGCTATAAAACCATACCTTTTAAAAATAAAAATACTTTGATTTATTCTTTTCCTATTTATAACCCCTTGATGTCCTTCAGTTATCTTAATACTTTAGCTAAGACTTTGAACTGATATGGAGAAAGTGGATCTCTTTCTTATTTTCAGTAGAAATGCTTTCAGATACTTTACATTTAGGATATTGTTGGCTGTGGACTTGTTGCAAATTATCTTTATTATGTTGAAATATATACTTCATATTTGTAATCTCTCCAGCTCCTTTATCATGAAGGGATGTTGGATTTTTGTCTTAGTAATTGCTGCATCAAATGAGATGATAATATGGTTTCTGTCATTTAATCTGTTCATGAGGTAGATTGTATTTACTGATTTCCATTTGTTGAGCCATCCCTGAAGTTCTGGGATAAAACACATTTGATTATATTGGATAATCTTTTTGACATATTACTGAATTTGGCTTTCAAGTACTTTATTTGGAAACTTGTATCTATGTTATCATGGAATATGTATATATACTTTTCTTTTTTGAGCTTTTGTATGGTATTAGAGCAATAGTGGTTTCATAAAAAGAATTTCTGAATGTTCTTCAGTTTCTATTTTGCAGAATAGTTTGAGGAGCATTTGTATTAGTTCTTAGAAAGTCTGGCAGAATTCTGCACTGAATAAATCTGGTCTTGGCATCCATTCAATTGTGATATTTACTTCTAGTTCATTAGGAATTGAGTCTGTTTCATTTATTTATTTCATGTAGATGTAATTTTGGTTAATACATTTCTATGCATTATATTTCTATCTATCTCTGTATCTTCTATCTATCTATCTATCTATCTATCTATCTATCTATCTATTTATCTACTATCTATCTACTATCTATGGGAGAAAAAGAGAAAGAGAGAAGTGAAGAGCAGAGGGATGGAGAGAGAGAGAGAGAGAGAGAGAGAGAGAGAGAGAGAGATCTGTTTTAAAAGGTTTGTCAACCTTGCTGAATTTTTCAAAGAATCTACTTTCTCTTTCTTTGATACTTTATATTTCTAAAATTTCTACATTATTATTTTGAGACTTGAGTTTGTTATTAGATTCCCTTATTGTTATTCTTGGATCTCCTGGGTCAATTCTATATGGGATTAGGAAAGTGACCTAGAGTCCTTTTTGTGAATGGAGAAGTGGGAAGAGTCTGGTAAAATTTTCTTACTATTTTTTTTTTTACAGTAAAAGATTAAAGGCATTAAAACAAGAATGAAACTCAATGGAAACAGGTGAAGGTGTACATATGTGCAGACATGACACCACAATATTCTTAGCAGTACTACTCCTAGGAAGAGGAACATAGCTGGAGTGAACATGAGCAGTGATGCCCAATAGTATGATCAATAATCAACTATATCTAATAAATGATCACGACTTTTCAAGTTTTGAATAAATACATATAACATTTCTTGAGACTAAATTATAGGGTGATTTTCTACACAAAATAATTTTTATCTCTCTCCTAGGCCACTTATTAGTTTCCTGAAAACTATCCTCTTACTATTACATTCATGTAGAAGAAAATGGAATCTACAGTTCACCCACGAGAGGGAACTTTTGTTTTTATTGTTTTTGTTGTTGTTGTTGTTGTTGTTGTTGTTGTTTTTCTGGACCTGAATTGCCTTAGTTGATATATTTGCCAGCATAATACATTTTTTAGAAAATTGCATGACTTCATTTTTTTTTCTTTACTGCAAAATAGATCCAAGTATATGTGTATCACATCTAAAGAACACGATTATCTTTTTTATGAATATTGAGGTCAGCTCATTTACTTGCTACAATGAACAGAGCAGGAGTAAACATGTATCAGCAAATGTCTCTGTGATAGTGTGGAGGTCTTTGAGAACATTCCCAGAAGTACTGTACTTGAGTAATAATGAAAGTTTTAGTTTTAGAATTTTAAGAAAATCTCACACTGATTTCCACAATGGCTGCACCAGCTTACATTCCCACCAACAGTCAATTAGCATTTCTCTTTCCACAGCATTTGTTGTCATTTTTATTCTTGTTGTTGGCCATTTCCACTGGCCTGAGATGGAATTTCAAAATAGTTTTAATTAGCAGTTTTATGACAGCTGAGAAGGTCAAACGCTGTAAATACATATTAACCATTTGTGCTTCTTCTTTTGAGAAATTTGTGTTCAGTGTTATATCCCATTTCTAATAACATTTGTTAGATCTGTTCTTGGAGAATTCCATACATGTGTAATGTATTCTGATTACGTTCACTCTCCACCTTCTCTTATTTCCTTCCCATCCCTTCTCTACTCTACAAATCTTTTTCCACATTCATTTATTTTTGTCTTGTTACCTACTAAGATTAACAGGAAAATCTGTGTGAATAGGAGTTTGGAATTTTGAATTTGAGCCTGGCAAGTTCACAGTGAATATATAAATGTGGTGAATAATACAACTGAAGACAGTAACTTCTGTTCTTCCACAGTCTATCAGCAGTCAAGAATTCAACAAAGGAAATAAGATTCTGTGGAATCTTCTCCAATCCATGATTGACTGTGAACCAGCCAACTCTTGTTTAGCTGTAGGTCAGGTACATACAGTGGCTGAGATGATCTCAATGGGTTTGTCTTGCAAGAACATAGAATATCATAGCCCATCTCCCTATCTTTTGGTCCACACTGCCACAGTGTTCTCTGAGTTTCAGAGAAAATGGAAGAAAAGTCTTTTAGTACTATTGCCCTGGGGTATATTTATGACTTTAACTCTAACCAGCATTTGTTTTAGAAAATTTGATGTACCTGTGTTTGAAGAATATGTATCTAGAATAGTAATGTTCTTTTAATTATCAACCAGGAAGAGATTTTTCTAAACTTCTTTTTTTTGGAATGGTTTTGTGCTAAAGTCTATTTGTCAGATTTTAGAATAGCAATATAACTTCTTGTTTCCTAGGATCATTCTATAAGAATACCTTTTTACACTCCTTCTGGCCAAATGCAGTGTCTTTTTTTTTTCTTCCCAAATGAGGTACCTTTCTTTCAGTCAAGCAATAGGTGCATCTTGCCCTTTAATTCAATATGTTCATTTGTGACTTGTAATATCTATTTATTCATCCCTCTACCTGTGAATCTATGTATGTACGTATGTCTGCATGTGTGCATGCACATATGTATATACTAATGTATATATGTATGTATCTATCAATGATCTATCTATCTATCTATCTATCTATCTATCTATCTATCTACCTATCTAGCTTATCTCCCTCTCCCTCTCCCTCTCCCTCTCCCTCTCTCTACCTATCATCTATAATCTATCTATCATCTATCTATCTATCTATCTATCTATCTATCTATCTATCTATCTATCTATCTATCTATATCTCCCTCTCCCTCTCCCTCTCCCTCTCCCTCTCCTTCTCCTTCTCTCTACCTATCATCTATCTATCATCTATCTATCATCTATCATCATCATCATCATCATCATCATCATCATCATCATCATCTGTTTATCATGTGGAGGTAAGAAGAGTTGATCCTTTTTTGAGTTCTTCTATTATTTACCTCAGCTTGTAAGTCTTGAAAGCATTTTTATCCATTGAGTCATCTTACTGACACATATCTGTGTCCTTTGCTTTGGATTGTTGAGGTAATAAATATTTTCAGTTCTTTATTTAAAGATATATAATTTTTCTATGATATTTTTGGTTTTGTATTATTTGTCAATTCTTGTTCCTTTCTTGGTTAGCCGTTAATCAAAACTGGCTTGTTTTACCACTCTGTTGAATGTATTTGTACTTTCTTAGTCTGATCAATATTTCAAGCATCTTTGATAGGGCAGACTTAGTAGTGATAACTTCCTTCAGCATGTTATCATCATGAAATGTTTTCCTTTATCCTTTAAGAATGACTGGGAAAGCTTCAAAACTAGCTTATCAGGGTATAGTCTGAGTTGGTGTTGCTGTCTTTTCAAATTTAAACTCATAGTTCAAATTCTTTTTGCCCTTTAAAAATTCTGTTGAGAAATCTAATGCTATCCTGATGGGCCTTACTTTATATGTGATTTATTTGTTCAATATAGTTTACTTGTTCTAAGTATTCAGCAATTTAATTTTTTATGTGTTAAGGCAAAACTTTTTAGTGATCTCCTCTGTGTGGTGCTCTAAATGCCTCTGATATTTAAATAGGCATTCCATAATTTAGGATAATTATATGTTATGGTTTTGCTGAAAATATTTTCTATGCCTTTGGAAATAAATATAATAGAATAATGATATAAATTATTATTTTAGATAGAAATATAATACATAATTTGTATAATATAAAATATAAATTAAAACTTGTGCAAATAATGATGAATATAAGCATGCAGTGATAATCAGTAAAAATGTACTCCATGAATTTGAATGACAGAGGTGATGGGCACACACTCAAATTTAATGGGAGAAAGGAAGTTTCCAAATGCTGTAACTGCATTAACACCTCACACCAAACAATAGATAAATAAAACAAAAGGAAAATCTACATTGCATTGTAATGAAGGAAAATTTATTTATTCCCAGGCCCAAGTGATCTTGATGTTAAGATACATTGTGTTTCAAACACAGCTATCCTAATTGAAGCCCAATTTCTTGATTATAAGAAAATCTTCTGGAAGCAGAAAGAAGAACTGAGTATGTAAATGAGAGAACACATTGTTTTTCTATTAATTAATTGAAACATTACTGTGTCTCTGAATTTTGTTCTTGACATACTTGTGAGGGAAAGTATTTGCTCAAGTGATTTCAAGTATAATCACTATCATCTAAAATTCAAGTTAAATTGGAAAAGATAATAATAGTTTAATAATAATCTTAATATTTCTGATTTTAAATCAGTATCATAGATAAAATGGGATGGAAATTTATTATCTCATCCCCAGAAATAATGTCTGACCTGACTTCAGAGTATTTCCCTGAGTGGCATCACTATTATAGTAGCAGGGATAGGGTGAGGTAGCAGGATTTACCAACTAATGATAAGACTTGATGAACTTAGAATTTTAGGTGTGATTATAGGGGCTGTCCCTTTTAACTTTTCCTACATGAAATGCAGCAACAAGAACAAACATTTCTGAAGAAATGAAGGAAAAAATATGTGAAGTTGACTCAGCACTTTGGAATTCCTACTAAATATATAGAAAATGTCTATGAAAGAGGTAAATCAGTTCCTGTGAAACTAACCTAAAATTAGAGCAAACCGTATGCTTGTTTTCCATTTTAGCACTGTAAAATCTTATTAGAAAATTTGAAGGAAATCTAATAATATTTTAAAAATTTCTCCTCTTTTTTTTTTTTTTTTTTTTTTTTTTTTGGTCTTATCTTATTGATGTGTGCCCCAAACGTAGCCTTGATATCATGAGTAGAAACATTGTGTTATTTGATCTTCACGACTCAGTGGAATTAAAATTTGAGGTCAGTTCAATTGTGTAAGCAGAAAGTATTCAAAATTTTTGCTCAGGAATTTTTCACACCCAACTATCTTTGAAAATTATTACTGTATTTATGTATGATTCATCAATGATTGCATTGATTTCAATATTTCAAAAGTGTTTTCAGTAAAGTATCCAATGCACATCATGAAGTGGATTCTCTCAGGAGTCATTATCCATGTCGCATACATTACCCATCATGAATGTGAATATTTTGTGGATTTTGTAATGTAGCAGCTATAATTGTATAAAGCTCCTAAGGTTATCAGGTATTTCAATTATTATTACTTACTATTATTATTATTATTATTTGTTGCTGTTGTTGTTGTGTAGTTTATTTAAAAAAATTTCCAAAAGTATCGTATAGGGAAATGTTGAATTCCACCCTTGTCAGGTTGGGGTAATCTGAGTTGAAGGCTTACAATTCATGATTGACTTTTCCGCAGAATTTCCTCTGAGGGAGAAAAGCTTAATTCAATGGGGCAAGAATTTTTTGTGGCCCCTCAACAGGCTATTTGAACTCTTTGGGGGATGGTGAGAAGTAAAAATAAGGAAAAAGAATATCCTCCTCCCCATTTCTTTCTTACACACACACGCACACACATATACAAACACACACACACACACACACACACACAAATATTCTCACAGTCAGTAGATGAGGCAAAACAAGCCCCCCCAATTTTATATTTTCTCCCGCTATTCACATAACCCAACTAAATCTTTAAAGTTACATAAAAATTACAATGTGTCTACATTCTATATTTTTTTAGGGAATGATGATTTTTAAAAATATATTCCCCAATTCTTTACCACAAAAAGTTATACATGTTATATGTGAAGAAAAAAATCATTCCAACTAACACACATGCATTCTTAACAAAGTAACTTATAGATTAAAAAGGTATAAGAAAGCCAGGTTATTTTGTAAACCATTTTCTTTTTACTGGTAGGCTGCAATGTGTGGTTACAACAAAAGTATCAACTGCTTTATTATTTGTCTTAAAAAAGAATACTATACAAATCTAAAAGAACCACAAATCTAACCTTTTATATAAAAACAATCAGTCATTTCTACTTTAAATCCTCAGGGTTCACATTTACTGATGACCAAAGTTTTCATTGAATCATATCTGGAAACTGAGTGCAATAATGGTTACAAGAAATTAATCATTACTTTCATCACTTTCCCAGTTCTAGCAAGAGAGTTAAGTCAGATAGTGCTGGTAGGTGTGACATTGTTCTTGTTCACTGATCACAAAAACTTTCTTGTGGCAGAGGAGGGCCTTGTTGGCCATCAGTGTGAGTAGAGATTATTGGCCCTGAGGGTGTTAGATGCCTCAGTGTAGGGGATTGCTAAGGAGGGAAGATGGGAGTGGGTGGGTGGGTGGGGAAGCACCATCATAGAGTCAGGGGGATGGGGGATGACATAGGGTGTTTTCAAAGGGGAAAACATTTGAAATGTAAATAAAGTAAATATCAAAAAAAAAAAAGTGTGCTTTTCTGAACATCAAATTATTTACTAAGATTTTGTATAGTAGAACCACAGACCATGTAAGCTCTTTGGTTTATGGTTTATTTTCTGGGAACTCAGAGTTGTCTGGGTTAGTTGATCTGCTCTTCTTATGGGGTGGCAATCCACTTTACCTCCTCCAATCCTTCCCCTAATACTTCCATAGGGGTTCCTGACCTCAGTCCAATGGTTAGGTTTAAGTATCTGTTGCTGGTAGACCCTCTCAGAGGACAGTCCTGCTAGGCTACTGTCTGCAAGCACCACATCCCAGTTCTCTGATACTAACAAGAAGAACCCCCTTTCCCTATTCCACCAGCAGCTGCATATTTTCATTCATCTTCCTGGATCTCTAGGATTCTCTCCTGCCCCCATTCCTGATTCAGTCCCCCTTTTTTCCTCCTCCCCTTCCCCATCCAGTTCTCTCCTACCTCTGCCTCCCATGATTCTTTTGTCCCCATTCTAAGTGGGATTGAATTATCCATCTGTGGGCCTCCTTTCCTGTTAAGGTTCATAGGGTATGTGAGTTGTATCATAGGCATTCTGTGTGATGATATTTTTTAATTTCATTCTTTTGCCTCCAAAATTCATGTTGCCCTTGTTTTAAATAAATGAATAGTATTCCATTGTGTAAATGATCTGCATTTTCTGTATGTATTCTTTCATTGAGGGGCATCTGGGTTGTTTCCATCTTTCGGCTATTACAAATAAACCTGGTATGAACATAGTGGAGTATGTGTTGTTGAGGTATGGTTGAGCCTGTTTTGGTTATATGCCCAAGAGTGTTATAGCTGGGTCTTCATGTAGAAATATTTCAAATTTTCTGAAGATTTTCATTTCCCTGATAACTTAGAATTTGAACATTTCTGTAAGAGCTTCTGGGCCATTCAAGACTCCTCTGTTGAGAATTTCCTATTTGTTGAGTCCTATTTATCATCCCTCCAAACATCACATATCCCTCCATGAGTCTTGTTTCAGCAAGGAAAACCAAGTCTGTCTTAACAAAATACCATGTGAATCTTTTCAGCAAAATATTACATAAGTCTGCATTACCTGATATATCCAGAAATTTCCATTTCAGCAGGCCTAGTGACTGAAGTATCTCCAGTGAAAGGCACAAACACGTTCTCATAGGGAGAGTGCAGTTTTCTGACTATGTCCCTTTAGGATAAAAATGCTGAGAAATGGGGTGCTTTAAATGGTTTCTTGTAACTACAGATGGCCTAGAGTAGGAACTGCTGAGTGGCTTTAGCTCCTGTTTGTTGTATTGGTTTTCCCAAGCATTTCTTGGCTATGGAGAAGGATAAGAATGTTTAGTAGACTTGGCTTGACTCCCAGGAACTCTGAGACACCAGAATCACAAGTGAGGACACAATATCTGCTCCAACTTCAGGTACCAGGAACCCCACAGTTCCAAGGGATGTAGGAAACCCCATCCAGACAGAGGCACACATTTCTTCTGGTCTGTACCTTTGCCTGGAGCACACCGAGTAGAAACAGTGAACGTAACAGAAGTTATGAATCGATTCACCTTAACAGATACCTACAGAACATTTCACCCTAAAATGCAAAATTATCCCTTCTTCTCAACACCTCTTGATACCTTCTCCAAAACTGACCATATAATCAGACACAAAACAAGCCTCAACCAATACATCAAGTTTGAAATAATCCCATGCATACTATCAGATCACCAAGGACTAAGGCTAATCTTCAATTATAACAAAAACAACAGAAAACCCACATACACATCAAACCTGAAAAACTCTCTACTCACTGATAACCTGGTCAGGGAAGAAATAGTGAAATTAAAGACCTTTTGGAATTTAATGAAAATTAAGGCACAACATACCCAAACTTTTTGGTCACAATGAAAGCTGTGCTAAAAGGAAAACTCATAGCTCTGAGTGCCTCCATCAAGAAACTGGATAGATCAAACACTAACCTCTTAACAGAACGTCTGAAATCTCTAGAACAGAAAGAAGGAAATGTACTCAAGAGGAATAGACAGCAAGAAGTTCAGTCCTGAAATCATCCAAGTAGAAATAAAGAATCAACAAAAGCAGGTGTTGGTTCTTTGAGAAAATCAAGAAGTTAGATAAACCTTAGGAAGACTAAACTGAGGGCACAGAGACAGTATCCACATTACCAAAGTAAGAATCAAAAAGAGATACATAATGCCAGAAAATACAGAAATTCAAAAACTTATGAAATCCTACTACAAAAGCCTATGCTCAACAAAACTGAATAATCTAGATGTAATGGGTGATTTTCTAAAAACATAGCAGGTACCAAAGATAAATCAGGATCAGATAAACCATCTGTACAATCCAATAAAAAAATAGAAGCAGTCATTAAAAGTATCTTGAAAAAAAAAAGAAAAAAACAAAACAAAACAAAACAAAAAAACAAACACTAGGACCAGATGGTTTTTGTGCAGATTTCTGTCAGACCTTCGTAGAAGAACTATACTAATATTTCTAAAACTATTTCATAAAATAGAAACAGAAAGAATACTACATAATTTATTCTATGAAGCCACAATAACTTTGTCACCGAAACCACCCAATGACCCCCCTAAAAAGAGAATTTCAGACCAATTTCACTTATGAATATTGATGCAAAAATATTCAATATGATTCTCGCAAACTGAATCCAAGAATACATCAAAAGGATCATTCACCATGGTCAAATAAGCTTCATCACAGATATTCTGTGTTGTTCAGTTAACAGAATTCCATCGATGTAATCCACATTATAAATAAACTCAATTGAAAAAAAGAACATATGATTTTTTCATTCTATGTTGAAAAGTTTTTGACAAAATAGAATATTAATTCATGTTAAAAATATTGGAGAGATCAGGAATACATATTGGAAAGGAGTAAGTCAAGATATCACTCTTTGCTGATGATATGATAGTATGCATAAGTCACCCCAAATATTCCACCAGTAAATTCCTATAGATAAAAAACAACTTCAGCAAAGTGGCTGGATATAAAATTAATTCAAATAAATCAGTAGCCTTCCTCTACTCCAAGGAAAAGCAGGCTGAGAAACAAATTAGTGAAACGGCACCATTCACAGTAGTGAAAAATAATATAGAATATATGGTGTGTCTCTAACCAGCTAAATGAAAGATCTGTATGATAAGACTTCAAGTCTCTGAAGAAAGAAATCCAAGAAAATATAAGAAGATAGACAGATCTTTCATGATCATCGATCAGCAGGATCAACATAGTAAAAATGTTCATCTTACCAAAAGCAATCTACAGATTCAATGCAATTCCTATAAAAATCCAAACTCAGTTCTTCACAGAGAAAGAAAGAACAATTATAAAATTCATTTGGAGTAACAAAAAAAAAACAGGTTAGCAAAAACAATTCTCAACAATAAAATAAATTCTGGGGGAATCACCATCCCAGACCTCAAGCTGTACTACAGAGCAACAGTGATATAAAATACATGTTATTGGTACAGAGACAGTCTGGCAAATCAATAGAATTGAAGATCCAGAAATGAATCCATACACTTATGGTCACTTGATGTTTGACAAAGAAGCCAAAACCATCCAGTAGAAAAAAGACAGATTTTTCAACAAATGGTACTGGTTCACTTGACTGTTGGTATGTATAAGAATGCAAATTGATCCATTCTTATCTCCTTGTAAAAATCTTAAGTCCAAGTTGATCGATAAAAGCAGATACTCTGAATCTAATAGAAGAGTAAGTGGGAAAAACCCTTGAACACATTGGCACAGGGGAAAATTTCCTGAACAGAACACCAATGGCTCATGCTCTACTATCAAAAATAGACAAATAGGACCTTGTAAAATTGAAAACCTTCTGAAAGGCAATGGACACTGTCAGTAGGACAAAACAGCAACCCACTAATTGGGAAAAGATCGCTACCAATCATATATCTGATAGAAGGCTTATATCGAAAATATAAAAAGAACACAAGAAATTAGAGTTCAGAGAACAAAATAACCCTATTTAAAAATGGGATATAGAGCTTAACAATGAATTCTCAACTGATGAATCTTTAATGTCAGCAAAGCTCCTAAAGGGCCTTATTTATAATAGCCAGAAGCAGGAAACAACACAGATGTCCTTCAACAGAGGAATGGATACAGAAATTGTGGTACATTTACACAATGGAGAATTATTCAACTATTAAAAACAATGACTTCATGATTTTTGAACTCAAATGGATGGAACTAGAAAATATTATCCTGACTGAGGTAACCCAGTCGCAATGAACATACGTGGTATATATTTGATGATAAGTGTTTATCACCCTCCCCCCAAAAAATGATCTCAGAATACCCAGGATACATACAACTCACAGACCATATAAAACCCAAGAAATAGGAAGACCAAAGTGTAGATGCTTTTATCCTACACAGAACAGGGAAGAAAGTAATCTCGGTAGGTAGAGGGAGGAACAGATCATAAAGGGAGAGAATGGGGATTGAATAAGGATGGCAGGGTCAGATGTGGGACGAGACAGTGGAAAAGTACAGGAAATTGAATGGACGTGTTTAGTGGTGGGTTATGGGGAACTGAGGGTAGTCACTAGAAAGTTCCAAATGCCAGGAACCCAAGAAGTTCCCATGATCCAACATGGATGACACATTTCTGAAATGTAAAACAAGGTGGACACAGAACCTGTAGAGAACATATCCAATGGATCGGCATGGCCACCTGGAGAGGGATGGGGCCACCCACCCACCTCAAAAATATTAATCCAGAATTCCTCCTGTCAAAAGGCAATGCAAGGACAAAGAGTGGAGCAGAGACTGAAGGAATGGCCATCCAGAGACGGCCCTCCCTAGGGATCTACCCCATATGCAGCCATCAAACCCAGACCCTATTGCTGATGCCAAGAAGTGCGTGCTGACAGGAGCCAAGTATGGCTGTCCCCTGAGTGGCTGTGCCAGAGCCTGGCCAATACAGAAGGAGATGAATGCATTCAACCTTCAGACTAAGTGCAGGGACCCCAATAGAGGACTTAGGGCAAGGAATGAATTAGTTGAAGGCGTTATCAACCCCACAGGAAGAACAAGATCAACCAACCAGACTCCCAGAGAATTACCACCAACCAAAGAGTATATATGGAGGGACCCATGGCTCCAGTTGCATATCTACCTTATCGAGCATCAATGGAGGGGAGACCCTTGGTCTAGTGAAGGCTTGATGACCCAGCATAGGGGAATGCTGGGTCACTGGGGCATGAGGAGTCTGTGAGTAGGAGAGCACTGTCATACAAGCAGGGGGAGAAAGATAGGAGCTTTAACTGGGAAGAGGGTTAACATTTAATATGTAAATAAATAAAATAACCAAAAACTTTTATAAAAGAAAGCAATAATAAATGAATTGATAAATGGATAATTGCGTTTGAAATTTTGAGGAAGAGAAAAATATAATCAAAAGTATTTTAAATGTTACACAAAGGCTAAAGAAACAGAACATACACAGTCATAGAAATACAGAGTTTAGACATAAAAAATAAAGTCTCCAAAGAAAGGAGAAAAAGGGAAAATGAAAGTCTCATAGAAAGGGGGGGTTTGGAGAGATTAATAAAGAAAATATTTTCCACATTAAAAAAACAGAAAACACTGTAAAGGAGGGCATTTAGATCGCATGGAGTGATTTTTTGTTTGTTTATTTTTGTTCTGCTTGTTTGTAAGTTTTTTACTGTCAAAATTAATATAATTACATTTTAATAAGTGATTATAATTTTATATATCCTCTTTAAGAGATGTCAGAATAAACAGACTAATTGAGTTAAAATATTAAAAATTAAATGCTAAGTTGAAGGTCATAGAAGAGAAATTAGAGGATTCTTTACATAGAAATAAAGAATGTTCTAAGAATCCAATATGGAACCTAAAATTACATCAACAAATTTTAATTCTAACCTTCTAGTCACACTTGCACTTGGCAACGGACCCTGGGCTTTAGCTCTCCACTCCCTTTGCCTACACACAGAAGTAGCTTGATCCCTAGACATTCTGATACAGGATCACAGGAGAGGTCCCAAACCTTGCTGCAATATCTGATGTAACTGGGACATCTGAGACACATGGAATACAGCAACCACTGCCCAGCCAGGGTCATACAAACCTTCTGGTTTTCACCTGCATCCAGAAACAGGTCCTGGACTCTGGCTCTCCATACACTCTTCCCACAACCAGAGGCATCTTTATGCCAAGGAGTTCTGACAAATCCAAGATCATAGGATAACAGGATTACAGAGACAGAAGGAAACTCATGAGTTCTGACACAACTAGGATCACAGGACCACAGGCTCACAGGCTCACAGGAGGTATAGGCTTTAGTCAGAGACCACAAAGCCAGTTAGCACCAGAGATAACTAGATGGTGAGAGGCAAGAGCAAGAACATAAGCAACACAAATCAATGCTACTTGGTAAGATCAGAATCCCATTCTCTGACCACAGCAAGCCCTGGATACCAGAACACACCTGAAAGGCAAGATTGATATCTAAAATTCCAACTCATGAAGATGATAGAGGACTTTAAGAAGAATATAAATAACTCATTTAAAGAAATATGGAAGAACACAGGTAAACAAGTAGAAACTCTTTTTGTTGTTGTTCTGTTTTTTTTTCTTTTTTCTTTTTCTTTTTCTTTTTCTTTTTTTTTTTTTTTTTTTTTTTTTTTTTTTTTTTTTTTTTTTTTTTTTTTTTTTTTTTTTTTTTTTTTTTTTTTTTTTTTTTGAGATAGGGTTTCTCTGTGTAGTTCCAGGCTGTCCTGGAACTCACTCTGTAGACTAGTCTGGTCTCGAACTCAGAAATCCACTTGCCTCTGCCTCTCAAGTACTAAGATTAAAGGCATGCACCACCACTGCCTGGCTCAAGTAGAATCTCTTAAAGAGGAAACACATACATCGCTTAAAGGAATATGGGAAAACACAATCAAACAGGTGAAGGAATTGAAAAAAAGTCCAGGATCTAAAAACAGAAATAGAAACATTAAAGAAAATATAAAAGGAGACCACCCTGGAGATGGAAAACCTGGAAAAGAGTCCAGGTCACAAATACAACCACCACAAGCAGAATACAAGAAACAGAAGGAAGAATCTCAGGCGTAAAAGATACCACAGAAGACATTGACACAACAGACAAAGAAAATACAAAAAACAAAAACTCCCAACTCAAAACATTCAAGAAATCCAGGACACAATGAAAAGACCAAACCTAAGAATAATAGGTACAGAAGAGAGTGAAGTTTCCCAACTCAAGGGCCAGTAAACAATTTCAACTAAATTATAGAAGAAAACTTCCTTAACCTAAAGAAAGATATGCCCATCAACATGCAAGAATCCTCCAGAACACCAAGTAGGTTGGACCAAAAAAGAAATTTCTCCAGTCACATGATACAACAACAAATGCATAGAACAAACAAAGAATATTGAAACATATAAGGGAAAAGAGTCAAGTAACATATAAAGGCCGACCTATCAGAATTACACAAGAGTGCTCTACAAAGACTCTAAAATCCAGAAGATCTTGAGCAGATGTCATACAGGCCCTAAGAGAACAAAAATGCCAGCCCAGGCTGCTATACCCAGCAAAACTCTTAATTACCATAGATGGAGAAACCAAGATATTCCATGATGAAACAAAATTTAACCAATATTTTTCCACTTATTCAGCACTACAGAGGATAAGAGAAGAACATCTTCAACACAAGGAGGGAAACTACACCCAAGAAAAAGTAAGAAATTGATCTTCTTATAAAAAAAAAAAAAAAAAAAAAAAAGAAGAGAACCAAACATAATTCCACTTTCAACTGCTCAGGATTTCACTTCAATGAGTGATCAATTGTGTTTGTACTTTGTCAATCACATATCATTTATGCTCTTATTCCTACTTAGTAAATATGTGTATCTCCTCACACACAAAAAAAAGAACAGCAAAAAAGTTTGTGTGTACTCACTAATAAGTAGGTATTAGCCAAAAATCTAGGAATACCCAGAATACAACCCACAAACCATATGGAGCTTTAGAAGAAGAAAGACCAAAGTGTAGATGCTTCATTTCTACATAGAACAGGGAACAAAATAATCACACGAGGTTGAGGGCACAAGTAACCTAAGAGGGAGAAAAGAGGGGGAAGGAAATAATTGGGGCAGGATCAGGTTTTAAAAGGATAGGAGAGAAGTACTGAGAGATAGGAAATTGAATAGACATATGTAGCAGCGGGGGAATGGGGAACAGGTGTGGCCACTAGAAAGTCCTAAAATCCAGGGAAGTGAGAGGCTTTCAGGATACAAAGGGTATGACTTTGGTAGAAATACCTACCAAAGGGAAATACAACCTGTAGAGGCCACCTCCATTAGATAGGCACTGTCTCAGTAGAGGGACCACCCAAGCATCTCAACATGTTAACCCAGAAATGTTCATGTCCAAAGGTAAGACAGAGACAAAAAATGGAACAGAGACTGAAGGAATGGCCATGAAGACAGGGACCCACCTAGGAATTCATTCCATCTGTAGACACCAACCTGCCCACACACACTATTGCTAATGCCAAGAAGCACTTGCTCACAGGAGCTTGGTATGGCTGTTCCCTGAGGTGTACCAGCACCTGACCAAGACCAAATCAGATACTCACAGCCTATCATTGGACTTAGGTTCGGGACCCCGATGGAAGAGCTAGGAAAAGGACAGGAGGAGCTGAAGGGGATCGCAACCCCATACGAAGAACAATATCAACTAACTGGAACTGTGAGACTCCCAGGGGATTAAACCACCAACCAAAGAGAATACATGGAGAGAACAATGGCTCCAGATACATATATAGCAGAGGATGGCCTTATCTAACCAGATGTCCCCGCATTGGGAGCTACTGGAGTGGTAAGGCAGGAGTGGGTGAGTGGTTGTAGAAGCACCCTCATAGAGCACGAGGGAGAGGAGGATGGAATGGGAGTTTGTGGAGGGTTAACAGGGAAGAGGAATATCATTTGAAATATAAACAAACAAAATGATTAATAAAAAAATCCTACAAAAATTTAATTCCAGTTTAAAAGTCAAAACAACCTTGGGAAATTAGAATGACAACCCATAGATATGCAACATACTGAGTTAAAAATATAGATTCTGTTTAATATAGTCACATTAGAGCAACTTCATACAATAAGTTGTATGTTTCATTTTATAGTGTTTGAAATTTTAAAATATAAATACATGTTGATACATTTTTATTATTGATACATATTTAAAATTCCAATGAGAACTCAATTTTGTAGTGAGTTCTGAAAAAGCTGATCCTGAGATTGCATATTGATTACAGATGATAGATATCTTGTAATATCTTGGTGGTTTGAGGTTGATGATACTTCAGCTTATGAATCCAATAAGACAGAACATTTTTTAGACATTATGTTAAAAACATGTTCTGACATATCTGCAAATCCATGAAACAAGCAATTGTAGAGATATCTTAAAAAAAACTTTAAAATAAATGCTCATAAAACAAAATGGTGATAAAAATAGCCCAAGAGACAGATTTAATAATGCTTTATTAACTAAAAATATTTAATTGTCAATGAGACAGATAATATAGCTGTTGTAAAATACTGAATTTTAGACAGTGCTGATGATGTAGATGAGTTTGTCTATGTTATAACTTCATAAATGAAGGAAGGAAATACATTATACTGGAGAAGGTGTTCAATATTTGTTCCACTGGATAAGCTAAGCTAAGGATTCCTTAACAATAAACCAAAAAACAGATTTAATCAGGGGAAACTTCCTGATGATCCTGACTGCATCCATGTCAGAAAACCAGAAGACCAACAAAACAGGTAGCATGTTTTGATTATCCCTCTTCATGGGAACAGCTTTGAGAATTTCTGAGACAGGAAAATTTCTCCAAATAGGACTTCAGCTAAGCATAGTCAATAAATCTTGTTGGCTACAAGATCCTCAAGAGTTATCATGTCATCCTTTCAAATGGCATAAATACTAATTTATATTAACATTTGTTTATACAGTCCAAACTAATAAAAGAATGGCATATGCCTTACCTGCTGGAAGCAGAGTATCATCATTAGCTAATTTACCTCCTCACATCTTCTATACATATATCCTGAGAAGAAACATATATTATCAACGAAAGTTTACATGGTTAATCTGCCATGGAGAATCTGCAGTTACAGAAATCAGCAATGGATGGTTCCTCTGCAGGTCAAAGGCGAATGACAAAGTCACATAAACAGAAACCTGGCTAAACACAGCCACTGAAAGTAGCATCCTTTGGCTGTTCGTGCTTCTATGCATAACTCTCAGAAGCCTCGAGGAGGACACTGTCAGGATGCTTCTTGTTTACACTCTTATGTCCTGGCTGGCTCCATGCTTTCAGATTTTGATGGTAAACTATAATTCATGATTACTTAGTGTGGCATTGAGGTCAATTTTTCCTAAAGATAATAGGCACTGCTGTAAGGTACCCATAGCCCTGTGGATGAGCCCACATATGTGCATATATGTGAAAAAGTAATATGATGGGGAAGAAAGTACAAAGTATAGCTTATCTCTGATATTTTATAAGTCATTCTATCTTCTACCCTTTTCCACTTCAGTTTTTATACTTTAAAAATTTCAAAGAGATTGGAGAGAAAAATTATAGGGGGGTGAATCTTTTCTTGTTTCATCTTTGAGGAATACAATTAACAAATCACAATCAGTCTCACTGAATGAACAAGACTCAGGACCAACAACAGATAGCCAACAGCCAACACATACTCCCAATAACCCAAAATTTATACAACCCTGAGAAGGTCTCTTCTATGTCAGGTATAAGGATACCCTGTGTCAAAATGTGGCATAGAATGACAGAGGGAACACTCATTTAGACACTAAAAATATACATAAATACATAAATATCTGTTGAGGGATGGTTTTGTGCACTCTGTATTCAGATGCTGATTTCTATTTCCAGACATCTGGTTGCAGACTAGATGATGGCATTGTCAACTATCTCTGGTCTCTATTCATGGAAAAATTGTTTTACATCACCTCTGATTGGTTAATAAAAGAGCTGATGAGCCAACTAGCTGGGCAGAAGGAAATATTGCAGATCTTCAGATCCTAGTCCTGGGGTCCCAGGAGGTGAAAGAGGGGAGGAGAGAAGGACTACTAGGTGAAGAAGGTATGGAGAAACCACATAGAGAGAACAAGGGAATTCACCGTGAGGCTTGCAGTGAAGCAGGATCCATGAGGACACACATGGAACCTAGCAAGCAAAGACAGTCAAAGATGACAAGTAATATGGTACTTTTCTGTGTATTAGCATCCTATTTGGGTTAAAAATGTTGATTACCTGCCCAGATGAGGCTTACAGTGTATAAATAAAAATACCAGGTCCCAATGTCCTTACTTCAGAACTAAAATTGGGTAGGACAGGTAGAAAAATGTCCCACATTTTCTTGGAATCCAAAGGGATGTGAGAATCCCCACTCTTCCCAAAGAAATACTACTGCATTTGGCACATGGAATGTGAGGCAAGAATACAGTTAACATCCACTCTAAGACAGAAATCTAACCTAAGAAAGAACAAGGCTGAAGGTTGTGATATTTTAATATATACATTTAGTAAGGGTTATCAAGTGTTTTGACCTCCATCCCCACTAACCCACCATCCAATGGTAGGGCAGAAAAGATGGTAAATAGTACAAGTGGATATGGACCTGTTTAGAAGTAGTTATTTGGGGCAATTCCAATTTTTATTCATTAATATACCAGCGGACCATTTCAGTAGTGTTAGCATACCAAATATGAATTGGCAGCTGTGGCTAAATCTACCAGAAACAATCAATCCTCTGCTTAAAATGTACAAGTCAGTGACAGTGACCAGGATGAGCTGGTGTACCAGGAGAAGTTCTTTGCTGTGCCTCTTTCAATGAAGTAAAGATCAGCCAAGATGAAGATGCAAGACCAATGAGTCATTGCAAAGCTAGTTATGCAAGCTCGAAATAGTTGTCTGTTGAGTCTTATCTCTACTCTCTCCAAACATCATGTGTCCCACCATGGGTCTTATCTCAGCAAAACCTATGAGATTCTGTCTTAGTAACATACCACCTAAGTGGGCCTCACCTGATATATCAAGAAATTTCGGCTTCATATTCTGACTTTTGTTTAAAAATTGTCTTTTTCCCTATCATTAAAATTTTTCACTTAATAAAAATAATTATAAGAACCAAAGATTAGAACTTTACATCATATTTTAAATGAACAGCTTATTAACACTATAGTCTAACAAAGCAATCTTAAATTTCTGATAGTATATGATAAGTTTAAATAAAATATCTTAGATTACTGTGAGTATAATGCAATTCAAACAAAGCAACTTTCATTTTTACTAATATACAATAAAAACAAAACAACCTTAAATTCCTATCTGTATAAAATAATTTTAAAAACTTTTAATTTTATAGTAACACACCTTAAATGTAAATATGGTTCCCCTCAAAAATTCATTACCTAATCCCCTTTTGCTTCTGAGTATGTGCTCCCCCATCGATCCCCTCACACACACTTCACTTCTGCCTGCATCCTCCTCCTCTGGGCCATCAAATTTCTACATGATTAAGTGTATCCCCCCCCACCACTAAGGTCAGACATGGCAGTCCACTGCTACCTATGTGATGAGGACCACCGCCCAGCTCATGTATGCACTTTGGTTTGTGGTTTAGTCTCTGGTAGCTCTGAGAGGTCTCGCTTAGTTGATAACTGTTGTTCTTCCTAAGGAGTTGCAATCCACCCCCTTCAGTCCTTCCCCTAATTTTTCGAAATGGGTACTGACCTCAGACCAATGGTTGGCTCTAAGCGTCTGTACCTGTCTCAGTCAGCTCCTAGTAGAGCCTCCCAGGGGACAGCCATGAGAGTTTCCTGTCTGCAAACACAGCATGGCATCAGCAAGAGTTTCAGAGGTTGGTGCTGCTGCATGGGATGGATCCCAAGTTTGGCCAGTCACTGTGTTGCCTTTCTTTCAGTCTCTGGTCCATTTTAATTCTGCGTTTCCTTTAGACAAGAACAATTCTGCGTCAAAAATTTTGAAGATGGGTTGTTGCTCTCATCCCTCCCTCGGGTCCCCGTGTTTGACCATGCCATAGTCCAGATTGCAACCAGATGCCTAGGCACAGATATAAACATCTGAATACATACGAAACCAACTCCAACATTTACACTATTAGTCCAATAAATGTTTCTGCTCTATTATTTTTAAACTATATGCAATAATAACAATTATGAAATCTTATAAAGTAAAATTTACAGTAGCAATATGCTGTCCATATTTTTTAACATCGTTGGAAAAATAATCTATCTATCTTAGTGAGTTTAGAGTTCTGTACTTAAATCCTTCTCTAACAAACTTGCATTTATAAAACTAGGATTATCTTCTTACATCTAAAAACGTTTTCTCATTCCTAAACGATTTAAGCTTAATTGTGAGACTATACCTATTTTGACTTCATTCCCACCAGAGATGTGAGAGGAAATAAATATTACCTGAGTATGCAGGAAGTGTGGAGCAACCAGCTTCCAAATCTGTAGAAATGACAGAGACAGCTGACTGCCTAGAGACATCCTAAATTTTTCTGAATCATGGGAGTATCCATCTTCAGCCTTCTGCTAAAGGATATGACAGATTATTTTTATGAAGCAGGAATATTGAAGGAGTTTCCTACCTTGTCCTTGCAAATCTTATCATACATCTTAAGTGTGTTCCATTTGTCCAATTTGAACAGAATTCTGTCTGTACATGAGGCAAAAGCAGGTTATTTATTTATTTATTTATTTATTTATTTATTTATTTATTTATTTGCTTGTTTTGGTTTTGTTCGAATTTTTGTTTTTGTTGTAGATTGTCTTTTTCTGTTTTGCTGGGTTTTTTGGTTGGTTTGCTGGGTTTTTGTTGTTGTTTGTTTGTCTGTTTGTTGTTTTGTTTTTTCCACCCCTACCAATAGATAGCTTGCCACATTTGAACCAAACATCATAGGCAGATTCTTTAAAGCTCATCAACAGTAGGATGGTATTGCAGCTAAGAGCAGACATATCATTGGCACAAAAAGTGTTTAATTAATAGTACATCTTTATATTCCATAGTCGGAAAATCTCTGAGGTTTCTGAAAACTATCTATCTATAATATGTCTGATTTGCTTATCTCTAACACTCTAATATGCACTTAAATATGAAACTCAGGAAGCTAAATAAAGCTTATTTTTGTAATTAAATAAATTAGTATCTAACATGACAAATAAGTCCAATTAATTCATTACTACTACCTCACATTTCTTATTCATCCTAAATATTTTGTAAGTAATCTTCCAAAAGAGCTATAATTTAAAATATATTTTTAAGAATTATATGGGTACAATACACCGAAATAGTTGAAACATATATACATAATTAGTTTTAACAAAATACAACCTTAAATTTGGATCAATATTGAAAATCCATACCAAATAAAAATATTTGGCTCTGTGATTCTCTTTGGCCTAAAAGCAGACTCTATAATCTAACTTTTAGTATATATTGTTCTTATAGCCCTGCTTTTCTTTTTCATTCCCCCTTTTTATAATATTAGAAAGGAGAGACAAAGAAGGAAAGACAAAAGAACAAGAAACAGAGAGAGCTATCCCTGAATATAATCTCCCTTACCTTGTTTCCCCTCTGAATTAAAAATTCACTCAACAAAATACCAAAATCCATCTGTCATCCTTTTGGGAATGGAGCATCATTCTCTTGAATGTGCTTCCTGCTGCCAGGAGTGAGTGTGGGTATGTGGGCATGGGTATAGTTTTCTGTTCGGGGCTCAAAGAAAGTTGGGATGTTGCCTAGTCTTAAGAAGCTGGCAGAAACATTTGTTGTCCAGTCTGTGTGTGATGAGAAGGTTCAGAGATTAAAAGAAGTCATGATTGGAACAGTCTGAGAGGCTAGACCCATAGGAGTCAGCACTTTTGAAGCTGTACTGGTTGCAAAATTTGACGAAAGAGCTAATGAGGGAGTCTGAGATTGAGTGAGTGAGAATAAATAAATCTCACCATCCCAGCATTATTTTAACACCCCAAGGTAAATCTTGTCAGGGCCTATTTCCCTTCATTGGTGTGTATAAACATGTAAATGTTCATACATAGTGTACTTTTCCTCATTAGCATATGTGTGGAATGTATGGCATACAAAATAAGCTAATGATAATTCTCTGCTCTCTGTTGGAGCATGTAAGGTGTATCTCTTCTTTTTGTAAGTTAGTTTGGACTATTTAAACAAACATACAATCTGTTGGATGAAACTGTTCTAAGATAACATTATTATATGGATCTGTATTTTTAATTTAGTTTATTGCATCTCTATGGGTTGCTATGCTAATTTCTCAAGCCTTTTTGTTTTTTTTTTTTACCGAAATTATTATTATTATTATTATTATTATTTGGCTGTGATTGTAGGTTCCACATGCAATTCTTTAGGGTTATTTATTTTGACTTAAAATATCCTCTAGTTTTTCTTTTATGTCCTTCAATCAAGCACTTAATATTTTAGTCTTCTCTTTCACTAAGTCTGTTTTATTATGATGTCCCTTAAAGAAGATATATGAAATTATATTCATTACTAAACATACAATCATTTTATGTTGGAAGTAAAAACGAACCTAGATGGTGACTGAATGCCTTCTTTTACAGTTTTTTCCATTTTTTAATTTGGAAAATATTTTCTTTTTTAGTCTCTCTGACTCTCTTCTTTCTGTGGAGATTTTATTTTCTTTTTCTCCCTTTCTTTGGATACTTTATATGTTTATATTTAAAGTCCATATTTCTATGACTGTGTATTTTCTCTTTCTTTAGCCTGTATGTGCCTTTTAATAACTCTTACCTAGTTTTCTCTTCCTCAGAATATTTTATATATCTATATTTATATTTAATTGCTTTCTAACCTTAATGTATTTTTTGTTTTTAATTTTATCTAATCTCTTTTCCATCCTGTGTAATTTATTCTTTTAATTTATTTACTTTTCTTTAAGATTTTACCAATTTCAAATTATATGTATATTTGTCTCTGATATTTTATACCCACCATCCCTATTTTCTTTCACATTTAAGCATAACTCCAAACATTTTACCTCAACTCTTCAGAAGTTCATTTGAACTTGGATTATTTCTGAGTCTCTCCATGTCCCTTTATGGTTCAGTTCAAACATATTCACTGTGACTAGCCTTAGTCTAGTCCATCAGCTCACAGAGAAACACCTGTTCTCCCACACTGTAAGCTGTTTACTGGCTTGGAAGATGGTGCCAGCAGGTGTGTAAGACTGGGTACACTATTTTTCCTGTTGTAAGTGTGGAGCCTCATATTAGTGTGCACTGACTGGTGATGTACATATTTGTCTCATGTAGGATATGGTCTAGCTTTTTGGACCATGGTGTTGTGCATTGCATTTCCATCCTGTTTGGTCTTAAAAGGCCAAGTCTGCACTGTGATGTCATGGAGTTCTGCCAGCTATAAATGGACCATATGTGCTGTAGCACAGCCTTGCCCCATGTGTGGTCAGGTTACATATGTGGTTGTACATTGAGTGAGGGGGAGCAACCAGGCCACAGAAGCACCTGTGCCAAGACTTGACATATATTTGAGACAGGGTGTCCTGCCACCTGAATGCAAGTGTATTTTGAGCAATTGCCAAGGTTACAAGTCAGGTATCCACCCTTTTCTATCCAATGCTAGGATTCATGATACAGAAATGATACTTCCTGATTTATTTTTGATGACAACTGTTTATTTTATTATTTTTTGTATAATCCTATAATTATATCACTGTTTCTTTCTCCCTATAAATCCTCTCATGTATCCCCTCTTGCTCTTTTGTAATTAATTAGTGTAAATTCCCAAGCATAGTTTGTGAAACAATTATACCATGAATTTTAGTATAACAATATTTCAATATTTGCTGTTACATGTATATACACACTGTATATATATTTACACACATACACACACACATATATGTGTGTGTATGCATGTATGTGTATATATATATATATATATATATATATATATATATATATTTCTTTTACTTGCTTTTTATAAAATGATTTTATCATGATTTTTTATAAACCAAGTCAGACTAGTACATATGGGAATGTGCCATCAGGGGGATACTGTATGATCTGTACCCTTGTTGATTCCCACTTGTGAGGAGAAACTAACTGCTTTAGAACTCATGACTATGGCCCACCCACCTAGTTGCAGAACTGCCATAGGCATGCCCCAGAGAGGGAGAACCCTGAGTGTTCTGAGTCTTCATTGCTGTTATGGAGCAGAGCTCTGCTTGTTGTACCCTTAGTCTTCACATCCTTCCTAATCAAATTGCTGTGTGAAATCTCAGAAGGGTTTTCTAGCCCTCAGTAGGCAGTATTACTAGCATTTACAATAATAATGCTTGATCTTTGTTAAGCATTGCTGTTGGAACAGATTAATGATTCATTCACCAACCTTGAAAAGAATTTAGAAATATAGATTGCCAGCAATGAACACCACCTTTAGACATTGGATATGTAGCATTTCAGTAAAGTTAGATTAAGTGTTTTTTTTTTCCCATGGACCTTCTGTACAAATTCATTGGAAACAACTTGAAGTTCAGAAAGACACACTCTTAAAGGATTAGCGAGGGATTTTTGTGGTCAGTGAATATGAACAGTGGCAGCCCTACCATAACTACCTGAAATGACTCTCCTTCTAGAAGAAGGCACGTGATCAATGTGATGATTAATTTCTTGTTCCTGTTTTTGCTCTCAGCTTCCTCATGATTTAATAAAAGCATTGATGATTAGTAGATGTGCACCATGAAGATTTAAGGTAATATAAGATATTAATTTTCATATGATTAACCCAGGTTAAAAAAAAATAGGCAGTATAAGAAGCTTAAATGAGGTAAATACAACCATAAACTAAACAAATAATATTTTAAGACATTGGCCATATTTCAAGTACAAAAGCTAATACAGAACCAATATGTTCATAGAGTCACACTGACAGCTAGGTCAAACCATGATAAATTCAGCACATCCACCTATTTTCCTGCATAAATCCCTGAAAGCCCATCCTTGTACCACTACATGTTCGTCTCTGGCAGACACCAAACAGCCTAGAACAAGGAGAAGAAGATACTTCATCTTCCAGAATCTTCTCTTTCTTCTGAACCAGAAGAGTAGAGTTGTTCAGCTGCTGGAGAAATGATGAACTGAAGAGGCTCACAAAGCATTTCACTTTGAACAACATTCAGAACCAAAGTCAAGAAGATAAAACTGGTTAGGTGACATAGTACACACAAAAGAGCATCATCTTCATGAAACATCTCAAGAACTTTAATGCTGACTGGTATTATTTTCAAGTTCATATTTGACCAAGATATATGTGCTTGCTGTTCATTCTTCGCATATTTTTGACACAGCCATGAAAGGGTTTAGGGTACACAATGCTTACTGAAACTAGTTACCTTGACCATATTATACATTTTTCTAATTTTTATATAGATATATAAAATATCTTAGTCATAGCCACCCTCACATTCTTCTTTAAGAATCCAAAGATTCTCTCCCAATATCTCATGTCTTCCTCTCAACTTTATTGTAATGAGAGTTTTAAATTTATTTTTTTAATGCACACAGAACTATTATGAGAATGTGCTTTCAGTTAATGCCAGGTGTGGGGCTGCTTCAGATTTTACAATGCAACCGACTATCGTTTCGCTTATCATCTAGCAGGACTGTGATTTTGCCAGCTGCAGAAAGTTTTTGTAGTTCTGCAACATTTGGAATTCAGCGACATTCTAAGGGGAAATATAAAGTCTAATTTCTTGAAAGGTGGGGTTCAGAATTGGTCATTCATTGTTGATTCCGAGTCTTGGTCTTTCAGTGGGATTAGTTGTGGTTTGTTAATTGTATTGCTCAAAGATAAAACAAGAAAAAAGAAATTAGATAATAGAATTCATCTCTCTCTTCTCTCTCTCTCTCTCTCTCTCTCTCTCTCTCTCTCTCTCTCTCATGTTGGGACTCTTTGGTCTCCATATTACATGAAAAAATTATTTTCCATCACCCAATACAATCAACATGGATAAAGGTGCAGGATTTCCCACCACATCACAGGTGCATGTTTTCTCACTCGTTAATGTCACTGGTTCAGGAAAATACTCCAGTATTTACATGTACTGTAAGGGATGTTATCTCTATCAAGAGTTTCTTTAGTGGATAAATGGTCCATCATGTCTCATTTTACAGGGTATTTCTTCCTAAGAAAATGTCCCCAAACCATTGGTATTGATTTCATCCCTGGCATCTGGATGTTCTGTGATGCAGTTCCTAATTTTCCAAAAATCTACTTTATCCAACAACTTGGAAAGGCATAAGATGAAGTGTGTAAAATAGCCATTATCTGTTCTCTAGCAGTATTAGGGGAGAAATGCAATTATGAATGAATCTTCCTAGGTGGCAAAAAACCAACAAAAATCAAGCAAATACTTAAATACAGGTTTTGCTAAAGTTGGTCAAATCTAGGCATTCACTTATTAAATATTATTTTAGAAGATAAGAAAATGTTTCACTGGTTCAGTAATTCAATGCAGGAATGATAGTATGTGTTGTAGAATGCTAGGAGATATGGGATTATTTTGAAAGAATTTGTAATATTATAAAAATAATACAATTAAAAATAAATATGAGATACATGTAAATAATATTATATGGACTTAAAGTTATATTTATGAATGCATATTTCATAATTCATAATTTATTCCTTTATATAAAAAATACATAATTTTTAGAATGTAAAATATAACTATTATAGTTATATGATAAATATAAGCATATGATGGTAATTAGTGAAAATGATGCCATAAATTTGAAAGAGAGTGTTGATGGCATACAATCATATTTTTATGGAGTAATGGGAAGTTTGAAAATGGTGTAACTACTAAAATCTTAAAACTTAGCAAAAAGCAAATAAATAAATAAATAAATAAATAATAGAGAACTCTATATCATGTCCTTATGTAGGCAAATTTATTTATTACCAGGCGCAAGTGTATTTTATATTGTGATATAATTTGGTATCAAACACCAAAATCCTGTTCAAAACCCAGTTTCTTTTTTTTTTTTCTTTATTATTTAACCTATGGTTTTTTTTTTTTTTTTGATACTTTATTTACATTTCCAATGTTTTCCCTTTTCTGGGTCTCCTCTTTGGCAACCCCCTATCCCCTCCGATCCCCGCCTCTATGAGGGAATTCCACCTCCCACCCACCTGTCCACCCATCCTCATATTCCCACCTTGACATTCCCCTTTACTGGGGCCTCTAACACCCACAGGTCCAAGGGCCTCTCCTCTCTCCCTGATGGCCATCAAGGTCATCCTCTGCCACATATGTGGTCCGAACCATGGGTCCATAGATGTGTATTCTTTGGTTGGTGGTCCAAACTCCAGGATGACCGGGGGAGAGTCAGGCCCATTGACGCTATTGCTCCCTCCATGGGGCTGCAAATTCCCTCAGCTCCTTCAGACTTTTTTCCAACTCCTCCATCTGGGACCTCACTCTCAGTCCAGCGGTTACTGTTAAGTGAAACTTGGGCATTCTGAGCTTTTGGGCTAATATCCGCTTATCAGTGAGTACATACCAGGTTCGTTCTTTTGTGAATGAGTTACCTCGCTCAGGATGATATTTTCAAGTTCCATCCATTTGCCTGCAAATTTCATTAAGTCATTGTTTTTAATAGCTGAGTAGTACTCCATTGTGTAAATGTACCACATTTTCTATATCCATTCCTCTGAT
>CM052700.1:78810094-78878838 GCA_028551405.1 Uromys caudimaculatus
CGGGGTTTCCAAAGAAAAGGGGAATCGTCGGAAATGTAAATAAAGTATCAAAAATAAAAATTAAAAAAACAAAAAAAAAACAAAAAACAACAAAAAAAGAATTCTAAAAGAACATTAAATAAGTGCTAATCCCTATACTCCTCAAACTATTCCACAAAATAGAAACAGAAGGAACACTACTTCATGCAATAAAGCCACAGTAATTCTGATATAGACCACACGAAGTCCCAAAAAATAACAAGAAATTCAGACCAATTTTGCTTACGAATATCAATGCAAAAATACTCAATAAAATTTGTGCAAACTGAATCCAAGAACACATCAAAAACATCATTCACCACAATCAAATATGTTTTTTCCCACGGATACAGTGATGGTTCAATATATGGAAATTCAGTAATGTAATCCATTATATAAACAAACTCAAAGATAAATGTCACGTGGTAATCTCCTTTGATGCTAAAAAAGCATTCATCAAAATACAACACCCCTTCATAATAAAAGTCTTGGAAAAATCTGGAATTCATGGCACATAAATAATAATAATAATAATAATAATAATAATGATAATAATAATAAAACCAACATATAGCAAACCAGCAACAAAGTCAAATTAAATGGAAGAAACTTGAAGCAATTCCACTAAAATCACAGATAAGACAATGCTGTCCATTCTCCCTATTTATTCAATATTGTACTTCATGTTTTAGGTTCTAGTTTCTCATAATAGTCTCTACCTACAACTTCATATGCTGTAACTGGTATAAGTAATTATAAGAGCCATCTTAAGTTTTTCTTATTTTACATGAAATACTTTCTATGTCACCCATTCATTATCATGTTTAATGGGCTTATTGTTAATGGCTCTTTTAGAATTGTTGTGCAGATTAAACTCCATACTATTTATTCAAACCTTAAATCCTTAGTGAATGTTGGATATTATTAAATGAGGAAAGAATGACCAGAAAAATTAAAAAATAGTCATGAGCAATATAAATGATTTCATAAGCTTTAAGTTATAAACATAAACCTAGATGGATACATTTGTATATGTATACATATATATACACACACACACATAATATTAGTTTATAAGATTATAGGATGGCTTAAACCATTTTATTGTATTACATATTATATTAAAATATATATTATATTATATATATATACTATCATAAAACAGTTAAAAATAAAGGAATTTCTAAATATCCTTTGAGATATATCTATAAAATGATCTCATCATGTTGTATATAAGCATTTGTAAAAAAAAGGTCTTCTCAGGATAACTTATTATATTAGTTGTCAAAAATAGAAAAAAAATGTATGTGTTGGAAAATGAAATCACTGTTACTCATTACAAAAAAACGATAATGCCACCCATCACAGTGCTCAATCTTGGCATCACCAACTGTCTGCAGGAGTCTTGGCTAGTGTCTTGGAAAATATGTTGCTTCAGTTTGGAATGCTGATGACTCTGGTTTTATCATACTCCCAGAAATGTCTATTATGGCTGCCAGAAACATAAAAAATTCTGTCAGAAATACAGAAAATTGTGTACATGACTGTGCAAAAAGAGGTAAACACTGATCTCCTTTAAGACATCAACACACACACTCTGTAACTCCCTATTCCTTTTGTGCTTAACTTTCCATGTTAAAATTGTTTTTTGTTTTATTTTTTAAGTAAACTCTGTGAGGATCTGATTCCTGCTTTAATACAGGATACTTAGTGTGGAGTGATGATCTGCAAAATCAAACAAACATTAAACAAAACAAACAAACAAAAATGAACAAAATGACCTTCCATAACAAACTGTGGTGATTTTAATAGGAATGTTCTCCATATACCTATATATTTGAATGCTTAGGTATTAGGAAGGGGCACTACTTAAGAAGAATTGGGAAATACGGCCTTATTAAAGTAGGTGTGGCAGTGTTGGAGGAAATGTGTCACTATGGGTGGACTTTGGTGTTTCAAAAGCCCAAATCAAGCCCAGCTGCTCCCTCTTCCTGTTCCTTTGGATCTGAACATAGAACATCTAGCTACCTGCTCAACAACATGTCTGATTGTGTGCCACCATGTTACCTGCCATGATGATCATGGATTAAAGCTCTAAAGTCATAAACAAGCTCACAATTAATTGTTTACTTCCATAAGAGTTGTAGAGGTCATGGTATCTCTTCACAGCATTAGAACAGTGACTAAGACACAGTCTCAGGCTATGCTGATGAATTTATACTCCTGGTATCTCAGTTTTCAGAGCCACTAAATACTAAGTATATATTTTTTCACACAGGTATGTTACCCTGTGAATTTATTCTTACACTCTTAAGAGCAATGGCTCCCTTTACAATAAGAGTATTGTGACCCTTTAAGACTATTCCGAATGTTGTGGTGGCAAACTACCATAAAATTACTTTAGTGGCTATTCCATGGCATTAAATTTGCTACTGTTACAAATCATAATGTAAAAATTTTTGGAGAAAGAGGTTGGCCAAATGGGTCACATCCCACAGGTTGGGAACCACTGTTAAAGAGGAACAAGTTAACTGTGGATATTCACAAGCTGGAGGTTAAATGCAGACTCTACTGTAATTCTTTTCAGGAATCAAGTATAAGCACATTCTGTCCCACTGAAGGATTTAAGAAAGATGTGCAGAGAATATTGTGCTCTTCACTCTACATTTCACTAACTCAGACAGAAGAATAAATAAATATTCATGAGAGACACAATGGCATTTTGCCATTTGCACTGGCTGTAATAGCTCAATTTTCAGTTAAGATTCTCTTCAAACTGACTGGATCTGTAAATGTTACAGATCACGCCTTCACTGCCAACCATGATATGCTAGTCAGAGAAGATAAAATCTTGGTGAAATGTATTGTTTTCATGACAAGTTATAGCAATAGAAATAAAATAGAAAATAAAGAAAGTGTCCATCTGGAATGGTTCCTTGACATGACTTCTTCTCAACCCCAGAATGTAGAAAACACCAGGAAGATTGAAGTGCTGCTAGTGATGAAAAGTGTAACAGAACTGGAAAACATGGGCATTCTCAAGGAGTTTTGTCTCTGTTGGGAAGATTTCACAATGCTGAATGCAATGTGAACTTCAAGGAAAGAAAACAAAGAATCACACTCAATTAAAAAATCCCATTAAACACTTCTCTACCCCCACTAACAAGTAGACATTGAGGTTATGAGGTCATTGAAATGTTCTTTGGTTGGTGTTGAGGCATGTTTCAAAATAATAATTCAAGCCTGGTTTCTAAACATACTAAAATTTCCATGCTTAAAAAAATCGTAGGTTCCAAAGAGAAATGTGTTGCTGTTTATGTAGATTGATAGGGCAGGAAACTATGTTTTAATTGGTTATGTTGAAAGTGGTTAACAAATGGTGCTGTCAGTCTCATGCATAGCTGCTCAACACAAGGAAAATGAGAGACAATTGAGTGCTGATTCCCAATACGGCAAGTGAATCTCCACTTCAATTTGCAAAGAATATGGTGGCAGGAATGTGAGTGTTCCTACAGGTTCAGATAGTTACACATGGTCCTGAAGTATCTGGAGCTCTTTGAGGATAGGTAAAGCTCAATGCCAGGACTTCCTGAGGAATGCCAATAAATCTCATGCAAATTATTTAGAGATATAAAGGTATTTTTCTTGAGGAAGTAAAGCAATGAGTCTGAATTTGGGAGTTCACCTTGTCCATCACCAAAAATATTCCAACTGGATTCCATGTTATGCAATGATTTGATCAACAGAGTATGTAGGTCAGAATGAATTTTGAATATTTGGTCACAATTTTTTTTTGTCGTTCTCTTCTATCTCAGAGCAACCTAAGTTCATGACAAGGGTGAAAGACACTGATCCTGGCAGAGATCTCATGATTTACCTGCCCCACACAAAATTTTACAACATAAAACATAGTAATTGAGCAGAGACTTTTGAACCAGAATTCACAGGAAAATGCAGCTCTTACACTAAATATTATAGAAAAATGAGTGATTGTCCGGAAGTTGGAATGTTTGTTGCAGGTCTAAAATTGCCCAATTATCTTGGGCTATCTTTGGCCCACATTGTAGCCATTTTTTTTATGACTACTGGGTGAATTTCTTTGGAATGTATGAAGAGAACTCTAGCTTCATCTTCTAGAGGATAATTCATATATCTGCATGTCTCATTTGGAAATCTAGAAAAAAAACTACAAATGTATTAAATTTAATTTAAATAAAATTTAAAACTTCTCCTAAATTTTATATCTATTTCCTTTTAATGAAATCTTATAGTAAAGAAATAGTATTCAGAGAAACATCTGAAAGAATAAATAAAGAACATGTGAAAAGAATAAAGGGAAAGTAGAAATAATTAAATCTTGCCACACACAAAAAAAGAAACAAACAAACAAACAAACCATTCTAATGGGCACTTGGGGTTTTCCGAATAGGTTTGGCCCCTAGACTCATGGGTTCGAATGTTTGTCTTAGAGAGTGACACTATTTGAAGTTGTGGCCTGGTTGGAGTATGTGAGTGCTTGTTGGAAGAACTATGTCACTATAGAGGTAGGTGTTGAGGTCTCCTATATAAGCTCAATCTACACACAGTACAGGAGCTAGTCTTCTATGGCAGCCTTAAAATCAAGATGTAGCACTGTCAGCTCCTTCTCAAACACAATGTCTGGCTACATGAATGAAGAGAACTCAGAAGGAAAGAGTTTTAGTCTGTTGCCTAGAGATCAGTCTTGTGATATTTTGGTGAAGAATATGGCTGCTTTTTGCTCTTGACTGAATAGTTTGCTTGATGCTATGGTGAAGAGATTTAGATTAATTGCATTGTCAAAGCAAAACTTTTCCTGAAGTTCACACTTCTGAAGGGGATTTTGATCAAGTGAAGCAAGCTTAGGAAGAAAAACATGTAAAATATGTTGTTCAAATATTAAAGAGACACCAGAATATAGAGTGGAGCTACATGCTGTGTTTAAGGATACTAGATACAATTAACAGAGTAGGGATCTGAAGGCAAGATCCCACCCTGGTGTCCTCCTTTTTTGGGATTGTCAGTTTTAACAAGGTATGGTTATATCATGTTGCCATTATTATGACATGGCTATTGTTCTCATTTGACCATAAAGGGATATTATTGTTTGTCAAACTGATAAGGGATAGATTGTGTACTTATTCTTGGTTGTCAGCTTGACTCTTATCCATAATGAACTACAATTGAGAACATTAAAGAAAAATAACCTGCTGTAAAAGAATCAAAGAAAGTTTCAGGTGTGGTGGAGCATGCCTTTAATCCCAGAAGACAAAGGCAAGCAGGTAGTTGAGTTCAAGGTCAGCCTCATACATACCAAGTCCAGGACAGCTAGGCTTGTGAAGGAAAGCATTGAACACAGAATGCTGGTGACAATGTAATAGAACAAGTGGGCCATGAATGAGCCATAGCAAGAAATAGAGCTTGGTAGCCTCAAGCATATGGCTCTAGACTTTGTGTCAAGGACAGAAGGGTACAATTAATGTTGGTTAGCTGAAACTAAGAAATTAATAGTGATCTTGAAGAGTCCAGCATCACTGAACTGAAAACTTGGAAATGTTTTCTGATAGCACAAAGGTCTGTTGCAGGTATAGACCTCATGTTGGCAACTGGACTTTGTAGTGTATAAGAATCACACAGGTGGTACTTGTTTTAAAGAAGTAGTTATTGGGAGCAGGTAAGATTTGGCCCAATAAGAGGCCAGAAAAGGCCATTGCTGAAGGTACAGACTCAGTGGTAGTTGAAGGTACAGGCCTGAAGGAGCCATGCAAAGTAGTTGAGGCTTGGCCTCCTGAAGAGAGCCTATGAGAGGCTCTTGGTACATCTCAGCATATTGGAGATGCCAGTACCATGGAATGACTTGTAAAAATAGCAACATCACTGGAGTGGAGTCAGCCTGAGACTAGAGTGCTTCATAGCGTAGAGCTGGAGAAGTAACCCAAGTCTTTGGCAGAGCCCAGAATATCATGTGTGAATCTCAGATAATGGAACAAGAAGCTGTGTGGTTTATGTTGCCTTGGAGGCTTCAAGATTTTAGATATGACAGAGTAATGGAATATTTGCTGAGGAAAGCTACTAATGGGAAGTAGAACCAGCACAAGAGAAAGAATTGTATTTCAGTCAAAAAGGCTGAAAGAAGTTGAACATCAGACATGGAAATGATTAGTTTGGAGTTTGCCCAGCTGTTTTTCTCAGTCTTGTTTTGATCCAGTGTTTCCTCAATATAACATTTAGGAAGGGCAATATATATCCAGTGATGTTGGCAGTATGTGATTTACTTTTTGATTTCTATTTTATAGGCATATACACATAAATGATTGCAAGAGCCTCAGAAGAAGTGTTGAACTTTGGATTTTAAACATTGTTGAGACTGTGATAAACTATGTGGACTTTTGAAGTTGGACAGAATGCATTTTGCATTTTGTTATGGCTGCAAACATATGGTGGCCAGGGTGTAGAATGTGGTGGTTTGAACAGATTTGTCCCTCACAGACTCACGTGATGGAGTGCCTGGCCATAGGGAATAGCACTATTTTAAGGTGCTGCCTTGTAGGAGTAGTTGTGTCCTTGCCTGATGAAGTGAGGCACTGTGAAGGTGAACTTGAGGTCCCACATATAAAGTCAAATTACACCCAGTAGAGAAGATATTGTCCTTATGGCTGCCTTTGAATGAAGATGTAGCTTGAACTCTTGGTTCCTCCAATGCCATGTTTGCCTCCATATTACCATGCTTCCCATCACAATGATAGTGAATTAAACCTCTGAAACTATAAGGCAGTAACAGTTAAATGATAGCCTTTATAAGAGGTGCCTTGGTCATGGTGACTCCTACAGCAGTGGACACTCTAAGACAGCACCTCTGATCCCAGAATTCAGGAGAAGTGCCATCCAGATCTCTGATTTCAAGGCCAATCAACAAAGCAAGTTCTAGGATAATCAAGCTTATGCAGTGAAAGAGTTGGAAAACAGGAAGCTGGCGATAATTCAATACAATAATAGGGGCTATGTTCCAGTCCCAGGATAGCATGCAGTTGAACATGGCATATTTGGCTATGTGGCTCTGGTTTTTGTGTCAAGAATACAGGAACTACTGAAAAATTGATGCTGGTTTAATAGAGCTAAGAAATTAGTGGTGATTAAGAACCATAGAGCATAACTGAGGTGAAATCTTCTGGGAAGTGTTTTCTGAGATCACAAAGAAGCTGTGTTCCAGAGATAGTCAAGGTTGTACTATGTTTTGCGGCTTGGCTTGGTAATGTGTAAGAATCACCCAGATGGTACTTGTTTTGAAGATATGATGTTGTCACGAAGAGTAGGTGAGGCTTGGTATTGTGAGAGGCCAGAGAAGGTCCTTGATGAAGGTGTGGCTTCAGTTGCAATTGATATAGCAGGACTGAAGGTTTCATGTAAAGAAATTGAATATTGGCATCATGAAGGAAGCCTATGAAAAGCTACTGGTAAAGAATAGTTGCAGCACAACACTTTGCCAATATGTGCCAATATTGTTGAATTTGTAGCTCACCAGAGTCACAGATGGAAAATCTTATAAAGAAAACTTGGACACTTCCTAAAATATAGCCATATATAGATTATAAGACTTTAAATGGACTAACTGTGTGTATGAAAATAATACCACTATTGTACAGAATAGATTAATATATTTAAATCTGAGTGACAGGAGTGTACACTACCCACAGCTGACTAGGTCCTTCCCTAACAACTAAGACATTCCAAAAGGCACACAACAAATCACCAAGAATCACCAAGAAAATTCTGGGTTGTATAAAGTTAAGAGTTAAAGTTATCTGTCTGTCTGTCTTTCTGTTTATCTATCTATCTGTCTACTTACATGTCTGTCTGTCTCTCTATCAGTCTGTTATTGATGTATACATACTCCATCTATCATCTTTCCATCATTTGTCAGTAAATTGTATGCTGAATTTCTTTCTGTCTACCTCTTTGTCTATCTAATCTATCTATCTATCTATCTATCTATCTATCTATCTATCTATCTATCTATCATCTATCTATCCATCCATTTCTAAGCATTTAGCAAATATCTACCCACATATTTCTAGCATCTATCTTCTCTTATTTATCATTTATTTAAATACACACAGAAACATGATGTAATGTATAAATACAACCTAATGAGTACATATAGTATTGCTCATACATCTGTTTTTAAGGCCTACCCCATTATATTGGACATACAGTTATGGGGCTTATTTCTGGGGAATAGTAATATTCTCTCTCTCTCTCTCTCTCTCTCTCTCTCTCTCTCTCTCTCTCTCTCTTTCTCTCTCTCTCTCTAGCATTAATCAATATTTGTTTGTCACTCTTCATTCAAGGTAGAGCCTTGTGAAATTTTTCCTGCCCGAATTGAAATGTCATCCAAGAATAAAGTATTTACATATAATAAACAAAGACTGCATTTTATAGGTCTTGTTTAGGCATCCATATTGTTGAGATTTCTAGAGTACAATCAAAGGTGGAACTTCCCTGTCATATATAGAAGGTGCAACATCAGAGCAGGTGTCATGGTCTTCTGTCTCCATGACCTTGTTGTTCTCTTTTCTGTGGGTTTTCCTGAACTTTAGCAGTAGGGATTGTGTTTGCTCATTGACTATATAGCTAAATAGGAAAATCAACTGTTTTTCTCCGTTGAATACTTGCATAGCCAGTTATGGCAGGTGGTTCTCAGAGAAGTTTCTGAGGTAGCTCCAGCTCAATACCTCATATTCCTGTGTTAAAAAAAAAATTCAGAAAGAATTTTACCTTCAAGTTCAGAGAGATAACAAAGACAATGTCAATTTCTCTATAGTCTGTATTGTTTAGGAATGTATAGGATTCCCCTGAACAAAAACTTGAATTACAGTATCTCAAGCTTGGCAGTGGAGTACTTGGTAGATAGTCTATAACAATTTTAGGAAGAGATTGCCACCCTAACTTAAGATGTGTATTATTGGTAAACAACCAAATGTCAAACTCAAAATACCTTAGTCAATCAAAGTATAGGGTCCCAAGTATAGAACACTTTGGACCACATGACATACAACATATTTGTCATTTTCCTTGAAAACATTAAAAGAGAACAAAAACCATCAACACTTCAGACTCTCCAGCAACTGACCTACTATGCACTATGGTGGAGAAAAGGGGATGAAAGTGAATGAGTATCACCAGAATGAACAACCTACTGTGAGTTTTCACATTAAGTGTGATTTGTGTTGAGCAGAGATTGTGGCTTTTCACTGTCAAAGACACTCAACAATGGAATTTTACTATCATTGCTTCATAGGTAAACAGACATATTTATCAAATTCATTTTCTTAAATGACAGTGATTTCTTTCCTCAGTAATATTTGAATGAGTTTTTAAATTAATCAGCTTCCTGGGTAGAAGTAGCTTTGCCTCTATCAAATATACAAATGAAGTTGACTGTGGTATAATACATCATTTTAATGTTTTATTGAATTTGATTTGAAGTACATTATTGAGAATTTTTCAACTATTTTTATCAATGTGTTTGGGCTGTGGTTTCCTATTTTACTATGTTTGTATCTACTTTTGGTTTCAGAATACTACCAGTGTCATAAGCTGAGTTTGGAAGTGAATCTTCCTTTTCTATTTTGTTGGATATTTGAAAAATGTTGGGTATATATCTTCCTTAAAAACTGAAAATTGAATAGAATTCCACATTGAATTCTTGTCCTGGGATTTACTTTGTATTGGAATTGGATATTCTTTAATAATGCATATAACAAATATGTTCAGAAAACTTCTAATTTTCTGTCTTTCAGTTTCATAAATCACATGCATTGGGAAATATGAATTTCTCACAGTTTTCCATCTTTATGAAATATGAAACCTTTTGGATAGTTTTGATCTAGCCTCTTGCCTTCTACTACAGTATGCATGTGTCAAGTTGTTGGTGCCTTTCCTAGCAAGCTCTAATTATTCTTTACTCTGATAACCTACAGTTTATCAGGCAATCTTACACAGTACGGTGAAGTCAGTACTAAATAGACAGTACAGATTAGAGTGAATGAATTAGTGATTTCTACATCATTTATTCAGATGTCAGTATACTTACACTATACCTACATAGCTGACTACATCAAAGTGAAGAAAATAGTATAAGAACTTCCAGATCTCAATTCTCTCTCTTTGAAAGATTTTACATGAGGTTTATAAGAAGAAAAAACTGTATCAGAAAATAAAATAAAGTGTAATTCAACAATAAGGAAAGGCATTCAAATGAACATTGGAGAAGTATACAGCATAGGAAACAAAAACAAAATAACAAAAAAAACCATGAGAAATCACAGACATTAAAATCTGGTTCATATGTTTAATAATGATGGAAAAACATATCAAAACTTAGTGATTAAAAAAAGAAAAAGCACCACAAACATGTATAACACTGATTGCCACATACATAGAGTTCTCAAATAAAAACTCAAATTACACTTAAAAATGAGACAATGCTTATAGGGTCACCCTCCTCCTCAGCTTCTTCCAGCTTTTCCCTAATTCAACCACAGGACTCACCAGCTTCTGTCCATTGGTTAGATTTAAATATCTGCATCTGACTTTTTTCACTGCTTGTTAGGTCTTTTAGAGGGCTGTCATGATAGGCCTCTTTTTGTGAGCACACCACAGCATCAGTAATAGTGTTAGGCCTTGGAATCTCCCTTTGAGCTGGATCCCAATTTGGGCCTGTTGCTAGACCTTCTCTTCCTCAGGCTCTTCTCTATGTTTGTCCCTGCAGTTCTTTTAGACAGGAACAAATCTGTGTCAGAGTTTTTTACTGTGGGATGGCAACCCCATCCATCCACTTGATGGCCTGCCTTTCTCCTCGGTTGAACTCTACAAGTTTCCTATCTCTACTGTTGGGAATTACATCTAAAGTCCCTCCCTTTAAGTCCTGAGGGTCTCTCACCTCCCAAGTCTCTGGTACATTCTAGAGGTTCCCACTCCCCTGCCTGCTATCTCCTGAGGTTGCCTGTTTACATTCTATCTGCTGCCTCTCAGGAAGTCAGTCTAGTTTCCCAGACCCACTATCTGATCATGTTTCCCTCTTTCCCTTCCTGTCCTCTTTCCAACAGACATCCTCCTTCCCTCCCCCCTCCAGTGATCTCTTTCTTCTTCTCAAGTAGGATTGAGGCATTTTTATTTGGTCCCTTCAGCTTGTTAACCTTCTTGAGTTCAGGATAGTATCCTGGGTATTCTGTGCTTTTCTGGCTAATATTCACTTTTTAGTGAATACACACCATGCATGCCCTTTGGGGTCCAAGTTACTTTAGTCTGGATGATATTTCTAGTTCCATTCATTTGCCTGTAAAACACATGATGTCCTCATTCTTAATAGCTGAGTGGTATTTTATCATGTAAATGGACATTTTCTGTATCCAGCAGTCTAAATTATCCTGGAACCCTGTGGTCTCTCAGACACTGAGTCAGCAACCTGCCAGCATATACCAGCTGATATGAGGCCCTCAACACATATACAGTAGAGGACTTCCAGGTCAGGACTCATTGAGTGTGATGCACCTAACCCTCAAGAGACAGGAAGCCCCAGGGAGTGGGGAGTGGGGTAGGGTTTGAAGGGGTGGGTAAATCCTCTTAGAGTTGCGAGGGGAGGAGGAATGGGAGGTGGAACAGTCACAGAGTATACTGGGAGGGGGGGAAGAAAGAAAGAAAAAAAGAAAGAAGGAAGGAAGAAGGGAAGGAAGGAAGGAAGGAAGGAAGGAAGGAAGGAAGGAAGGAAGGAAGGAAGGAAGGAAGGAAGGAAAGAAAAATAAGACAATTCAGTTTACTATAATGTGGTGCTTTGGATAAGAATGGCTATGATAACCACTTATCAGTGAGTACATACCATGTTCATTCTTTTGTGACTGAGTTACCATGCTCAGGATTATATTTTCAAGTTCCATTCATTTGCCTGTGATTTTCATGAAGTCATTGTTTTTAATAGCTGAGTAGTACTCCATTGTGTAAATGTACCACAATTTCTGAATCCATTCCTCTGCTGAGGGACATCTGGGTTGTTTCCAGCTTCTGGCTATTATAAATATGGCTGCTATTTACATAGTGGAGCATGTGTCTTTATTACATGTTGGAGCATCTTCTGGGTATATGTCCAGGAGTGAAATAGCTGGGTCCTCAGGTAGTATTATGTCCAATTTTCTGAGGGTCCGTCAAACTGATTTCCAGAGATGATGTATCAGCTTGCAATCCCACCAGCAATGGATGGAGTGTCCCTCTTTCTCCTCATTCTCTCCAGTATCTGCTGTCACCTGAGTTTTTGATCTTAGTCATTCTGACTGGTGTGTGGTTATTAGTCCAAATGTTCAGAACACCCAAGATTCACTTCACAGATACCATTTGGCTGTATGTCAGGCTGCAGATGGAGGAGATGGAGAAGGGACCGAAGGATATGAGGGAGTTTGCAGCCCCATGGATGGAGCAATAGTTTCAACTGGCTTGACCTCCTGATGCTCTTCGAGATTGGATCACCAACCAAAGAATACAGATGGAGGGATCCAAGGTGCTGGCCACATATATGGCCAAGGAGGGTCTTGTTAGCCATCAGGGGGAGGAGAGGCCCTTAGCCTGAGGGTGTTAGATGCCTCAGTATAGGGGAGTGCCTAGGAGGGAAGAGGAGAGTGAGTGTATGGGTGAGTGGGGGAATACCCTCAGGGGGGCAGGGGGAGTGGGTGGGGATAGGGGATTCCAAAGGGGAGATCTGGAACAGAGGAAACATTTGAAATGTAAATAAAGTATCAAAAAAAAAAAAAAAACCAACCCCAAAAAACCAAACAAACCAAAAAATAAAATAAAAATAATAATAATAAAAAAAGAATGGCTATGATATGTTTATATATTTTTATCCTTAGTCATCAGGGAATGGAAGTTTTAATAAAACTAGGAGTGGCACTGTTGGTGTACAAATGTCAATGTTTGAAGAAGTGTGTCACTATGGGTGATATTTGAGGATCATGTCAGACTAGGCTTTATCTCTCTGTCAGTCTCTGTCTATCCCCCTTCCCTCTTTCTCTCTGTAGGCCTGTCTCACTGATTCTGTCTCTGTCCTTTTGTCTGTCTCTGTCCCTCTCTCTCTGTCTCTGTATTTCTCTCTTTCTCTCTTGCTTACATGCATGAACTGTGAATTATAGTGGAACTCTAAGCCTCTCAGATATTATCCCAGTGCCATGTCTCCTGCTATGTTCCCCTGCCCCTCCCCTTCCCCTCTCCTACCCAGATCCCTCCATTCCTCTACCCTCTGGATTCTGTTACCTCCCTAGTGGGATTGAAGTATCCTTACTTGAATCTAATGACTTGATAATCTTTATCAGTTCCAAGGCTTTTGTTCTAGGTATTCTGTGCTTTTTTGGGCTAATATCAACTTATTAGTGTCCTTTTGGGTCTGAGATACCTCACTCACTATGGTATTTTCTAGTTCCATCCATTTACCTGCAAAACTCATGAAGTCCTTATTGTTAAGAGCTGAATAGTATATTCCACTGTATAAATGAACAACTTTTTTTCTGTATCCATTCTTCTATTGTGGGACATCTGGTTTTATCTGTGATCTTGTGGCATGGTAGGAAATCTTTTGAGTATATGCCCTGGAGTGGTATAGCTGGATCTCCATGGAGATCTATTTCCAGTTTCTGAGAAACTTACAGATAGATTTCAAAAGTAGTTGTACCAGTTGGCAATACCACCAGCATTGATTTTTTGTTTGCTTGTTTTTTGTTTTTGTGCAACCCCAACCCTCCAGTGGATAGCTTGCTACATTTGAACCAAATATCATAGGGAGATTCTTCAAAGCTCATCAACATCTTTGCAGTGGAATGGTGGTACAGCCAGGAGCAGACATATCATTGTCATTAAAATCCTTTTATTAATAATACAATTTTATATTCCACAGTCTGTAGAACTCTGAGGTTTCAGAAGACCATCTCTGATTCTATCTCAAGTGTATCTGATTTGCTTGTCACTAGCTATCTAATATCTACTTAATTTTGAAAGCATTTAAGGAAGCTAAATGAATCTCATTTTTTTTAATTAACTAACCTAGTATCTAACATGACCAATAAGTTTGATTCAATGATTACTACTTTGTACTTCTTTTTTATCCTAAATGGTTTGTAAAGAATCTTTCAAAAGAACGCGAATTTAACATACATTTTAAGAATTACTTAGGTATAATACCTTTAAAAAGAGTTTAAAAATGAATACATAGTATATTGTAACAAAATAAAACCTTCTATATTTATCAATATAGAAAATCCATAACAAATAAAGCTATTTGGCTTTTTGATACTCCTTGGCTGAAAAGTAGACCCAATAATCTAAACTTTAACGTATCATTCTTATATCCCTGCTTTTCTATTTCATCCCATCTTTCTTCTAATGTTAGATAGGACAGAAAGGAAGATAAAAGAAATAGAAAAGTTGGGCAGGGGTGGTGCATGCCTTTAATCCCAGCACTTGGGAGGCAGAGGAAGGCAGATTTCTGAGTTAGAGGCCAGCCTGATCTACAGAGTGAGTTCCAGGACAGACAGGGCTACACAGAGAAACCCTGTCTCAAAAATCCAAAAAAGAAAGAAAGAAAGAAAGAAAGAAAGAAAGAAAGAAAGAAAGAAAGAAAGAAAGAAAGAAAGAAAGAAAGAGAAAGATATCCCTGAATATAACCTCCCTTACCTTGTTTCCCCTCTATTCCGTACCATTAACAGTTTACTCACCAAAAGACCAAAATTCACCCATCACACTTTTTGGGAATGGAGCCTTATTCTCTTGAAATTGCTTCCTACTATCAGGAGTGAGTGTGAGTGTGTGGGCATGGGCATAGTTTTCTTTAGGGGGCCGAAGAAAATTGGGATGTTGGCCAGTCTTAAGAAGATGGCTGTAACATTTGTTGTCCAGTCTCTGTGTGGTAAGAATGTTCAGAATTGAAAAGAAGTTCTCAATGGAACAGTCTGAGACTGGACCCACGGGCATCATCTACTTTGAAGCGGTACTAGATGCAAATTTTGATGAAACAGCTAGTGCAGTAGTCTGAGGTTGCATGAGTCAGAATAACTATATCTCAGCATCTCAGCATCCTTTTAGCATCCCCAAGTGTGAACCTTGTCAGGACCTCTTTAATTACATTTGTATCTGTAAACGTGTGAATGTTCACAGATAATATACTTTTCTCAATTAGCACATGTATGGAATGTGTGGTATGCCAAATCAGCTAAAGATGATTTTTTGCTCTCTGCTTAAGCATGTAGTTTAGACTCTGGAAACAAACACATAATCTACTGTAAGTACTAAGGTAACTCTCATATGCAAAATCTGTATTTTAAAACTCAGTTTTTTGCCTCTCGATGGATTGAAATCATAATTTCTCAAGCCTTTTTGGATTTTTTTTTCATCCTGGAATTAGATATTTACTATCATTGTAGATTACATATTGGAATTTTGAATATTTTTTTATTTTGATTTAAAGATACCTCTAATTTTTGTTCTATGACTTTCAATCTAGCATTTAATCTTCTCTTTCTCTAAATATTTTGTTCTGATCTCTCTTAAGGAGGATATAAAAAATTATAATCATTATTGAACATATATTTATTTTATGCTGATAGTAAAAGCAAAATGAAATGGGGGTCCAAATGGTTTTGTTTGCAGTGTTTTCCATACTGTGATGTGGAAAATATTTTCTTTTTTAGTCTCTCTAACTTTCTTCTTTCTGTGAAGACTATTTTTCTTTCTCTCTTTCTTTGGAGACTTTATGTTTATGTTTAAAGTCTGTCTTTCTATGATTGTGTATGTTCCCTTTCTTTAGCCTGCATATTACTTTTAAAACACACTTATCTACATTATTTTCACCTCAGAATATTTATATGCATATAATTACATGGCATTGCTTTCTAACATTAATATCTATTTTTTGTTTTTCATTTTTTCTAAACTGTTTTCCATTCATGCATGACAGTCATTTTAATGTATTTAATTTTCCCTTAATGACTTAATTTTATTAATTTCAATCTATGTATATCTATTGTTGATGTTTCATACCCACTCTCACTCTTTTCTTTCTCAATAAGCATAATTCCAAACATCCTACTTCATCCGAAGTTCATCTGAACTTGGATTCTTTCTGAGTCCCTCTGTGTTCACTTATGGAAGAACTCAATCATCTCACTGTGACCAGCCCCAGCACAGTCCATAAGCTCACAGAGGAGCAGCTGTTCTCCCACACTGTGAGTTGTTTACTTCCAGGGAATTTGGTATGAGGAGGTATATAAGACTGGGGACAATATGTTTGCTGTTGTGAGAGTGAAGCCTCATGTAAAAAGGCATCGATTGGCAATGTGCATATTTGCCCCATGTAAGACATTTTCCAACTTTTGAGGCCATGGTATTGTGTACTGCCTTTCCAGCATGCTTGGCCTTAAAAGGCATAGTCTGCACTGTGATGTCACAGAGTATTGCCACCTCTAAAGGCACCATATGTGCAGAAGCACAGCCTTACCCCAGGTAGAGTCAAGTAAGAAAAGTAGTTTTACTTTGAGGGGGCAGGGGAACCCAGCTCACAGAAGCACCTTTGAAAAGACTTCCATTACATTTGAGACAGGGTCTTCTTCCACCTGAATGCAATTGTTCTCTGAGCTATTGACATGGTTACAATCCTGGTTTACCCTTCTTTATCCTGTGCTAGGATTGAGATATAGAAATGGTACGTCCTGCTATTTCTTTGGATGTACAACTGTTTTATTTTTAATTTCTTGTATTTTCTGTATTATACTATAATTATATCACTGCTTCTTTCTCCCAATAAATCCTCCCATATGTTCTGTACTTTTTCAATTAATTGGTGTGAAAGGCATATATATATATATATATATATATATATATATATATATATATATATATTCCCAAGCACATTTTTGGAACAATTCTGCCATAATTCAAAAATGGTTGTAACATGTATATACTCATTCATTTACTTGCATTTTATGAAACTGTTATACAATGATTTGATAGAAACCCAGGTCAGACATGTACATATGAGATATCCTCTGTGTCCTTGTAGAGGCCCAATTTAGAGGAACAACAAACTGCTTTAGAACTCATGGTCTGTGGCCCTCCCACTAGCACAGCTATCATGGGCATGCCCCCCAGGCAGAACCCTGAGGATTAAGTCCTGATGATGTCATTCTGTTGTGGAGCTCTGCTGATTTTACTCTCAGTCCTTCCTAATCTGTTGTGTGAAAACTCAGAGGGGGCATCCAGCCTCTCGCTGGGCTGTCTTATTAGCATTTAGCCGTAATAAAACTTGATCCTTGTTAAGCATTGCTGCTGGAACAGATTAATGATTCATTCACCACCCCTGAAAAAATTTAGAGATGTAGATTGTCAGCAAGGACCACCATCTTGAGAAAGAATTTGGAGATGTAGCTATTAATAAATTTAGGTTAAGATGTTTTTGTCCATGGCTCTACTGACAAAATCTTAAGCATTAATTTGATGTTCAGAAAGGCACACTCTTAATTGTTTAACAAGGAATTTTTTTGTGGTCAGTGAACATGAACAATGGTAGCCCTACAAATACTACCTGACATGACTCTCTTTCTAGAACTGGGCAAATAGCCAAGGTGATGATTAATTTTTTTGTACCCATTACTGCCCTGAGCTTCCAGATATGATTTAATAAAAACATTGGTGATCAGTAGATGTGCACACTGAGGATTTAAAATAGAAATGAATGATAGATTTTTATATACATTTTAGATTTGTGATTCTTTTAAGATTTAAGTAAAATTACTTTTTAAGATAAATAATAAAATAATTGATCCTCTCTTTCGTAACAACAAATTGCAACCTGTCAGTAAAAGAAAATGGCTTAGAAAATTACATGGCTTTATTATGCCTTCTTAATCTATAACAAGTTACTTAGTTGTAAATGTATATGGGTTCTTGGAATTGATTTGTTTTCTCCTTCATGTGTAATATGTAAGTTATTTTTCAAGTAAACCTATGAGGAAACCTACTATTTAATAATAGTCATTCATTAAAAGAAAAATAGAATATAATCACATTGTAATGTTTGTGCTACCTGGAAGATTTTGCTGGATATAGAAGCTGTGGAAGAAAAAATAAAATTTTTTGGAGTTTGTTGTGCTTCATTCACTGACTGTGTGTTTGTATATGTGTGTGTGTTTGTGTGTGTGTGTGTGTGTAAGTGTGTGTGTGTACGTGTGTGTGTGTATATGTGTGTGTGTGTGTGTGTGTGTGTGTGATTCTTTTACTGTTTTTCTTATTTTTGCCTTCTCTCCAGCCCTCAAAGACATCCAGTAGATTCTAGTAGGTCAAAGGTATTACTGGCCTCAATGAATTGAGCTTTATTCCCTTAGAGAATAGTCTGCTGAGTGATAAACTGCCAACTCTATGTTCTCATTTCAGTTTACCCTAACTTGACAAGGCTGGCCTTCACCATGTCCTTTTAAAATATTTTTGGAAGTTTCCCAAAATAAACCACACAACAACAGAAAAGTAATTGAAATACCTAATATCCTTAGAAGTTTTATATACTTGTAGCTCCTACATTTTGAGATGCACAAAATATTCCCATTCCTGTTAGGGTGATGAATGTGATTTTGATATTGGCTCCTGATCAATCCAACTCCATGATGTGCATTGGGTACTTTATTAAATACTCTTCTGCAATACAGAAATCAATGCAAGTAATCATACGTAAAGATAGTAATGATTTTCAATAACAGTACGGTGTGTAGAAATTCCAGAGTGACAATTGTGAATTCTTTGTGTTTACAATCTTGAATCAACCTCAGAATTTATTCCAGTGAATTAGTAATAGTGACTAATAAAACTTTTCTGCTCTTGAGATCAAGGCTTCCATTTAGGGCATGCATCTGTGAGGTGAGACAAAGAAGGAGACATTGGGTGGGGGGAAAAGATAGAAGTGCTGAGGGCCAGCATAAGGAATGGAAACAGGCAACCTCAGGAGGTAGGAGGTTGGGGGATCCTCCAGAATGTACCAGAGACCTGGGAGGTGAGAGACTCTCAATACTTATAGGGAGCTACCCTAGATGAAAGGCCTTACAGCGTGTAGAGATAACTTATAGAGATAAACTCCAGCACAAACACAGAGAGCATCAAGTGAGGGATATGGTTGCTATCCTACAATCAAAACTCTGACCCATAGTTGTTCATGTCGGAAAGAACTTCAGGGATGGAAACAGAGGAAAAGATGGTCAAGCATCAGGCCCAAAGTGGGATCCAGCTCAAGGAGTTGCCCAAGGTCTGACACTATTACTAAGGCTATGGAGTGCTCACAAAAATGGACCTCTCATGGCTGGCCCCCTAAAAACACAACAGGAATCTGAAAGAGTCAAATGCAGATATATGCACCCAACCAATGAACGAAAGTTATTGACCCCTGTGGTTGAATTAGGGAAAAGCTAGAAGAAGCTGAGGATTATAGGAGGATCAGCTGTCTCAATTAACCTAGACCCCCAAGATCTCTCGACACTGGTTCACCAACCAGGTAGCATACACCAGCTGATGAGAGGCCCCTAACACATATACAGCAGAAGACTCCCCGGTATGGGTTCAGTCAGAGAAGATGCACTTAACTCTCAAAAGACTAGAGGCCCCAGGGAGCATAGAGGTTTGGTAGGGTGGGAGATATCCTCTTGGAGATAGGGGTGGGGTGAAAGTAAGGGATAGAAGAATTGGAAGGGATCAAGAGGGGAATAAAATCTGGATTTAAAAAAAAAGAAAAGAAAAAATAACAATAAAATGATGTTTTAAAAAGATATAAAAATAATATTGGATTTTCTTCATATTTTTCTGTAAGGATTTTATATTGTTGAGATGCAAGTCAATAATCTTTATCATTTGCTCTAATTTCAAGTCACTTTTGCAAGAATCAACTTACCTTTTTCATAGACATTTTCAATATTTTTAGTAGGAATTCTGAGGTTCTGAGTTAGCTTCACATATTCTTCCCACATTTCTTGAGTGATATTTGTTCCAGTTGCTGCATTTCATGGAAGAAAATTCAGAAGAGACAGCCACTGTAATCACCCCAAATAGTCTATGTTCATCAAGTCTTCTCATCGGTTGTTAAATACTGCTATTTTACCACACACTCCCTAACAGAATGGTGATGCTAGTCAAGGAAACATTCTTAATTCAGGTCAGACATTCTTACTGTGGATAAGATATCCCATCATATCTAAGATACTGTTTTAAAATCAGTAATATTAAAATTAGCATTGGATTATTATTAAAATCATTATAATGCACAATTCAACTAGAATATCACACAATCATAGATATACTTGAAATAAGTTACTAAACATATTTTTACACTAGTGTGTCATGAAACTAAATGCAAGGGACACAGCAATCAACAAAAAGAAAAAAAATTTCTCATTTAAGATTTACATACCCAGTGCTCCTGTCATTTTCTGGTAGTAATTCAAATCATTACGAAAACGGGCATCGAATAGGATGGTGGTGTTTGAAACAAAATGTATCATAATAAGAAATTCACTTGCCTCTGTTAATAAATAAATTTCCTTCATTATAACATGATATAGATTTGCCTACTTATCTACTTACTTTTTGTTTAGTTTTGAGATTTTAATATAGTTATATCATTTGAAACTTCCCCTTCCCCCATAAAAATCTGAGTCTGTGACCATCCACACTCTGCTTCCAATTCATGACCTTTTTTTTTATTATCAAATGGTCATATTTATAATATTATAATAGTAGCTATTCTATATATATTTTATATTACACAAATTATGTATTATTTTATATAAAATAATAATTTATGAAATATGAAATATTTATTCATAAATAAAGCCTTTTCACTCCATATATTACCTAGCTGTATCCCCTATTTGTTTTTAACTATATTACTTTTAAAACATTGAAAATTCTTGCATAATAATTCCATTATTCTTAGCTCATCACAAAATATATTATCATTTCTGCATTAAATTATTGAGTGAGGTAAACTTTTTCTTATCTTCTAACCTGAAATTACAAAATCAAGTGTATGCCTATATTTGTCAAACTTTAGCAAAACCTGTATTTATTTATTTGTTTGATTTTTGTTTGTTTTATACCACCTGTGAAGATTCATTCATAAGTGCATTATCCCCCTCCCCAATAGTAGTATAATGGCTGTTTTACTCACTTCGTCTTATGCCTCCATCAGATTCTGAATCAAAGTAGATTTTTGGAAAATGGTGAACTGCATCACGTAATACCCATGTTGACGGGAAATAATGAGTCCCGTTTCTTTTGGGACATATTCCGAAGGAAAAAGACCCTGTAAAATGAGACACAATGGACATTTTATCCACAAAAGAAAATCTTCATTAGGATCACATACCTTATAAAACTTGTAAATAATGCAGTCAATCCTGAACTCACATATAATTGAGCAATACTTCCACAGAATTTTATCAGCCCAAACTGTGTGTAGTTGACACTTCCTGTTTTTCCTAAAAAATACATATTAAATAATAAATACTCATTATTTTACATTTATCATCACATGTCTATTTGCTCCCTAACAAAACACATGTTGCTGAAAAGAGACACATTTCTGGCCTTGATTCTGTCTTCTATGATTCTATATTTGGCCTGTAAATATCTTCATTAATCAACTTCTCAGTCTATGATTCCTGTCAGGAATGAACCAACTTCCTGTGTACACCAAGACTTATGGATGGGAATGGGCTCCAACCCTTAACTGACAGTATTAAGTCACCAAAGCAAAGCAAGTAACCTCATTGATGCAATGATGGTATGCAGTTATCAGGATGGTTTGCAAGAAGGTGAGCATTCCTCACAGTGGGATTATAACACTGCTTTTATCATATTTGATATCAGATTTCCCTTTACTCATATTCACATTTATTAATATTTTACTTTTTGCAAACATAGGTTCAATTACATGTTGTATTTTTTAACTGTGTTGGTATTTTCATAATTTTAATATAAACAAAGATTAAAACATCAAGATGTGAAAAGTCAAGTTTAATATATTTTAGATGCAGTCACTCTAAACTCTAGCTTTCCTCAAATTACAGTTAAATCTAAATCATCTTCTCATTTCCAGAAACATATAGTAATGCCTTGATTCCCACTTCAACAAATTGTTTCTTCTACCCAAATCAGTTTTCTTACCTGATGTAGAACGTCATGCTCATGACATTGTATTGCTTAAAAAACTTAACCTCACGCATCAGCATTCTTGCTTGACTATTTTCTGCCGTTGTACTCACTGACGTGCCTGCTAGGTAGATGGTTTTAAATTTCCCTGAAAACTGAAATTAATTTGAATTAAAGTCATCAATCAGAACATGTGAGCTTGAGTCCCCACACCCACATGTTTTTGCTTAATTTTCTTTAACTTCATTTCTGAGAGATATCTTATGACCTTAGTACGTATTACATACACATAGTATAACTTGCAGACTAATCACCCACAAACATAAAACAGTAAAATATATTCAGTGAAAATTTAAAATAAAAAAAGTTACAAAATTAAGTTATATATATTCAAGTAAAGAAATAGAAATTATTTAACATAGTGACAAAAAAATTAAATAATGTGCTAATACTATTATTGTGTATTTCTGTTGTTACCTTGCAATTGCCTAACATTTTATTTGAAAACATTTATACATGATAATAATTTTTATATCATGCAAAATATCATTAAGGAAACAGTATAAATATAGATTATAGGTTCCTGTTAGAAAGTTGCATTAACATAAAAACGTAGTCTTAAAAATGCAATAAAGCTTCACAAAGTAAATGCCTTCAATGTAAATGTGGAGAAAGAGGAACACTCCTCCATTGTTGGTGGGATTGCAAGCTGGTACAACCACTCTGGAAATCAGTTTGGCGGACCCTCAGAAAAATGGACATAATACTACATGAGGATCCAGCTATACCACTCCTGGGCATATACCCAGAAGATGCTACAACATGTAATAAAGACACATGCTCCACTATGTTCATAGCAGTCATATTTATAATAGGCAGAAGCTGGAAACAACCCAGATGTCCCTCATCAGAGGAATGGATATAGAAAATGTGGTACATCTACACAATGGAGTACTACTCAGGTATTAAAAACAATGACTTAATGAAATTTGCAGGCAAATGGATGGAACTTGAAAATATCATCCTGAGCGAGGTAACTCAGTCACAAAAGAACAAGCATGGTATATACTCACTGATAAGCGGATATTAGCCCGAAAGTTCAGAATGCCCAAGTTTCACCTAACAGAAACCTCTCGACTGAGAGTGAGGTCCCAGATGGAGGAGTTGGAGAAAGGTCTGAAGGAGCTGAGGGAGTTTACAGCCCCATGGAGGGAGCAAGAGCATCAGTGGGCCTGATCCCCCCACCCCCGGTCGTCCTGGAGTTTGGACCACCAACCAAAGAATATACATCTATGGACCCATGGTTCGGATCACATATGTGGCAAAGGATGACCTCGATGGTCATCAGGGAGAGAGGAGAGGCCCTTGGGCCTGAGGTTGTTAGAGGCTCCAGTAAAGGGGAATGTCAAGGTGGGAATATGGGGCTGAGTGGGCGGGGTGGGAGGTGGAATTCCTTCGTAGACGCGGGGATGGGGAGGGAATAGGGAGTTTCCAAAGAGGAAACCCAGAAAAGGGGAAACATTGGAAATGCAAATAAAGTATCAAAAATTAAAAAAAAAAAAGAAAAAGCAATCATATTTTGATGTCAAGAGTCTGTATGGGAAAGCATTAGGACCAATTTTCCTCTTAGAAATTACTCAAATCAGAAGAGGAAGGAATTAAAATTTTATTCATTGTGTGACTTTACCTCTGTGTTCTACTAGTTTGCTGCAAAATTTCATTCAAAACCTGTAGTCACAGGCACATACCCTCACAGACAAAAGCACCACACATACGTGCAAAATCATATGTCAAAAAATAAGTCCTTGGTTTGGAAATATTTCTGTATTATGATTAATATCAATACTATCTCCCATATTGACTGTAATATAGTGACTCTAAAGGGGAAAAATCTATTCCTCAAATATATGATGTATAATGCATTTGCTTTTCAGATATCAAATTGATTTTGTTTCTATTATATTAAGAGTCATCCCTGACTTCATGTAGAATAATATAACATTTAATTCAAATGTATACTCAATTTCAACTATTAAAATGAAGTTTATTGTGTAAAGATAAAAAACATAGCTTTAATAAAATGTTCATTTACATACCCTTTACCTAGGTAAAATAATATTAGGCAATATAGGAAGCTCAAATGAGGTAATTTTAACCTTAAACTAAAACAAAAAATATTTTAAGGCATGGGACATATTCCATGTACAAAAACCATAAAGGAACCAATATAATCATAGAATCACACTGTTTGTCAGTTCAAACTGTGATAAATTCATCACAGCCACCTTTCCTTCTGCATAACTCCCTGAAAGCACACCCCAGTACCGGTAAGGGTTCCTCAGCAGCAGTAACCAAACAGACTAAAACCAAAAGAAGAAGAGACTTCATCTTGAGAATCTTCTCTTTCATCTGGAACAGAAGAGTAGAATTGTTCAGCTGCTGGAGAAATGGTGGAATGAAGAGACTCACAAAACATTTAAGTTTGCACAACACACCATGAACCTCTTAATTTACTTTAAAAAAAATTTTCAGAACTGTTTGGCAGACTTGGTGGCAGTATTTGTAAGTGTCTGGCATTGTTTCAGTTTAAGTCATGGGATTAGAATTCAGTGGAGTGTAAAGTACATGTCAAATGCTGACATTAAGAAATGTTCAATAATAGCAAGCTGATTTGGTGAAATTGTATTCACAAAAGAGGATTGTCTTCATGTAATGTTCCAAGAACATTAATATTGACCAGTATTATTTTCAGGTTTATATAGGACCAAGATCTATGTGCTACCTTTTAATTCCCAGTTTATTAATAAAAATCCTATACATGAATCACATTGAAATTATTTTTACAGTCAAGTAAAGTAATTTCTTGGGACTACAATTTATAAATTACATATTAGTAGCACAGTTTCAAGGTAAAAAATAAGTCCCACATAGGAGTCTATATTCCTTTTTCTCTGAGCATAAAAACACTCAGATATGGAGATAATTTTTAATTCTTTCCTAGAATCACTTCTACTACTTGGAATATAAGTGATCCTAAGACTCATGCTTCCACTTGTTAAACTTCCATGTGTAAGATCTTGTTCTCTTCTATTATCCTCCAATCACCACCACTGCAAGCCTTGCCAGACATCATATTTTCTCCTTTTGCCTCTGACTAACCCTCTGTCACTGCCTCTGCCTCTTCCTCTTCCCCTGCCTCTGCCTCTGCCTCTGCCTCTGCCTCTGCCTCTGCCTCTGCCTCTGCCTCTGCCTCTGCCTCTGCCTCTGCCTCTGTCTCTGCCTCTGCTTCTGCCTCTCCCTCACCCTCTCCTTCTCCCTCTCCCTTTCCCTCTCCTTCTCACTCTGTGTCTCTCTCACATCCTCCCTCCACACTCTCTCTCTGCCTGTGAACCATGATGTAGCTCTTAGCTACTACTGCCCAAGCCCCTGCCTGCTGCCATGCTTTCTGCCATTATTATAATGGAATGATTCTCTGAAACTGAAACTGTAAGCAAATCCAATTATACAGATTATCTTATAATAATTTCCTTGGATTTATTGTCTCTTCCCGACAAAACAAACAAACAAACAAACAAACAAACAAAAACAGTGACAAAGAAATTCACTGAATATCAAAGCATAATTGGGAAAAAGTTTGAAAATCTCATCACAATAATTTAAAGAATTTGCAAATTGTAGGCTAGAATGTATTTCTTAATGGAGGGGTATTATACATTTTAAAATATTCATATAGATATTTAGTGTATCTTGAACACAGCCACCCTCACATTCTCCGTTCAGATTCCAAAACTCTCCCTCAAATATCATGTATCTTCTTCTCAACTTAATTTTAATGAGAATTTTGGTAATTTAATTTCATTAAAACTCACAGAACTATTAAGAGAATGTGCTTTCAGTTAGTGACAAGTGTGGGGCAGCTTCAGATTTTCCACAGTAACTGACCATCAGTTTTCTCATCACCTAGCAGGGTCATGATTTTGCCAGCTGAAGACAGTTTTTGCAGTTGTATGACATTTGGGATACAGGGAACTTCTCAGTGGTTATATAAATTCTAGGTTCTTGAGAAGCAGGGTTGTGTATTGGTTATTCTTTGTTGGTTCTGAGTCTTGGTCACTCAGTAGTATTGGTTGCTCAAAGATGAAACCAGAAAAAAGAAATTAGATATTAGATTCAGCGCTCTCTCTCTCTCTCTCTCTCTCTCTCTCTCTCTCTCTCTCTCTCTCTCTCTCTCAATTTTTCTCTCCTGTCTATTGTTAGAGTGTTGAAAGAAAGAAGAACGCATAAAGAATCAAAGATCAGCTACACTTTGTTTCCCCATGATATCCAATTACTGTTTCCCATATGTGCCCATATGCCAGCTCAACCACCTGCCTATGGGTACCATTTACAAGTGTCTGTTGCCCTCAGTAAAAGTTAACCTGAATCCCTCAATAAGTAATCTTGAAATGAAGTCTGCCATGGCAATCTGAATCCACAGAGACACCCAGAACACAAGAGAATAAACAATGAATCCTCCTGACAGTCGTCCTTGTCTGGAATTCTGAGAATTATGCAGGGAAGCTCCAGCAACCACAGAATCCTTTTCTCAGTTGCTGATTTTAGCCAGATTTCTGCTTATGTGTGTTTGTCATTAACCTTCGACCTGCAGAGAAATCTTCCTGGGATGATGTGAAGGGAGATAGATCCTGCTCAGGTGATGTGGTAGAAAATATGGAATTCTGTTTATGTTGATTGTTCTGGGTTATGTTAGAACCACTTATGATAACTAGGAAAATCCTTATACATCTCACTTTAATTAATGATTTCATTTCTCCTGTGTGTGTGTGTGTGTGTGTGTGTGTGTGTGTGTGTGTGTGTGTGTGTGTGTTTCTCTTCAGATGGTTTCAATCTGGAAAAAGAATTAACTAATGAGAGTGAGAGACTGGGATTTTCAAATTACAAATGTTATTTACTTCTCTGATTCCAAAAAGTCAATCTAGGCCCTTATTTTTTCTTCTGTAGGATTTAAAGACCTGAGTCAAGTGTTGCTTATCAATGGCAGATTTGTATTCTCTGCTGGCCAAACTGGAGGCAATGACAAGGGCTGGTGTTGCTGAAACACAGGAAAGGGGATTGCCTCCACTTTTTCTGATGGAATCATTCTTTCACAAATAATTTCAATGTAAGCGAAGACAAGGAAAATGGTTGGGGAGAGAACTCAAAAAATATCCACGGTTTTTCAGGGTGAATATTAAATCTGTAGTTTTATGTATGATATGAAGGATACCTGGAGCTGAACTCACACATGCAGTTACATCAACTAGATATTTGAAAGACTTTATTGTCATGATTGATATCTGAAATATAGTTTCACTGATGATACACATAGTTTATATCAGTAACATTCTGTAGTCTCAATTTCTGATTAATTCACTTTGACAAATTCCAGAAAAGCAAACAAACAAACAAACAAATGCAAACAAGCAAACAGAGCACACAACCAAAAAAGGTTTTGCTGATTTGCATTTTTTAGAATTTTTTTTTTTTATTACATGGATAAAACACTTATGGTAGATGTCTTACAAAATGTTCTGTTGGGAAGAAACACCATGAAGATGGCAACTCTTATAAAGGGAAGCATTAATAGGGACTGACTTACAATTTTAGAGGTTCAGTCCATAATCAGCAAGGTGGTTGGCATGGATGTTTGCAGGCAATGCTCTGGGAAAGAAAGTGAGAGTTCCAAATCCTAATCATTATGCAACAGGAAGAGACACTGGACCTGGCTTGAGAATTTGAAACCTCAAAGGTCACCCCTACTGATACTTTGTCCAATGTCACAATTACTGCCACAAGGCCAACCTGAAATCTTTCTCAAGTAGCCACTCTCCCTAGTGACCAAACTTTCCAATATGAGAGCCTGTACGTGTGTGCAATAAAACATGCATGTTATTTACATGGATGTGAGCAATAGGAGATTTTGAGGAAATTCTACTCTCTCTTTTGCCGCCAAATAAATAGGTGGCATTTTCTTCCTGTGCTATCCCATTTTAGTTTCTGAAAAAGAGACACAGAGACCAGACATTTTTATTAACATAGTATAAGTCTCAGATGGGCAGTTTTTGAGCTGTTCAAACATGACTAGACAGGTAATACCCAGAAAAATGCCTCTTAACATTACTTTTTGCACAGGCTCCCTCTGGTTCAATCATAGCAACTTCATGTTAAAATTCTGGTGTTCTTCACGTTGTTTCTCCACTCCTTCTTCCCATTATGGTTCTTTTCAACTCTCTTCCATCTCCTTCTTGGAACCCTGACTAGTATCAAAAGTGCCCTATTCTCTTCTGCCCAGATAATTGGCTGATTAGATCATTTATTAACCAATCAGAGGTTACAGAAAACAACTTTTTACATTATTTAGAAACCAGACATGGCTGACTACTCCATAGCCTGTACGAGAACCAGATATCTGGACTTAGAAATAAACATCTGAATACACTGTGCATAAAACAATCTCCAACTTTTCACTCTTTAAACACAATAAAAGTTTCTTTCTCTATTATAAATAAACTATACACAATAATAACAAATATGATATATATCAAATAAAATTTACATTCACAATGTCCACTTCATGTTTATTTAGCAACCTGGGAAATGGCAGTATCTTGATGAGTTTAGAGTTCTTAATTCCTTTTCTTTCAAAACTTGCATTTATTCCTAACTATAGGAATAGTTTCTTTGATCTAAAAACATTTTCTCAATCCTAAATAATTTAGTTTTAACTGTGAGACTACACCTATCTTGTCTTCAATCCCATCAGAAGCCTGAGAGGGAAAAAATATTACCTGTGTATGCATGAAGTACAGAGCAAGAAGCTTCCAAAACTAAAGAAATGATAGAGACAGCTGACTGTCTGGACAATTGCCCCAAATTTCTCAGAGTCTTGGGAACATCTATGTCCAGTATTGTATCCTAGGATGTGACAGACGTTTAATGAAGTAGGAGTATAGAAGGAGTTGCCTACCTTGACATCGTAAAGCTTGACAGTACGTGTAAATGGATCTCATTTGCCCAGTTTGGACAGCATTCTCTTTGAACATGAGGTAAAGACAACATAATATTTTATTGTTGTTCTTCTTCTTCTTTTGTTTTGATACTTTATTTACATTTCAAATGTTTTCCCCTTTCCAGGTCTCCCCTTTGGAAACCGCCTAATCCCATCTCCCCTCCCCTTGCCTCTATAAGGGTATTCCCTGACCCACCCACCCACTCCTGTCTTTCTTCCGTGGCATTCCCCTATACTAGGGCATTGAACACCCTCAGACTCAAGGGCCTCTCCACCCACTGATGGCCAAGAAGGCCCTCCTTTGCCACATATGTGGACAACACCATGGGTCCCTCCATGTGTATAATTTGGTTGGTGGTCCACTCTTCAGGAGCACTGTGGTGTCAGACCAATTTACATGGTTGCTCTCTCCATGGGGTTTTAACTCCCCCATCTCCTTCAGTCATTTCTCCAACTCTTCCATCTAGGACTCCATGCTCAGTCCAATGGTTGCTGTGAATTAAAGTTTGGGTATTCCAAACTTTTGCGCTAATATTCACTTATCAGTGAGGACATACCTTGTTCATTTTTTGGGACTGTGTTACCTAACTCAGGATGATATTTTCAAGTTCCATCCATTTGCCTGTGAATTTCATGAAGTCATTGTTTTAATAGCTGAGCACAATTCCATTGTGTAAACGTACCACATTTTTTGTATCTAATCCTCTGTTGAGGGACATCTGGGTTGTTTTCAGCTATTACAAATATGGCTGCTATGAAGAATGGAGCATATGTCCTTATTACATTTTGGAGGATCTTCTGGGTATATGCCCAGGAGTAGTATAGCTGGGTCCTCAGGTAGTATTATGTCCAATTTTCTGAGGGTCCACCAAGCTGATTTCCAGAGTGGTTGTACCAGATTGCAATCCCACCAGCAATGGAGTAGTGTTCCTTTTTCTATACATCTTCACCAGCATCTGCTGTCACCTGAGTTTTTGATCTTAGCCATTCTAAAAGTTGTGAGGTATAATCTCACTGTTTTCTTGATTTGCATTTCCCTGATCGCTAAGGATGTTGAACATTTCTTTAGGTGATTCTCAACACTTCAAGTTCCTCAGTTGAGAATTCTCTGTTTAGCTCTGTTTCCCATTTTTTATAAGGTTATTTGGTTCTCTGGAGTCTAACTTCTTGAGTTCTTTGTATATATTGGATATTAGTCCTCTATTGGATGTAGGATTGGGAAGGATCTTTTCCCAATTTCTTGGTTGCCATTTTGTCCTATTGACAGTGTCCTTTGCTTTACAGAAGCTTTGCAATTTCATGAGGTCGCATTTGTCAATTCTTGATCATAGAGCATAAGCCATTGGTTCAGGAACTTTTCCTCTGTGCCCATGTGTTTGAGACTTTCCCTCACGTTCTCTTCTATTAGTTTCAGTGTATCTAGTTTGATGTGGAGGTCCTTCATCCACTTGAAATTGAGCTTTGTACCATGAGATTGGAATGGATCAATTGGCATTCTTCTACATGGTGACCGCCAGGTTAGCCAGCACCATTTGTTGAAAATGCTTTTTTTCCTTTGGATGGTTTTAGATCCTTTGTCAAAGATCAAGTGATCTTAAGTGCGTGGGTTCGTTTCTGTGTCTTCAATTCTATTACATTGATTTAAATGCCTGTCACTGTACCAATATCATGCAATATTTATCACGATTGCTCTGCAGTATAGCTTGAGGTCAGGGATGCTGATTCCCCCAGATATTCTTTTATTGTTGAGAATAGTTTTGGCAATCCTGGCTTTTTTGTTATTCCAAATGAATTTGAGAATTGCTCTTTCTAATTCTATGAAGAATTGAGTTGGAATTTTGATGGGGATTGCATTGAATCTGTAGATTGCTTTCGGCAAGATGGCCATTTTTACTACATTAATCCTGCGGATCCACGAGCATGGGATACCTTTCCATCTTCTGATGTCTTCTTTGATTTCTTTCTCTAGAGACTTGAAGTTCTTGTCATACAGATCTTTCACTTTTTTGGTTAGAGTCGCACCAGGAGACTTTATATTGTTTGTGACTGTTGTGAAGGGTGTTATTTTCCTAATTTCTTTCTCAACCTGTTTATCCTTTGAGTATAGGAATGCTACTGATTTGTTAGAGTTAATTTTATACCTGGCTACTTTGCTGAAGTTGTTTATAAGTTGTAGGTGTTTTCTGATGGCATTTTTTGGCTTAATTAAGTATATGATCATTTAATCTTCAAATAGTGGTATTTTGATTTCTTCCTTTCCAATTTGTATCCCTTTGACCTCCTTTTGTTGTCTAATTGCTCTAGCTAGAACTTCAAGTACTATATTGAAGAGATAGGGAGAGAGAGGGCAGTTTTGTGTAGTCCCTGATTTTAGTGGGATTGCTTCAAGTTTCTCTCCATTTAGTTTGTTAATGGCTACTGATTTGCTGTATATTGCTTTTACTGTGCTTAAATATGGGCCTTGAATTCCTGATCTTTCCAAGACTTTTATCATGAAGGGATGTTGAGTTTCGTCAAATGCTTTTTCAGCATCTGATGAAATGACCATGTGGTTTTTTTCTTTGAGTTTGAGTATGTTATGGATTACATTGATGGATTTCCTTGTATTGAACCATCTCTGCATTCCTGGGGTCAAGCTTACTTGAGCGTGATGAATTATCGTGTTGATGTGTTCTTGGATTCAGTTTGCAAGAATTTTATTGAGTATTCTTGCATCGGTATTCATAAGAGAAATTGGTCTGAAGTTTTCTTTCTTTGTTCAGTCTTTGTGAGGTTTTGGTATCAGTGTAACTTTGGCCTGAAAGAACAAATTGGGTAGTGTTCCTTCTGTTTCTCTTTTGTGGAATAGATTGAAGAGTATTGATATTAAGTCTTCTTTAAAGATCTGATAGAATTCTGCACTATACCCACCTAGTCCTGGGTTTTTTTTGTTGTTGTTGTTGTTGGGAGAATTTTAATGACTGCTTCTATTTCTTTAGGGGTTATGGGACTGTTTAGATGGTTTATCTGATCCTGACTTAACTTTGTTTGGTATCTGTCTAGAAAATTGTTCAGTTCACCCAGATTTTCAAATTCTGTTGAGTATAGGCTTCTGTAATAAGATCTGGTTTTTTTTTTTTTTTTTTAATTTCCTCAGATTCTGTTGTTATATCCCCCTTTAAGTTTATTATTTTGTTGATTTGGATGCTGTCTCTGTGCCCTCTGGTTAGTCTGGCTAAGGATTTATCTATATTGTTGGTTTTCTCAAACAACTAGCTCCTGGTTTTGTTGATTCTTTGCATAGTTGTTTTTGTTTCTACGTGGTTGATTTCAGTCGTGAGTTTGATTATTTCCTGCCTTCTACACCTCTTGGGTGCATTAGGTTCCTTTTGTTCTAGAGCTTTCAGGTGTGCTATTAATCTGCTAGTGTATACTCTCTCCAGTTTCTTTTTGGAGGCACTCAAATCTGTGAGTTTTCCTCTTAACAGTGCTTTCATTGTCCCCCATAAGTTTGGGTATGTTGTCCTGGCCTTTTCATTAAATTCTAGGCAGTCTTTAATTTCTTTCTTTATTTCTTTCTTAACCAAGTTATCATTGAGTAGAGCATAGTTCATCTTCCATGTGTATGTGTGCTTTCTGTTTTTGCTGCCATTGAAGACCTGTCTTAATCCATAGTGATCTGACATGAGGCATGGGATTATTTCAATCTCCTTATATCTGTTGAGGTTTGTTTTGTGACCGATTATATGGTCAGTTTTGGAGAAGATACCAGGAGGTGCTGAGAAGAAGGTATATTCTTTTGATTTAGGATGAAATGTTCTATAGATATCTGTTAAATCCATTTGGTCCATACATCTGTTAGTTTCAATGTGTCTCTGTTTATTTTGTGTTTCCAAGATCTGTCCATTGATGAGAGTGGGGTGTTGAAGTCTCCCACTATTATTGTTTGAGGTGCAATGTGTTCTTTGAACTTCAGAAAAGTTTCTTTTATGAATGTGCCTGCCCTTGCATTTGGAGCATATATGTTCAGAATTGAGAGTTCTTCTTGGTAGATTTTTCCTTTGATGACTGTGAAGTGTCTTTCCTTATCTTTTTTTGATGACTCTTATTTGAAAGTCCATTTTATCCAATATGGGATTTATTCAGCCAATTTTTTGGGACCATTTACCTAGAAACTTGTTTTCCAGCCCTTTACTCTGAGGTAGTGTTTGTCTTTAACCCTGAGGTGCATTTCATGTATGCAACAAAATGCTGGGTCCTGGTTTTTTATCCAGTCTGTTAGTGTTTGTCATTTTATTGGGGAATTGTGTAAATTTGGTATTGTCATAGAATATCTTAGTTTCACTATCTATGGTAATTGAGAGTTTTGCTGGGTATTGCAGCCTGGACTGGCAGTTGTGTTCTGTCAGGGTCTGGATGAGATCAGCCCATAATTTTCTAGCTTTCATAGTCTCTGGGGAGAAGTCCTGCGTAATTCTGATAGGTCTGTCTTTATATTTTACTTGATCTTTTTTCCCTTACTACTTTTAATATTCCTTCCTTGTTTTGTGCAGTTGGTGTTTTGACTATAATGTGATGGGAGGAATTTCTTTTCTAGTTCAATCTATTTGGAGTTTTGTAGGCTTCTTGAATGTTTATGTTCATCTCTTTCTTTAGATTAGGGAAGTTTTTCTTCTATAATTTTGTTGAAGATTATTACTGGCCCTTTTAGTTGAGAATCTTCACTCTCTTCTATACCTATTATCCTTCAGTTTTGTCTTCTCATTGTGTCCTGGATTTCCTGGATGTTTTGGGTTAAGAGTTTTTTTTTTTTTCATTTCAAGTTTTCTTTGACTGTTGTGTCAGTGTTTTCTATGGTATCTTCTACACCTGAGATTCTGTCTTCTATATCATGTATTCTGTTAGTGATGCTTGCATCTATGACTCCTGATCTCTTTCCTGAGTTTTCTATCTCTATGGTTGTCTCCCTTTTCTAATTTCTTTATTGTTTCAATTTCCAGTTTTAGATCCTGGATGGCTTTGATTATTTCCATCACCTGTTTTTTTGTGTTTTCCTCTCATTCTGCCTGTTTTAGTGTGTTTTCCTGTAATTCATTAAGGGCTTTTTGTGTTTCCCCTTTAAGGGCTTCTAGCTTTTTACCTGTGTTCTCTTGTATTTCTTTAAGGGAGTTATTTATTTCAGTCTTAAAATTATCTATCATCATAATGTGATGTGATTTAAATCTGAGTTTTGCTTTTCTGGAGTGTTGGGGTTTCCAGTGCTTGTTGTTGTGGGAGAACTGAGTTCTGATGATGTCAAGTTGCCTTGGTTTCTGTTCCTTATGTTCTTGCCCTGGCCTTTCACCATTTGGTTATCGCTGGTGTTAGCTAGTCTGTTCTCTCTGACTGTGGCTTGTCCCTCCTGCAAGCCTGTGCATCAGTACTCATTGGAGACCAGCTCTCTCTATGAGGAATTTGGCTTTGGATAGCTGTGGTACAGGGTCAACTCTGGGGTGTAGACAGAAACCAGAAGGATCCTGTCCCCAGCTGTTCCTTGGTTCCTGTGTCCTGATAGCTCTGCAAGAGTCCCTTTTAATCCAGGAATTTGAATAGAAGTGGTGGACTTGCCTGTGCTCGAAGATGTGTCAGTACTCCTGGGAGACCTGCTCCCTCCTGACACTATATGAGTATGGTGCCCTGTGTCAAAGGATCAGCTCCCCTGCTTCAGAAGGAAACCAGAAGAACACTCCTCAGTTCCTGTGTCCTGAGGGTTTTGGGTGGGTTCTTCTGATCAGAGGTGCTGTTCTTACCCACGATCATAGGCTTGTCCACACTCTTGGGAAGCTAGCTTTCTCCTGGCACTATTTGGCTATGGAGCCCTGTGGTACAGGCTGAGATCCCCAACCACAGAAGGAAACTGTAAGGTTCCTGTCCCAGGCTGCTCCTCTGTCCCCAGGTACTTGGGCTTCTGGGCGGGTCCCTCTGAACAGAGGTGCTGGCCTTACCCTGCTCATAGCTCACAGGCTTATCCACACTCCTGGAAGGCTAACTTTTTTCCTGTCCTATTTGGATATGGGGCTGTGTGGCACATGCCCCAGAAATAAACCGGAAGGCTCCTATCCCTGGCTGCTCCTCAATCTCTGGGTCCTAAGAATTCTTTGTTGTTATTCTTTTTGTTATTATTGTTGCTGTTTGGTGATGATTTTCAGTTTCTTTGTTTTTGGTTTGTGTTTTAAGCATTGTTTGGTTGATGGTTGGTTTTTGAACAGTGGCTAAATGGCTACATTTGTAGCAAACATCATAAGGAGGTTCTTCAATGTTCATTATTTACTTTGAGTAGAGTGGTGGAAGTAGAATGAAGTAGAAACTTCTAGGAGCAGACATGTCATTTATAGTCCATAGTCTAAAGATCTCTGAGGGTTCTACCGAACATCTATTTATCTATAGTATATCTGATTTGCTCATCTACAACTATCTAATATCTACTTAACTCTGAAAGCATCTAAAGCGGCTAAATGAATCTTATTTTTATAATTAGATAAATTAGTATCTAACATGACCAAAAAGTTTGAATAATGACTACTAACTTGAATTTCTTATTTATCCTAAACTGTTTGTAAAGAAGCTTTCTAATGTACTAAAATTTAACATATATTTATAAGAATACATAGGTACAATACCTTTAAAAAGTTAAAACATATTTACAAAATATGTTGGGACAAAGTCTAACCTTAAATTTTATCAATAGTCTAGGTCTAGTCTAAATCAAAATATTACACTTATCGATGCTCTTGGGCCTACATGTAGATTCAATAATCTATGCTTTAACTTACGATTGTTATATTTTTGCCTTTTTCTTTCCTCTCCTGCATCCTTTCCCCTAAATAGGAGAAAAAAGAGGAAAGAAGAAAGAACAAGAGAGAAAGAAATCCCTGAATATAACCTCCCTTACCTTGTTTCTTCCTTGAACAAGCACATTAATAGTTCACACACCAGATGACAAAAAATATCCATCCTCTTTTTGGAAATGAGGCATTGCTTTCTTGAAATTGCTTCCTTCTAATGAGGGGTGGATGTGAGTGTGGGAGTGGGGTGGAGTTTACTTTCAAATGTCCAAAGACGATTAGAATATTGCTGTGTCTTATGAAAGCTAGCTGTAACATTTGTTGTCCTGGATTTATGTGGTGAAAAGGTTAGAGATTGAAAGAAGTCCTGATTGAAACACTCTGAGAAGCTGAATACACAGGAGTTAGCAGCTTTGAAGCTGTATTGGTTAAAAATTTAATGAAACCATTAATGCAGGAGTCTGAGGTTGCATGAGTCAGAATAAATATATCTGAGCATTTCTTTAAGTGCTTTGCAGTCATTCAATATTCCTCTGTTGTGAATTATCTGTTTAGTTCTCTAACCCAGTTCTTGACTGGGTTCTTTGGTGTTTTGGAGGCTAGCTTCTAGATTTCATTATATATTTTAGATATTAGCCCTCTCTCAGTGCAAACATACTCAATAAAATTCTGGCAAACTGAGTCCAAGAGTACACCAAAACCTACCTTCACCATAATTAAGTAAGCTTCATCCCAGCAATGGAAACTTGGTTTGATATATGAAAGCTTATTAACGTATTCCACTATATAAACACTCAAAGAATAAAAATAACATGATCATCTCTTTAGAAGCTAAAATGCATATCACAAAATCTAATATGCCTTCATGTTAAATGCATCAGAAAGATCAGTTATGCAAGGTCCTCGGCTAAAAATAATAAAAGCAATACAGAGTAAACCAACAGCCAATAACAAATTAAAGGGAGATATACTTGAAACAATCCCACTAAAATCAGGGACAAGACAAGGATGTCCACTCTCCCTGCATCTATTCAATATAGTACTCAAAGTTCTAGCCAGAACAAATAGGCAACAAATGGAGATCAAAATGATACTAATTGACAAAGAAGACAATATTTTACTATTTGCAGATAATGTGATAGTATATATAGGCAAACCCAAAAATACTGCCAGAGAATTTCTACATCTGATCAAGAACTTCAGCAAAGTTCCTGGATACAAAATTAACTCAAATAAATCAGTACTCTACATTTTTCCAAATGATAAATGGGTTGAGAAAGATATTAGAGAAACAACACCATTTACAAAATTGTAAATAATATAAAATATTTTGGGGTAACTCTAAACAAACAAGTGAAAGAATTCTATGACAAGAACTTTACATCTCTCAAGAAAGATAACAAAGAACACCTCAGAAAATGGAGAGATCTCCCATGCTCATGGATTGGTAGAATTAACAAACTAAAAATGACCATCCTACCAAAGGCAATCTACAGATTCAATGCAATCCTCATCAAAATTCAACCCAATTCTTCAAAGATATAGAAGTAGCAATTCTCAATTTCATATGGAAAGCCAGAAAATCCCAGGATAGCAAAAACAATTCTTAACAATAAAAGAACTTCTGGGGGAGTCACCATCTCTGACCTCAAGCTATACTACAGAGCAATAGTAGTAAAAATGGCATAGTATTTGTACAGAGTCCGACAGTCTGGCTATGATTCCTACTACATTCATGATCAAGCAAGAGTAGCAGATTCTTCTCTAAAGAGAAGAACAAGCAAATCTCCACAGAGAGAATACCCTTTTAGAATGAATATAAGAAATGAGTTGAGACTCTGTTTGAAATATAGGAAAACTATAGGAAAAAATTGAAGGCAAAAAGGCATTCCCATGAGCATTAAAGTTGAGTGGACTTGTGCATATTAAGAGGGAAATCAGAGGTTTGATGAATCTCACAAGTAAGGTTGACTTGTTATATAGCCAAAGACCAAAATTTATAATCAGCCAAAAACAAAACAAAACAAAACAAAAAACAAAACAAAAAATAAAAGCATGATCATAACACAGTCTTACCAATTTTGCTCTCTGGGAAGTGACATTCCAATGGTAAGTTGGAAGCAATGAGTTGTTATAAGATATCTGGAATATTTTAGGTATGAGGGAATAGAAAATTTTCCATCATAAAGATTAAAGTTAGAAGACACTTGAGATTTTTAATTTTTTTTTTAGATTTTTTTAAATTTTCTTTTTTATTTTGAAGCATGAGAAGAAAACTTTTCTGAAATACTTATGTATTAAGTGTAAAGAGATGCATTTGGTAAGCATAATGTATAAATTAAAGCCTATTAGCTTCAGATGCTAGCATGGGTGTTCCCTCTCTATTAGAAAAAGATTGAATTTGAATAATAACATCTGTAGTTATAGACTAGTCTGGCTTTTCTGTACTATATCAGCATTAAAATAAAATTTATTTAATACATTTTAAATGTATATGATGAGATTTTCTTTTAATATAATTTCTGATCTCTTATTTTCTTATCTCTTGTAATTTCATACATGTATATAATGTATTTAGTCATATTCATTCCTCATTTCTTTCTCCATCTCATTAAACATTCACTAGCTACTTGTTACTCCTTTCCAATTTAATGTCTTCTTATTCCTCCTCATCCAAGACCTCCTCATCTTCCTCCTTACTAAGTCTAATTTGTGTTGCTCATAACTCCGAGATTAGAGCCTTTCGCTGGAGCATCATTGATTTATCAAAGATCAGAGTGTTAAAGACAATTTACTTTTCCTCTCCCAGCAACCATCTACCATCAATACCTTCCCAGTTAGGTGTGTGAGCTCATCATCAGTTTCTTTCTGAATGTTGGAATGTTGACATTTTTTATCTTGTACAAGTATTATACAGGCACTCAAAGCTGTTGTAAGATCTTGAATACAGTAGTCCTGTCATGTGCATGAGATGCTGGTGTGGTCCATTCCTCCCTGACCTCCCTAACTCCTTCTATATTTCTTATCACTCTTTTGTGACAGTCATCCATTGAAGAAAGGTTATGTGGTATGCATATTTCATTTATGGCAGAGAACTTCATAGATACTCATTCTCTGTACTTTAAACACTTATGATTTTTGTGTGTTAATTCTTACCACTAAATAAAAAAGCCTCTCTAGTAACGTCTGACAGCTGCACTAGTCTATGGATAGATATAACAAAATAGATAGAGATAACAAAATTAGATAGCAGCTTACTATTATGTCTCTTTAGCCAAATAATAGTAACAATTTTCATAATTATTCTTCCTCAGCAGCATATATAGCACTCTCTGTTACTCTGAAGCCAGGCCACCAGGGAGAAAACTTCGTTGTCTGTATTAACTTTATTCCTCTATGTCTTGTAAACAAAGTGTATAGTACCTTCAACAATAGAGTCTTACCAATAAGTTATGGTGAACTACCAAAATCGATGGATAGTGCATATAAATTTGGGGGTCAATAGGATGCCTTTGAACATCAACTCTAGGGACTTTCTATTTTTCAATCTATGGCTTGTGGGACGAGTTTGTCATGTGTATAGGTTAATTCCAGTTAAACTTTTTAATATGAATAAAACTTAAGCATATAAAGCTAACGTGCTTGGTTTCTTCATCCTAATGTTAGCTTTCTCTCCTTCTATTCCTTCCTCTACACTCCTCTGCTATCCCTGTCCCCACTTGAGCCTCCCTCCTCATTATTTACCTTCATCGTTTTCTGTCACCTGTGTTCCTCCGGTTCTCTTGCCTAAGGACTGTGTTCCCCCTTACTCCCTTCCTCTAGTTTCCTGGTTACAACAAGGACTCTAGTTAAAATCTCAGATCTCAAGACTCATGATAGACTCCACATGTAAGCAGGAACACATGACATTTGTCCTGCTGGACCTGAGTTACCTCACTCAATATATATGTTCCCTAGTTCCATCCATTTGCTCACAGATTTAGTTTTTCTCTTTTGCTGAACAGTGTATATTTACAACTTCATGTTACACCCCCCCATGAGTTGAAGGACTTCTACAATCTTTCAGAATTCTAAAGACTTTAGTCTAAGCCCTTCTCACTCTTATGGTTTGGAGTGAAAATTAGCTTTTGTTCTGAGGAAATTGTGTGTATATATCACTTGACCCTATTTTATTGAAACTTTTAATATACTTCCTTTCCTTTTTACATTTCCCTTTTAAATTATAACACGAAGTAGGAATTTTTCTTCTGGTCCTCTCTTTTGTTGTTTTGTATGTCACTTATATTTGGATAGGCTTCTGTTTTCTTAGATATGGAGAATATTATTTTAAATTTATTGAAATATTTTCTATGCTATTACATGAAACTCTTTCCTCATAGTTGGTAGGCTGAGCCTTTAAAACTTAATCCAAAGTTCTACTTTTTCATTATACATTTTAAAACTTCATCATTGACCTTAATTGAATGATTCATTTCATTTAAAATGTCTTTAAAATATCATACTCTGATATTTTATCTTCCACATAATGGTACTATGTTGGCTCTTTCCACTGAACTTTTTATTTTATTGATTGCTTTTTCATTTACAGAATTTCCATTTAGACTTTCATAAGTTTTTCTCTTTCTTTATTGAAAGCAGATGTATTGTGGATTGAATTCCGTATTTTATTCAGATGTCTATGTTTTAGTGAAAAAGATATGAGTCTTCTTTGAGTTGTCGTGTACCCTATCTATAATCATTCTTTTGAATTTTACATCTGAATTTGCATTTGACTAATTTGAATTGAGGAATATTACTATGGATTGGGCAATATATGGAGGTGAGAATTGTCTTAGTTATCATATCACCTAGGTGTTTATACTCACTTGGGCTTAGGTCACTGGGTAAGACTTGTTGCATTTGTTCTTTTAATAGAGGCTGCCTGTCATTTTCTGTTGAATGTGTTTGCTGTATTCATGAGAGGTTAGGCTATCGTACAGTGGTGGTGATATTGTCAACGGGTAGACTGGTCTTCTAGGCACAAACTTCTATTTGCAATCTGTTTCTGCTGGCTGAATACTACCTGTAGCAATAGTCTCTATTCAGTATGTAACCATTTTGATATTAGAATACCAGTTTTCTACAAAGAAGAGACTAAGTTCTGATTGGATTAGGGAAAAGGAACCAGAAAGTTAGCATGTATATTCATGTGTTAATATGAGTAGAAAGGGACACAAGGAACTAAGCATTCATGGTGACACTAGTGACTAGTATTAAGTTGTTAGATTGAATATTGAGAAGAGGGACATGCAGAAGAGTGTGTATAATTGAATTAAAGAGAAATTCGGGGTGGCTATGTAAAGTTTCAGGTAAATGGTGGAGTAAAAAGAGGGAGTAAAGGTATGTACTGAGATATGGTTAGCCAATTCAGCCTCTGGGCTTTGGCAGATAAAACAGTAAGGTAGATAGATATGGGAAAAGAAAGTAAAAGAAAAAAATTAAATAATGATAGATAGATACATATATACATACATTCACAGATGATAGATATGTAGTACAAAGATCTTAAATAGATAGATAGATAAGAAACATACATACATACATAATAGAATAAAAGCGCTTACATTTGTGTGGGTCAGTGTTGGTCTGCTACATTGATACTGTACATATTATAAGTAAGAATTATCTGGGAGTACTAGGGTGAATCTGGTGGCCGTGGGAGCTGGGTCAAAATAACAGGTAATGGAATCAAAGCCTGAATGTTATTTTTATATCCGGTCTCCTTGGAATATCACTGACTTTTCTTCCTGGTCTTGGTCCAAGCTGTGCTCTTAGTTGACTTTGAGTTTTATAGTTCAGTCTCATTATTTTCTTATGGACTGTGAACTCACCTTGTGGGTGGAGTTTCTTGGCTCTGCTCTGTGGGCTCTAGATAGTAGAGTCAAATATTTTCTTGCTGTACTTCTGCATTCTCATGGAGTACATGCCAGCTTGTGTAGGTACTATGCTAGATGCACAATTTAGAGCTCATGCTTAGCTCCTACACTTTGGTATTTCTCTCTTCAGCTTCTCTTGATAATCCTGGAAGCAGTTGATAGATATATAAAACCCTTACTTATACTGTTAGATTTTAGGGTAAGACTGTGGACTCTGCTTGCCAAGGTAAGAACACGGTTACTATGCTGGAGGTGTTGATTGTAATCACAGCAGTAAGTCTAACCCTACAGGAGAGAAGATCTGAGGCAGAAGACATTTGCTGAGGTGTGTACTGGATTTTTCAAAGTAATAGTATTACAGGGACAAATAGTGATTAAAAATCACCTCAAAATATCAGGTATTACTCACCTACAGTGATTTGGAGAATTAAAGAATACTATTTTAAATTGTATCAAAAAGTTCTATTTCATGGTTTTGATCACTCATCCAGACTGAGGTTCACATTCCTGTGCAAAGTGGCTGAGAGCTACTGCCCCTAAATCTGCCTAACACTCACATGATTTTCCAAGTTTTGGTTTCCAGAATGCAATGACCTCCCTTTGGAGGCCATGGGTACGCTGAGGTGAGGCTTTTGCAGTAAAATATGTTAGTTCTACCACAGAACACAAACTCTTTCAGATCACAAGGCCAGAGGAGACCAAATTCCATAAACAGAACTTAGTAGTTTCAAAGTTAGTGTAGCATCTCAAGTGTGCATCTTAGTCATTTCTCAAGAGATGATAAGAACCAGTAACTTGTCATAGTCAAACATAAAGCAGAAGAGTATTTTCCTCATGAATCTAACACAAATAACCACTATAGATGTAAAGACGATATTTATGCCTTAAAATAGAAGCACAGGTTGACTCATGTGTCAGTTGAACATAAACTTTAGCTATTTAGTGATGCAATTGTTACCCACTAGTAAAATTAGCTTCACACAAAATAGATGTTCAATATCTCCTACTCTGTTTTGAGATGACCCAGTAAAGTTCTAGAAGAAACTCTACCTTTGGCTGATAGACTAAAATTCACAGTGACATTGTGGCTCTGTTTGTCAAAGTATGGTAGTGACATCTATTCATATGCTGCCACATGGAAAACATTCTACACTTAAAAATTACACCTTCAGTTTCATGGTTTACTGTATTAATTCAGTTCCGAGTACACATGTGGGGTTTCAGAACCATCAATATATGTACCTCCCGTTCCAGATCTACACAATATATCAAATTCTGTAGGCACAAAACATGCACATAGTGGGCTTACAAACATTCAGGTGAAACATATATACATCTAAAATTTAAATATCTAAAATTATTTTTAAAATGAAAAATAAATCTTTATTTTTAAATTTAGTTTCAGGCAGTTTCATAAGACCAGAGCGTAAAGCAGAACAATTTCCTTTCCTTTCTTTTCTTTTCTTTTTTCTTTTCTTTTCTTTCCTTTCCTTTTCCTTCCTTTCCTTTCTTTTTCTTGACTAGCCTTTCCCCACCTGCCTTTCTCTGCTTTGCCTCGCCTTGCCATTCTCTGCCTGGCCTCGACTTTTCTATACTCCCATTGCCTCCTCTCTCCTTTCTTCTCCCCATCTACTTGCTTCTTTCTTTTTCTTTCTTCCTTCTTTTCTTTCTTTATTCTTTCTTTCTTGGTCTCTCTCTGTTGCCTGGTCTCTGTCTCTGTCTCTCTTTACCTCTCTCTTTCCTTTCCCCCTCATAAATATTATAGGTACAGTCTCAAATCAATTGTTCCTAATGTTTTCCCCTACATCTTGATCTTCTTGAGCTGGCCTCCACAGTTCACTTGCTCTTAGAACTACTGACCTCCAGATTGCTACCAGAATGTCACACTAACTTCTGCTTCAGTATTCACCCTACTTTTCCAGTCCACAGTATCAAAATCTTACAGATTCTTCCACTAACTAATATTCTTTATATCAATAGGCCTCTCAGGTAGTTTCTTTTAGATGACTTTTGTGTTATTGTGATAAGATACTATGGCCAAAGCAAGTTAGAGTTGGAAGAGTTTATTTTGTTATGGTTCCAAAAAGAAGAGTCCACCAGGACAGGAAGGCATGGCAACAGACAGATATGGTGACAGCACACAGATATGTTGACAGCAGGAGGAGAAAGTTGAGAAATCACATCTTTAACTGCTAACATGATGCATAGTGAGCAAACTTGAAGGTGACTGAGGGTCTTCTGCAAGAGAAAACGTTTCTTACTCATTCAGCCTTCTCTCTAGCCCTTGGGCTAATTGGGTTAGTGGAGTAAATTTTAAGAATGTATAATTTTGAATCTGCAGCATTGCTACTATTGGTTATGCTTATTCATAATATCTACAATTAAAATGAGTAGGTAGGTGAGAAAGAAATGCACAATGTAGAGTTTGAAGAGTAAAGAGTACAGGAAAAGCCATGTTATATTCAAAGCATGTGCTGGAAGAGAGGCTGTACTTGCTAAGGTGATTAGCATTATTAAGGAGATATCTCCTAAATGGAATACTGGGAAGGAGGCTCTCATGGTACATCAAGACTCCATGCATCTAAGCTTCCAATGTATGAATGGAAAAATCATAACGAGTTTTCTGCTCTTAGGACCCAAATGCAAACCAAAGCTGATGCAAATATGGCCATCCATTGCTAACAACTAAATTTAGCAGTATAGAAATGTGGTGCTGACTTTAGCAGCCTGAATTATATAAGATTGAAAGGGTCAGAGATTCTTCCTCCATGGGTTCAGAGAGTGTCTGGAAGAGGATCTCTTGAGCAGATATCCCTGACACCAAATGAGATTGCAGTCAGGAGGAGTGAAGAACATTTCATTATACTCTATCACTAATCTCTGCTTTGTTCTCTGTACCTTCACAGCTTAAAATTATTGATCTACTCATGCAAATGTGCTTTGTAAGGTATCTTAGCTGTGGTTAATATTGGTGCAACAAAAAAACATGACCAAACAGTTAGTTGGAGAGGAAAGGTTTTATTTGTCTTTCACTTCCAGATCATAGTCCATCACTGAGGGAAGTAAAGACAAAAACTCAGTGGGCTTGGAACCTGAGGAGATGATTCATAGGTCATGATGGATTGGTGCTTACTGGCAGGCTTTATGTGGCTTGCTCAGCTTGCTTTTATTTATTTTTTTCTGCATTTTTTAAAGTAAAATTTTACTTATGTTTGTTTATTGGATCATAGAGGAAGACAGATGAATAAATTTCCCTTTAAAGTCAGAAATATAACTTATTACATACAATACACAGTGCAAAAGAATCACTCAGACTTAAGTGGGCAATATTGACTTCTCGGGAACTTCATGCTACCTGTCTCCTGACTCGCCCAGGACTGCAATCCCAAACAGGTTCCTCTTCCTTTTATTAAGGATGCTGACCTCACACTTCTCAGGTGCTCAATTTTCTACTAACTTTTCAAGAAAAAGGAAACAAACACATAGGGATGTCACTAGAGAGTCCTTGCACCCAGAACCTGCTCCAACACATCAAAGACGTTAGTGTAGGCTAGAAGATTTTTCTCAAGTTGTCTTTCCTGTCCAGTGAAAGGTCTCAGCTTACTTTTACATAGAAGCAAGGACTTACATTCCAGGGGTGGAACCACCCACAATGGGTAGTGCCATCCTTTTGTGATCACTAATTGAGAACATTTCTCACAGCTAGATATCATGGAAGCATTTTCTCAATTGAGGCTCCGTTGTCTCTGAAGACTCTAGGAGTGTCAAGTTGACACACAAAGACAGCCAGCACATAATATCAAGAGCAGTCTTGGACTATTTGCTATTTGTAGGCATAATTTTTTTCAACCTACTTTTAATAAGGGTTGAATCACTCTATTAGCCCATCATGCAGCAGAGGTAGTGGAAGAGAAACTTATTAGGATGTAAGAAAAATGGACCTTTTCAGCAATAGTTACTTGACGGCAGGCTCCATTTTCTTACCTACAGTTCAGACCTGTATAAAAACACCAAATACTACTCAGCAGCTGCAGACTATCTTTAAGGCAGGCAGATATTACACTCTAAGGGGCAGCTACAGGGCACCGCTTTTGGCAAGCAGACACCAGGCAAAAACCAGCAGCTATAAATCAATACTGAAAAAATTGCAAGGCTTGAAAATTGACTGGCTTGAGACTAGGACTTAGAAGCAGTTATTGGGCAAGTTTCCCTCAATTGTAGCATTAACACAAGTTGAATTCAACAAGGTTATATAGGATGAACTAATACATGTGTGTTGTTTTGAAGAATTGGGAGGTAGGCCAAGCCAAGCCAATGCTCAGTGCTTGTCTGCCACTGTCTGTATGGTCACATTTATACTCCTTCATCATGAGTCTTTTCATATGTTTGCTAAATCAAAACATCCTTTCAACTTTGTCTGCTTCAGAAAAACATTCTTTCCCATGTCTGCTCCAGCAAAACATCTTTAACCTTTGTGCCCCAGCAAAACATCAGTTAACATAACTAACTTTCCAAAGTAACTAGAAGTTTCCAATTATCTCTCTACTGTACTGAGTATTTGACAGTCATAGGACATATACATCATAAGTATTTACTACATTAACAAAGATACTTTCCAAAATGCAGTCAGATCTCCACATCCATGTATTCTGCAACATTTGAATGGGTGCTTATATACAGATGTCCACAAACATGAACATAAATGAATACTCCTACAGAAAAAAATCAGTATGGAAGAATCTAATTGTACGGTGAATTTCAAACAGATTCTTTCTTAAAGATTCATGAAAATGATGATTGAGAGCTAGGTTCTGTAAGGAAAGAATTTTGCAGAGTCCTTAATTCATGATGAGCTGTAAATTTTCTTACTAGGTTTCTCTCATTTGTAAATGTATAATGTATCAGGAATTCTTTGAGCTTTTTTCCAAGTTGTAGTATACCTGGTGCTTTAATCAATGGGATAGAGAAAGCATATTATTTGCAAGAATCTCCTTTCATCTTTAGTGCTAATATCCTTGCCTCTATCTAATCCTCATTCACTGCTATTCAGGAAAGGTTAGTTGTCCAGTTAGTTGGATGTGTCAAGTAACTGACATGCTAAGATGCATCCTTTTTAATTCCCCTGCATGTATGAATTTGTCTTGTCTGTGAGATGTCTGATGTTGGTCCTCTGTGTTATGCCTGCAGAGTCAGGCTTGAGACTGTTCAGAATTACCCATCATTATCTAACAACTGTGTAGACTGTTAAGGATTTTTAAAGTCTATTTTTATGTGTATATATGTTTTGCTTGTATATGTGTGTGTGTAATATGTGAATACATGGTCTCCATAGATATCAGGAGAGGGAGGCATATCCCCTGGTACTGGAGTTGCAGAAGATTGAGAGCTGCCATGGAATTGTTTATAACTGAACTCAGGTCATGCAGAAGAACACTCAGTGCTCTGAAATGTTCTTCTATCTCCCCAGTCTCAGTATAGTTTCTAGATTCAAGTGTGAAGTGGAGGGAACCAGTTGTGGCTCTGTTTTTATGGCCTCAAAATTTGAAATTTATTATATGCTATATTATGTTTTAATGTCCTTCTCTCTGATAATGTTCAATCCTGTAGTAAGGAAATAGTATTCCTCCATGATATTATTATGTTTGCACATTAAAACATATTACATTTTAATAACAAAATAATTATTTTGTAAACTAGGACATTAATTTTTATGGATGTTTATTGCTTTTCCTATATTGATTCTTTTCTATATTCAAGTTATTATACTCATATACTACTGTACAACATATGGATCCATGGGCAACTTTAATAAAACTTTCCATTTTTATAAAGGATATTCTCCTAAGTATTCCATCTGTGTCTGATCAGTAATCATGTCAATCACATGCCAATTTACAAAGTGGTAATTATTGAAAACAGTGTCATTCCTCTTGTATTTATTCCTATGCTGCAGTTAATATTCTCAACATATGGCAACTAATGAATCACTTGGTTTTATTAGTTGATGCATCTGTCCAAACCAGAGGTTCTCCATTGGGAGAGCATGTTTTTTGGCCACATTGACCTGTGCCAAGTCTGAGGGTGTGAGATTGATCCTTCAGATCCACATAGTGAGAAAAGAGAACCAACTTTTAGGCTGGTGGTCACCAATTGTTGTGAGTTATTCTGTATTTCTCGGTAAGAACAAAGAACAGATCTCAGCTGAGATGAGCCACAACATAGAAGACATCACTCACAATTTCTCCATTTAAAATGAATACTTACTTTTGAAGCCTTACCCAGGTCTATGGTTTATAAGAATAAGACGTACATGATACATACAGAATGCCTAGTTACACTTGATTCTCATATAAAAATGACTCATTTCATAGCATAATTGTACCCCACATATTGCAAGGGATGCCATTCTTCATTTTAAAGTTTGCCTAAGATTCAATTTTAACCTACTCTCCTTGCATTTTTATTTGCAATGTTTAGCTTTTCTGTTGAGAAGGCAAGCAGAAAGACAATTTAAATCTAAAGAGTGGTGATACATTAGTTTGGATCACCCAGGATAGAGACTGTCTAGCTCCTTATCTTCTTAAGCTAGATCAACCAGGTATTTATGTTCAGTGAAGTAAAGACTGCCTGTGCTTATTCACACTGTGGTTACAGCTCAATCTACCTATGTGTAAAAGGAATGTTGTTGGCTGTCACTCCAGTCTGTCTCAACTGATAGTGTGTCCAAAGACCATGTCAAGCAGGTGTCAGGTCCCAAAACCCAACCACAGCATTACTTCCACACCTTCTAAATCCGGCCTGTATTCAAGTCCTTTATTGATTTCTCAGGCTTTGCTTATAGTTGTACCTAGAAAGAGCTGGCAAGATCAGATTAACCCATCAAACACTGTAATAACTTCACATCTCCTCCCCCAGTAATGGATATGAGATGGTACTTAGCAGGGACTGTTAGCTGTCCATTTCATTTTTCAGCTCATATTTAATGACCATGTAACACAAATCTCAGTTTTGGGAAAAAGAAATTCGGCTCAGTGCTTGATTCTATAAAGGAGAAACAGCTCTGGTCTTCTTAAAAGGACACAATTTTGCTTGTGTTTGATAAATATTTAGCTATCTACACCCATTATGGCATCCTTGCTTGCTTTCTAAACTTAAAGACCTGAGGGAAGTCATGGAAAGTGTAAACTTAGGAGTCTACAGAATGCAAATTGGTCTGCCTAAACTACTAACAGAACTCTCAAGTGAAAAATCACTAACACATAAGGTAAAGGTGGGCCAAGTGATGCTCTTCTTCAATTGTTTAACCACATTATCTTGCTCCTTTAAAAATGTCTTCCTAGAAATAAGACTACACATTTGCAATTAAGGAAAACCATTTAGAAATGTCTACAACTTGTGTTTCACAGGAAGTGAGATTAATAATTTCAGTTAATACTTGGGTGCTATTCCCAATGATGGAAGGAACAAATATGAAGAATTAAAAGTCTAGAGCTGCTTCTACAGAATCAGAGAGATGGCTGTAGCCTCAAAATTATCATTTACTGCAGAAAGTGATTTGCTTGACTAACACAGAAATACCTACAGGCAGAAGCTTGTTATTTTGATTAAAGCATGTTATTGTATAAAATATGGTAAAGTGAATCATTGGTTGTTTAGTTAAGTACTATTAAAAGAAAACCTGACATGCATGTGAATCAGATGCAGTCTTAGAGAGTGTAGTGTTGAAGTAACAGTTTAGTCTTCATATATGTAATATTTGTAAACATTTGCACACCAAAGCATTAATACTGTGATAGAGACACTATAGCACATACAGCCATCCAAAAATATTCCAAAGTGATGTGCTCTGTCCATAGAACAATTTGCTATAAAATAGGGGTTGGCATACTACAGGAAGGACTACTGTTATATAAATAAATATTTAATAAAAACACACCTACTTTATTTTATATTGGAAGGTGTTCATTTCTCAAAAATGAAAAGACTTGGTGTCTGAACAGAGATATTAAAACACACAAAGTATTTGTGTACAAATTCAAAAATACACACGTATTTACATGGTTCTTTATAAAAAAATACATTTAAAGTCATGATTATTCATAAATTTGTAATTATAATTTCTAAACACAAAATTTAATTTTATTTTTCATTGTTGGTACAAGAAGGTAAACATGGAAGGAGCTGAAGGAGTTTGCAACCACATAGGAAAAAAAAACAATATCAACCAACCAGACCTCTCAGAACTCCTAGGGACTAAACCACCAACCAAAGATTACACATGGAGTGACCCATGGCTCCATCCACATATGCAGCAGAGGAAGGCCTTCATGTGTATCAATGGGAGGAGAGGTTCTTGTTCCTGTGAAGGCTCAAGGCCCCAGTGAAGGAGAAGGCTAGGGTGGTGAGGCAGGAGTGGGTGGGTGGGTGGGGAAACACCCTCATTGAAGCAGGGGCAGGGGGAGGCGATAGGGCGTTTCATGGGTGGGGACCAGAAAAGGGGATAACATTTGAAATGTAAATAAAGAAAATATCCCATGGGGGGAAAAAAGGTAAACACGTGCCAGCTATTAGGTAGAAGCTTTAACATTTGCCATAATAAATAGACAGGAAGCCTAATTTCTTTTTTTATAATTTCTTTCCTTCTTGACTTATATCTACAGTTATTTTATTGTTTCTTTTGTCAGCTGTCATGCATTTCTGAATTACATTTACCTTTTTTTCTCTTTCACAGCTATGATACTATAGTAGTAAATTTGGACATTTTGCAGAGATGAGCCATTCATGTGAATCTGTGCTAACATTGTTACTTCTCTGTAAAGAGTTAAAAAGACAGACTTGATAAGTAGGTTTTGTTTAGTCCTGACATTGAATTGATGCTGCATACTATCAAAGCAGCATCATTCCCTGTGGAATAGCTTATAATAGGATTGACTCTAATCATTTATTTCTCCAGATATGGGACACTCAAAGGCAAATAATACAAGTTTATAAGTTTATTTCCTTATTTCATTTTCTTCCTCATCCTCTCCCAACTTGATTCCTACCCATCTCTCTCTCTCTCTCTCTCTCTCTCTCTCTCTCTCTCTCTCTCTCTCACACACACACACACACACCCACACACACACACCCACACATACACACACACACACACACACACACACACACACACACTCACACACATACACACATACACATACACACATACACAAAGGGTCTTTGTATGGTGCAGCTTTCTGGCATTTTGCCTCTGGGCAATCATCTTGTCTTTGTTCACAGTAGGGGACCACAGAGTCATGCTTGAGCCCCCATGACTCCTCCTACTGATGAGCAACAACCGGTCCCCACCTTTTTTTTCCTAACTTTTTCCATGTTTAAGTGGATGAATCTATTTGATGTCCAAAACTAACAAACAAACAAACAAAAAACACGTCGTCAGTCAGTTTCAGTCTTAAGAGCACAGAACACAAAACAGAACAGAAGACAACAGTTCGCCCCAGCTCACCCCTGCCACAGGCAGCCAGCACATACAACCAACAACCAATACACAGCTCGTCCCTGCCAGATTTGTCCCTTCTATGGACGTAGAACACTTTCCCACCAGCTCCAGCTGCGCTGGGTTACAGACAGCTCAGATCCTGCCACTCCTGCCACAGGTGGCGGGTATAACCAAAGAGTTTGTCCCTTCCACAGACTCAGAAATCAGGTGGCCCTGCCACTTCGGCAGAAGCCAGATACTCAGGCAAACTGAGGGTCCAAGGCGTCCCTCCGTCCCTCTGTGGCCACAGCATTCAGGTACATCTACCTGCTGTGAACACCACCAGACAGGCGGCATGAAAAGTGCCCAGACAGGTGGCACCAAAGTGCCTAGACAGATGGCACCGAAGTGCCCAGACAGGCAGCCCAGAGGCCTACAGGTGGCATAGAGGCCTACAGGTGGCACCGAAGTGCCCCGAGACTTGCAAGCAAAGCCGTAAGTAGGCGCCACGAAAGAGGAGGAGGACAGAAAACAGGCAAAGAAGGAGACAAACAATACCTGCTCGAGTGTAAAGTCAAACTTAGGAGAGTAGATATCATCTGTCCCATCGTCAAAGTCTCAAACAAGACAAGACAAATACTGAAAATACACAGACAAAGACTGACAAGGGCCTGTTTCCACCGAGACAAGCAAAACCAATTCAGAAAACCAGATGGCCGGGAGGACTGCGTTCTCTCTGGCACCCCGACTGGAATCTCCCAGGCATTCCTGGGGTCTCTCCAGACCTCCTGGGTCGTCTCCCAGGGTGACAGTCGGTGATCCCCTAGACTGTGGGCCGATCACACCCCCAGTCTCTACCAGAGACTGGGAGAATGTTGTCCCCTTACGGAGGCACAAACAACTGCAAACCAGACAGCGCCAAAATACAGATTCAGACTTCAGCCGGCACAGACAAACAAGAACACAACCAGAATCTCACCTCCAAGTAAGATTTCGGAGACAAGGGTGGTCGCAAATCCCGGGACAAGCCCCCAAATGAAAGACCTCCGAGCTGGGGAGACCCTCACTCAAGTCTCCAGACGGCGCGACCTCCCAAGAACTCATGAAAGACCGTCCTTGCTGCAATCACACGAGGTTTATTCGGGGGACCAGTGCACTGGGGTCAAGCTCATAATCCATGCAGGGGCAGAGGAGTTCGACCCTGAGCAGCTGATGTCAGGGATATTTAAAGGAAAAAACCACAAGAATGGAAAGAATTTGCTTTATGGGGAAGTAAAGAATGTTCTAAGTTAGTCACAAGGCAGTTGCACAAACATTTTTGTGGTTAACTAGTTCCTGGAACATTGTGCATCTGGCCCTGGGGCCAGGCCAAGGTCAATCATTTCTTAGGGGAAAGAATGCAGCCAGGTGGAGTTTGGCCAAGCATGCAATTTCAGTCCTATTTCTGTTTCTGGCTCCAAGTGTGCTAGGGGTCTAACTTTCCTCATAAGGGGGTCAGGTCTTTCAGTGCTATCTCTCCAGCCCCCAATATCCAACAACAGTTCTTGATAGCCTTATTTAAATGTATGTTTCCCTGCCCTGGCCTGCGGGGAATTCAGCATGGACCTAGGGAAAGGGTACTGATAGATGAAAGAACAAGACAAGAAACACAAGGTACCAGGAGCAAAACAGAGTCTCTCCCTTCAAGCTGCAAAGTTCACTTCAGATCAGATGCTTAAGAGTACAGGCTGGAGGGAAAGTTACACATGGCCCAAGGCTAACCCACTACCATAACAGGTTTTCAGGAAATACCAGACATTCTTTCAATCTCTGGCACCTGAGGCTGTAAACACCCTGTCCTTTCTAACCTTGCACCTAAACTGTATATGCTTCGCAGAACAGTGGGTAATTTCTGAATTTGCTCCTGATATTTTCCCATCTTTCTGAATAAATGGTTACTGGGTGTACATACCTTTGTCCTTTATGCAATGTTTGGGGTGACATCATACTCTAATTTCATGGATAATCTTACTTATCTCTCCAGAACTGGACAATGCTTGGAAAGTTTACATCTATAAAATAAAGTAACACAGTACAGAGGCAATTCGAGTTTAGATGATCTGTTTACACTTTTCCTTGATCTTTCAAACCTCATTTCCTGGTTTTGTTACGGTTGGTAGTGGAAATAAAACAACAGAATTTTAGTAAGGGAGACCAAACTACAAGATAAAAATGTACTTTCTCCCCACTTCTCCTCTCACTGAGGAAGTTGCTTTGTTTCTAAAGCTTCTAGGGGTGGTAGTGAAGGTCATCCATGCATGGGTGAGGGATGCTATTTCAAACAAAATGGAAGCAGACAGACTTACATGTTGCATGGAGTTGGCATCTGTGCCATCTCAAACTAGAGAAAAGAACTTTGATTTTTCTTTTTACTGAGATTGGATTGTTCATGCCCATTAGAGAATAGACACTAATTTAAGCTGTGATTTTGATAGACACTACAAGGAAATAGGAAGCAAAAATTAGCACCTTCCTTCCAAAGATTCACTTGTGGTGGTCCTGGGAAAACCATAGTGCTTTTGACTAAGTACTTTGTTAGGGTTGAATAAGGATTAAGAGAAAAGAAAAATGATTGGCCACATGATACACTGTTTAACTTAGTAAACTGTGACATTGTAAAAACAGTATTTTTATTGTCTTTGGAATTTCATACAATGTACTCTGAACATATGCAGGTCCATCCTTAGCTCCTCCCAGATCCATGCCAACTTTCCCTAGACACCCAACTTTGTGTCCTCATGTATAAAATTATCTATTGAAACCAATTTGTGCTGTACATATATTGTTCAGTGTATGGCTATAATGTTATGCAGTGGTTGTCACACTAGAGGCTACATACTCAAATTAAATGGACTCTCTCTCTTCTAGCAGCTACATATTATAAATAGCTCTTCAGCTAGGAGTTGGACTCTCTGGTTGTCTTCTCTCTATTTCTTTCTTTTTTTTGTAGAAAAATTTTATATTTTATTGGATATTTTATTATTTACATTTAAAATGTTATCCCCTCTCCTGGCTTCCCCTCTGCAACTCCCATCATATCCCCCTCCCCCTGCTTCTATGAGGGTACTTCTCCATCCACCCTCTGATTCCCATTTCACTGGCCAGACACTGGGACATTGAGCCCTCATAGGACCAAGGTCCTTTCCTCCCATTGGTGCCAGATTACCTTCTTGCTTCCTGTTGGGATTTTATCTGGCTTGAGCTTGTACAGGTTTTATGTATGACAATACAACTGCTATTATTTCACTAATTCAACTTCCCATTCTGTTCGGTAGGGAAAACACTATTTTCTCGAAGTCATGTGGTATCTCAAGCTTATACAATTTTTCTGCCTTCCACTCTTTTCAGCAGTGATACCTAAGATTCAGGAGTAGGGATGTGATTCTTATCTTCCATCATCATTCTTTCACTCTCTAATTCTTTGCACTCACTAGTTGTGGAAGTCTGGTTTAACTGCCATTGACTACAAATAGAAGCTTCTCTGAAGAGGGCTAAGTGAAGCGTGAATCTTTGGGTCTAGTGATAAGTTTCTAGGATCAATTGAATACTGTATCCATTTAGCAGAGTAATAGTTAAAATTGCATTGGAATTTTGATTGTGATTGTATTGAATCGGTATATTTCTTTGCTTGCCTGTCCATGTTTATAATATTAGTCCTAGTAATCCATGATCTTTTGTACCGTCTAAATCTATTTGAGCTCTTTATTCAATGCCTTAAAAGTTTTTATTTTACCAATATTTTATGTAAAAGATTTCCAGTTCCTTCAAGATTAATTTTGAGGCTATTGTGAATAGGATTGTTTTCCTGTTTTTTTTCTCTCTGTGTAATTTTATATAAAAATGCTACTGATTTTTATGTGAATTTTATATTTTTCTAGATTATTGGATGTATTTATCATTTATAGGAATCTCCTAGTAGAGTTTTTAGGGTGTTTTATCTAGACACATATTATCTGAATATAAAGTTGCTTTCTAGACCCTTTACCTCCTCATTTTTTATTATTATGTTTAATATTTTAGGCACTAATTTAAACAGAAGAGATTCAGACATCCTTGTATTGTTTTAGATTTTGTGAACAGGCTTTCAGTTGCTCCATGATTGGCATAGTGTTGGTTATGGGTTTGAATATTATCTTGATAATGTTGACACTTCATTTATATCATTCATCTCTCCAGGACTTTTATCATGAGAATACATTGTACTTTGTGAAACGTCTTCTTTCCATCTAATGAGATGATCATATATTTCTATCCTTGAGCCTATGTTTGTAATATAATATGTGTCCTGGAGTGAAGTGAACTTGAACATGGTGGATGATCATAGACGTGTTTGTCAGTTATGTATTTTTATTTTATTTATTTTTAAAATTGTTTCTCTAAAGTGGAGACATTTTAGCATTGTATCCAAATTATGAATTACATATTCCGGTTCAGTTGACTTATATACTGGTATTGACAATAGAGTTATTAGAGTATACAAGGAAACAGATATTAATATAGTATTGACGCTCCCTATACTATTCATATCAATATTTATCTACCATTAGTTTAATACTGTATATACTCATTAACATGGAATTATTTTGTAAAGAATATAAATGTATATAAAGTATATAAATCCTCTAAGTCCATAGCCTCAAAATGATACTCATGCCTAAAATAGCTATCATGTACAAAAACCTTTGAGTAAATAGGTCATAGGCTCAGGGATAAAATCTATGACTATCATTGTGCTAAATTAGCCTGATATTAAATAGACTCTCAATGAGACAGTTATACATTTTGATTGATAAAATTTTCAAACTCTATCAGAGAATTTTCTTCTTGTAATAGACAATGATTAATATAGAGACACATAACTTGTCAAGATACAGAGAATAAGAGATTGTGGAGTTCTCATCCCTAAATAAATCATCTCAGTCACAACTTCTCATCTCAAGGCTCAATGATCATTGTGAACGGAGACAGAAAGACTCTATTGGCCAGAATCAGAGAATAACACAGCAGAGAGTAGACATCTTCTGGACCTCGCAGGACAGTTGAACATTTTTTGTTTACATATTTCATCTGTAATTTTTATTCTTTCTTCTTGTCTCAGTGATCACTGTGAAAAGAGATCGAAAGAGTCTATGAGCCAGAATGTCTTGTTTTTTCTTTGTTTACCAAGGACTTCAATTTCATTATTATGTTAATAATATAGGATCTCTTTAGATTTAAAAAATAAAATTCTAAAGAATTTAGAGCTGTAAATTTTCCTTATGTATTCCTTTATTTTCCCATAAAATATCAGCATTGCTTTCCTTGTGTCTCATAGGGTTCAATATTTTGTATTTTCATTTTCTTGAAATTTTAAAAATAAAATTTATTTAGTCTTATTTCTCCCTTACCCAATATGTAATCTATTAATGTATTTTCCAATTTTATGAGTCTGTGTATACACTGTTATTTCTATTACTGTTCACATTTAGCTTTAAGTGATGGTGGTCAAATGGAAAGCACTATGTGATTTCTACATTTTTAATTTTGTTGAGTACTATTTTGTGTACTAACGTGTGGCTATTTGGGATAAATTTCTATGGGGCATTAGGGAAGAAAGTATATATTTTAATGTTTGCAACAATTCGGGTTTAGCTGTTGAACCCATGTAAACCTAGTACATGTGGAATATTAGTGTAGAGGTTAGGATACAAAAAATTGGTTGACATTTAGGAAATGGCTATGAGTTTTCATTTGATTTTATGAAGTGGTACTTTTCTTAAATTTGAATATTTGTATAAATGTGTACCTATAGAAAAGGAATGGTGGATTTTCTCTGTATCTTTGAACAATCTATCAAGATTTTAATTAAATCCCAGACATTAAGGAACATAGACCTGAAATTACATTTGCTGTAGGGCAGAAACTGGTGTATCATAAATTCTAGGCCAACCCAGACAATTTAGTGAATCTTTGTCTCAAATTTATTTGTTTTAAAGATTTACTTATTCTTACTCCAGGTCAGACCATGTGTTCTCTTTATGCATGTGTGTGCCATTGGCTTCCTGAATTTTGTTTCCTTTGTCCACAAAGTTCTTTTTTAGGTATCTCTATGGTCTAGAATTGTGTGTCTGTGGACTGCTTGCTCCATTGTCTCAAGCTTTATATTCCACAGGAGGCTGACTGCCACCTCCAGATGTCCCTCCAACTCTCAACATTTCCTCTAAATTGATATAGAAGGGAATAAGATACTCGAGAACATCAAGGAACAAATTCAAACTCGGAAAAGATCACATATGGATGTGAACAACACCAAAAATAAACCTAAATGGCTATTAAGTGCTCCTTTCAACAGTATAAAAGAGAGTAAATAGTTACTTGGTGTACTGACTTTGAGCAGATAACTGAAGAGAGATAGATGTTCGTTCTGTAAATCTGCCTGCAAGCTGTGTGGAGAGCTCGAAGGTGTGAGGTAAGTTTTCTGTGAATATAGGTGATTTAGAGTTATGCCTGTTCCTTGTAAGTAACCTCACATTCATAGTTCTGTTATTAATCCAATAAAAATTTCATTGCTTCATCAAATTGTACATTGGTGCAATTATTTTCTGCAGGGGCTCTCTACCTCAAGTGTGTAGACATGGGTGTTATATCTCCCCAGGGAAAAGTGGTGTGCAGTTTTATGCATTCATGCTCCTCCATTTTGTTGCTCCACCTCCTCTGGGCACTCTTACTCGTGTTCTATTGCTCTGTTCTCTTTTGTTTTCAAGAATGAATCACAGGGAAAAATTTGAATTTTATTGCAGTTTTATAATTGTTCAGTTATATATCTTTATGGTTTAGCACAATACATATATCAAATACATATTTGTTTATTCAATCTATGGTAACTTTATGACTGTTAAGAAAGTTCTTATGGCCAATATATCATGAACTACATCCTTCAAGTGAAATATGCTACATCTTAGAAAAGTTGCAGATCATTGCCTCCTGCTGAATCTATGGGTAAAACAAGAACTTAATAAATAAGTTTCATAGACCCAAGATATACAGTCACCTTTATATGAGAGATAATTTGAAGAAAGTATATTTTTCTGTCTTTTTACAGTTACCTGATGCTGACAACCAAAAGACACATATATATCTGCAGGTCCCTAGACTATAACTAATAACGTAGGGTGAGGAGTGTTGGGTAAAGAAAGAAACAAAGCTTTGCTAGTCATGAGTTTTGATAGCATGTATGCATCATTTTTCCCATTGAAAGAATAAATAGGAGATGAGTTGCTTGGGGTAGAGATGGAGAATTTTGAGGGAGAATGTTGGGAGATGTTTGCTACTATTGCCTCCTAAATAAATTTTTCTACACACACACACACACACACACACACACACACACACACACACACACACACACACAGAGAGAAAGAGAGAGAGAGAGAGAGAGAGAGAGAGAGAGAGAGAGAGAACAAACAAAAAAGCAGAAATAGGAAAATAAGTCTCATTTTCTGATGCTGTTTGTAAACTTTTGAAATATATACGTATATATATGTATATATATATGCATATATATATATATATGTTGTTTTTGTAAAAAGTTCTAGAAACTATACATTTTGAATTATTTTTCTGACAGCTGTACATGGAGTACAAAAGTCATTTGATGCTGGGAATGACTGCATATGCCTATAATTTGGGCCTTTTGGGAAATTCAGAATCACAAGTTCATAGCTTTCCTTGGCTACATAGAGTGTTCAAGTTCAGTCTATACAACTTAATCAAACCCTTTTTAAAAAAAAAAATGTTGAGGACAGGGAGAGCTGAGGTTGGGATGGTGCTAGATTGTAGAGTTCTTGCCTAGTATATACAACACACTGGATTCAAGCCTCAATTATGGAAAGCAAATGAAAAAGAAGAAAATATCTCCAATAGAGGGCTAAAATACAATATATACAAAGAGCTCAAGAAGTTAGACTCCAGAGAACCAAATAACCCTATCAAAAATGTGGAACAGAGCTAAACAGAGAATTCTCAACTGAGGAAATTCATAGGGCTGAGTGGAATCTGAAGAAATGTTCAACATCCTTAGTCATCAGGAAAATGCAAATCAAAACAACTCTGATATTCCACCTCAGACCAGTCAGAAAAGCTAAGATCAAAAACTCAGGTGACAGCAGATGCTGGCGAGGATGTGGAGAAAGAGGAACACTCCTCCATTACTGGTGGGATTGCAAGCTGGTACAACCACTCTGGAAATCAGTTTGGCAGACCCTCAGGAAAATGGACATAATATGACTTGAGGACCCAGCTATACCACTCCTGGGCATATACCCAGAAGATGCTCCAACATGTAATAAAGACACAAGCTCCACTATGTTCATAGCAGCCATATTTATAATAGCCAGATGCTGGAAAGAACCCAGATGTTCCTCAGCAGAGGAGTGGATACAGAAAATGTAGTAAATTTACACAATGGAATACTACTCAGCTATTAAAAACAATGACTTCATGAAATTCCTGGGCAAATGGACAAAACTTGAAAATATCATCCTGAGCAAGGTAACTCAGTCACAAAAGAATGAACATGGTATGTACTCACTGATAAGTGGTTAGTAGCCCAAAAGTTCGGAATACCCAAGTTTCACTTCACAGTAACTGTTGGACTGAGTGTGAGGTCCCAGGTCGGGGAGTTGGAGAAGGGAATGAAGGAACTGAGGGAGTTTGCAGCCCCATGGAGAGAGCAACAGTGTAAACTGGCCTGACCCCCTGGTGCTCCTGGAGACTGTACTACCAACCAAAGAATACACATGGAGGAACCCATGGTTTGGACCACATATGTGGTAGAGGAGGGCCTTCTTGGCCCTCTGGGGGAGGAGAGGCCCTTGGGCCTGTTGGGTGTTAAAGACCCCAGTATAGGGGAATTCCAAGGTGGTAAGACAGGAGTCAGTGGGTGGGTGGGTGGGGATACCCTCATAGAGGCAGGGGGAGAGGAGAGGTGATAGGAGGTTTCCAAAGTGGAGACCTGGAAAGGGGGAAACATTTGGAATATAAGTAAAGTATGAAAAAAATTTAAAAAAAAAAGAAATTAAAAAATGATAAGAAAAGATCTTACCTGGCTGAAATGAGGTAATTGCTCAATATAGAATTATCACATTAACCACTGAAGTGGTACAAGTGTTTGTAGGCTTTGAAAGGAGGAGACTTTGATAACTCACAAATTCAGTTAACTGCATGGTTCTCCAAATTAAAGATCTATCTTGAGCTTTCTTTAAACTACAGAAGGCACATCACAAAGAATGTCCAGATATATAACTGGTGTACTCTGATGGCCAGTCTAGGGTGTCAGCATGACTGCACCTGGAATCAACTAAAACTCAAGGGGATGGGCATTCTTGTGATTGAATTCTTTCAGATAACTTGATGCAGGAAGACCCACTGTATATTTGAGGTGTGACTTCTGGCTTTCTGTGGACAGTTCTGTTGAAAGGACATGGGAGAAAGAAGCTTGCCTTTTTGCCTGTTTGTTCTTACTCTCACAGACAAGGTCATGAATCCACACGCTGCAGGATTTTCCCATCCTTATTAGAACAGAATACATGAGAATTCCAACAGAGAAGCAAGATCAGAAGCTCTTCAATAATCCTCCAGGACTCTAGTGCCAGATTGGGACAGCTGAGTCATCCAGCCTTCTCTAGTAAAAAGTTACTATACATTCAGAATTATTAGCATGAGACTGCATCTTGTAAATCATGCTAGCAATGCATATTCATTCTATCATTTTTGTTTCTTTAGAGAATTCTAACAGATACAGATTAGAAACACAAACACATACACACACACACACACACACACACACACACACAGAGAGAGAGAGAGAGAGAGAGAGAGAGAGAGAGAGAGAGAGAGAGAGAGAGAGAGAGAGAGAGATAGCAAGTCTGGACGTGCAGAGCCACCTGAACCGTTTGACATTGGACATCAAGCTATAGTATTTGGTGTTTTATCTGCTGGGTTCTGGTTTTCCTTTGGTCTAGTATTTCTTTACTACATTCTAATTCCTTCCTTTTGAAGTAGTAATATAGAATGCAGATTCTGTACATACACACCTACAAACATATCTATATTATTTATCTATCTCAATATATATGATATACATATAGATACATAGAGATAGAGATGGTGAAAAGTGTACAATTACATACAGTGAAGTATGTAATTGATTTTGATGCATAGATGATTACAGTTATGAGATTGCTTTGAATCTCAGAATAAATTCTGGAGTTTGGATTATTGAGCACTATTGAGACGGTGAAAGATTATGGAGATTACTGAAGTTAAACAAAATTTATTTTGCTTTACGATATAATCATGAAACTATTGTTGCCAAGGAGAATGTGATTGTTTGTATAAACATGAGTCATACTTTTTTTCAGATATTTGAATATATGGTCTTCGTTTGGCAGCATTTATTTATTGTGGAGGTTTAAATGGTCTGGTCTTGGTGAAGCAAATATGTTTCTGGGGGGTGGGTTTTGAAATGAAAAGGCTTTACTGTTTCCAATTCACACTGTCTGTTTCATGTTTATGTCTAAAGATGCATGCTTTCAGCTCTGTGTCCCTGCCAACATGGAGGCCGGTTGCCTCTGTGCCTACTTGCCATGGTATAATCTTGTCCCTCTGGAACATTAAGCGAAAATAAAATGTCCAATTATAACATCTCATGGTCATGGTGTATGATCACGGCATCATAAAAGTGATTAAGACATATATTTGGAAGCTTATTAAGGAACACAGATGGCTCCATACTAGGACCCTGAACAGAGTTCTGCTCTTTAGGAACCTGTTGGGAAATATCTCTTAGGGAAGGTAGAATGAAATATAACATCAGCAACAGTAGAAATTGTGTGATTTGAGGCTGAATATGGGGAACTCTGTTGATGGGTTGGTTCAAGAGTTTTAAATAAAAGACAGAAACAGCAAATAGTTAAAATATAACATGATGCACATTATGTTTTGACCTGTGTAGAGAAAGACAACCTAATCACTTTAGCAAGAAAAAGAGGGTAGTTTAAACAACAGAGTAGACAGCTGGGAAATCAGAGTGAATGATAATGATGATGAATAAAACAAGTAAAGGGCAGCTCTACACCTCTATGTGAGCCAGTGACAGATCAGCATGCCTGCCTTTTCCCCTCCCCTATACCTACAGGCTGCCTGTCTTCCAGGAGATCTTTTCTCACTAAGGACACAGGATACCTGCTAGAGTCAATAATAAAAGGGGCTCTACCACCCCACCAGAGACAGTACTGACTGCCTCCTAGTAGGCCTGGAATAACCTAGGTCATACATCTCTATCTGTTCCTAAGGAGGCCAGGCCAATCTATGAGAAATCCAGGCAAGCTAACAACAGAGATAACCATATAGTCAAAGGTAAACACAAGAACTTAAGGTAATTTGATATCATCAATTCCCAGTTCTCTGAACAAAGCTATCCAAGAATACTCTAAGACACTTGAAAAGCAAGATTCTGAACAAAAGCTGGGCAGTGGTGGCACATGCCTTTAATTCCAGCACTTGGGAGGCAGAGGCTGGTGGATTTCTGAGTTTGAGGCCAGCCTAGTCGACAGAGTAAGTTCCAGGACAGCCAGGGCTACACAGAGAAATCCTGTCTCAAAAAACCAAAAAAAAAAAAAAAAAAAAAAAAAAAAGATTCTAAACAAAAATTTCATCTCATGACATCTCATGAAGGAGTCCTTAATACCCCACTCTCAGCAATATGCAAATCAAACTGAATTTTACATTGACACAATGAAACTAAGTGAATCTAAACCTTATCAGAATTTACTACAAAAATCCCGTATTCTACATAACAGAAAAATCTATATGAAATGGATGCTCTTCTCAATAGATACTAGGTATCAATGTTAAATCAAAATCAGTTAAACTATCTAAACAGTCCCATAACCACTAAAGAAACAGGAACATTTGTTATATCCTTCATATAAACAAACAAAACAAAACAAATCAAAACAGAAGCTGAAGTCCAGATGATTTTAGTGCAGAATTCTACCAGACCTTTAAAGAACAGCCTATACCAATACTCTTCAAGCTATTACACAAAATAGAAACTGAAGAAACACTACTTAATTCATGCCATAAAGCCACAGTTACTCTGATATAAACCACACAAAGACAAAAAAAAGTTCAGACTAATTTTGCTTGTGAATATGCTCACTAAAATACTTAAAAATACTCCATAAAATTCCTGCAAGCTATATCTAAGAACACATCAAAGATATCATTCATCATCCTCAAGTAGGTTTCATCCCAGGTAGGCAGGGTGGTTCAATGCAATATATTATTTAAATAAACTCAAAGATAAATGTCACATAAACTTTTCATTAGATCCTTAAAATGCCTTAAACAAAATACAATACCCTTTCATATTAAAAGTCTTGGAGAGATCTGGGATTCATGGCACATACATAAACATAATAAAAGCAATATAGAGTAAACCAGCAGCTAATATCAATTTAAATGGAAAGAACCTTACAGCAATCAAATTGAAATCAAGAATAAGACAGTGCTGTCCACTCACTGTCTATCTATTCAATATTGTGCTTGTTGTTATAGGTTCTAGTTTTTCATAATATTCTCTACCTACAACTTCATTTGCTATATCATGTATAAGTAATTATGAGGGCCATCTTTGTGTTTTCCTTATTTTACATAAAATACTTTCTATGTTAACCATACATTATCATGTATTATGGACTTAGCATTAATGGCTCTTGTAGTATTGAGGGTTGAATAACTCCATAATATTTATTCATAGCTTAAGTCCTGAGTAGATATTAAATTTTATTAAGAGGAAAGAACAGCAAGAAAAACTGAAAAACAATCATGAGCAATAACAATAATCTCAGAGGCATGATGTTATAAAAATATATATTTATAGGTATACATTTGTATATTTATATATATGAATATATATGTAAAGATCCATAATAATAGTTTATAAGATTATAGTTTGGCCCAAACAACTTTATTATATTATATAGTATATTAAAATACATATTATATTACATTATACATATTTTAATTTTCACAAAACAGTTAAAATAAAGAAAATTCTAAGCATCCAATGATATATAATTATATCTATGAAATGATCTCAGTTTGGATAAAAGCATGTATAAATAATTGCCTTTTCAAAATACCTTATAATATTAGTTATCAAAAATAGAGAAAATACATTTTGGAAAATGAAATTACTGCTATTCATTACAAAAAAGGTCATGTGACCCATCACAATATTCAATCTTGGTATCACCAGCTCTCTGCAGGGGTCTTGGAATGTATTATGGAAATTATATTGCTTCAGTCATGGAATGCTGGTGGCTGGTTTCAGCATATTGCCAGATATTTCTATAATGGCTGCTAGAAATATACAAAATTCTTCCAAAAATATAGTAAATGGTGTACGTGTTTGCTTCATAAAGAGGTAAACAGTTCTCTCCTCTAGGACACCAACATTCACTCTCTGTAGTGCCCTATTTCTTATGTGCTTAACTTTGTATGTTAAAAATGTTTTGTTTTTTTAAAATAAACTCTGTTTCACATTCTGGATCATCATGAAACTCCTGGAAAGACAAACTCAGAGAACTGGGTTTAACAGATTTTGTGCCCAGAACAGATAAGGGATGATACAGGCTTCTGTTGAACCCCATTCAGCCTTAGGGATCAACTAGGATTTATTTGAAGAATTTTAAGTGTGAAGTTATTCTTCCTTGTCATTTGTCTTCTCAGCATTGTGCTGCATGATTCCTATGTGCTTCTAGACACTGTCTTGATCCTGGAATATTTTTTAAATGTATTATTTTATTTAAATTAATTAATTAGTTGAGATTTTTGTTTTATGTTTATGGGTGTCTAGTCTGATATATAAAAATAGTCTCATATATAAACACATGTACCACATGTATGTTCTTGAGCCCTTAGAGGACAGAAGAGCATGTTGAAAATCCTGCAACCAGATTTCTAGGTGGTTATTCATTTTCATTTTGTGCTGGGAATAAAAACAATGTCCAAATGTCATATTAAGAGCTGGCATTTTGAACCTCAAACTTTTGTACTGGTGCGAATCAGATTCTTGTTTTAACACAGGATACTTAGTGTAGGGTGATGAACTGTAAAAGCAAACAAACAATAAAAAACAAATTAAGAAAAACCTTTCATAAAAATCTCTGGTGGTTTAAAAAGAAATGGCCTCCATATATATTTGAAGACTTAGGCTCTAGGAAGAGGAACTACTTGAGAAGAATTAGGAAGTGTGACTTTATTAAAGTAGGTGTGGCCTTGTTGAAGAAAATGTGTGACTTAGGGGTTGACTTTGGGGTTTCAGAAGTCCAAATCAGGCCCAGCAACTCCTTCTTCTTATCATTTGTATATCTGAATGTAGAACATCTAGCTACCTGTTCAAAAACATGACTGAAGGTGTGCCACCAAATTATCTGTCATAATGATCACTGATTAAAGATTTAAAGTCATGAGCAAGCTCCCAATTAATTTTTTAATTCCAAAAGAGTTGCAGTGGTCATGACATCTCTTCACAGCAGTAGAACAGAGACTAAGACATATTCTCCAGCTATGCTGATGATACTCCTGCTATCTCAGTTTTCAGAGCCAAGAAATACTAAATATCTTTATCACACAAGATTACCTACTCTGTTGATTATTAGACTCTTATGAGTAATGCTTGCCCTTACAATTAGAGTATTGAGACCCTTAAAGACAGTTACTCATGTTATGTTGTCATACAACCATAAGATTACTTTAGTTGTTTTTTCATAATTGTAGTTTCTAGTGTTATGAAGCATAATATAAACATTTTTGGAGACAGAGTTTTGCCAAATGTGTCACGAACTACAGGTTGGGAGCCATGGTTTAAAAGGAACAAGATCATTGTGGATATTTACAAAGTGGAGGCTAACTGCAGACACTACTGTATTTGTTTTCATGAAGAAAGAATAAGTACAATCTGTTACAGTTAAAGATTTAAGAAAGATGTGCAGGGAACATTCTCTTCTTCACTCTCCATTTCACTAATTGGGGCAGAAGAATAAACAAATATTCTTGAAGCACACCATGGAGTTTTGCCACATGGACTGACTATAATAGGTCAGTTTTGAGTTAAGATTCTCTTCAAAATCTTTAAATGTCACAGCTCCATCCTCAGCATTTCGCTTCCAACCAGGATATGCTATACAGACAAGGTAAAAGCTTTGTGACACAGTGTACAATGTCTTTATTTATTTCATGACAAGCAATAGTAGAAAGAAAGAAAGAAAGAAAGAAAGAAAGAAAGAAAGAAAGAAAGAAAGAAAGAAAGAAAGAAAGAAAGAAAGAAAGAAAAAAAGAAAGAAAAAGTATTATCTATCTGGACCAGATCCTTGACATGACCTCTTCTCACCCCCAGAATGTAGAAAACACCAGAAAGACAGAAGTGCTGCCAGTGATGAAAATTGTAATAGAACTGAAAAACATGGACATTCACATGGAGTGTTGTCTCTGTGGAGAAAATTTCCCAATGCTGAGTGCAATGTGGACTTCAAGGAAAGAAAACTAAGGTCCTTTACCACTTGAAAAATCCCACAAACACTACTCTACTCCCATTAACATGTACAAATTGAGTACAGTAGGGGAATAGTTTATGGAGTCATTGAAGTGCTCTCTGGTTAGAGCTTTGGCATGTTCCATAATAATATTTCAAGCCTGGTTCTCTAAAACTACTATAAATTCCAAGCATAAGAATATCTTATGTCCCAAAAAGAAGTGTGGTGTTGTTTATGTAGATTAATAGAGCATCAACCTCGAATCTCAATATTATGTTTAAAGCAGTTAAAAAATGTTGCTCTCAGTCTCATGCACAGCTGCTGACAATAATGAGAATGAGGAACAGATTAATGCTGAATCCAAACAGAACATATGAATCTCCACTTTAATTTGCAAAGAAAAGGATGGCAGGAATATGAGTGTTCTTACAGGTTCAGTTGGTTAATCACATAGTCCCAAGCATCTAGTGCACTTTGAGGATAGGTAAAGCTCAATGCCTGTAAGTCCTGGGAAATGCCAATATATCCCACATAAATTGTTTTAGAGATATAAAGAATAGTTTTCTTGAAGAATTAAAGCAATTCGTGTGTGTTTGGTAGGTGACACATTGCCCATCACCAAAAACATTCCAGCTGGATTCAATGCTATGCAATATTATGATCATCAGCATATGTAGGCCAGAATAAATTTTGAATCCGTGGTCAGAAATATTAATTTTTTTCTCTGCTGTTTCAGTGGGACCAAAATTCATTACAGGGATGGGGGACATCGACGCAGGCAGAGACCTCATGATTCATCTGGCCTACACAAAATTTTATAGTAGTAAATACTAATCAAGAAGAGACTTTTGAACCAGTATTCAAGTGAAAAGGCAGCTCCTACATGAAATATTCTACAAAATATGATTTATTGTCAGGATCTCAGAAGGCTTGTTGCAGGTCTAAAATAGATCAATTATCTTGGGCTACCTTTGGCTCACATTGTACCATTTTTTTATGACTACAGGGTGAATTTCCTTGAAATGTATTAATATAACCCCACCCTCCTCTTCCAGAGGATAATTACTATATATGCATTTAGAAATTTGGCAGAAAGCATCTAAAAGCTGTATTAAAAACAAAAAAATTAATTTAAATAAAATTAAAAACTCCTGAATTTTATTTCTATTTTCTTTCAATGAAATCTTACAGACCCAACAAAGAAAGAAAACTTCAGGCCAATTTCCCTTATGAATATTGATGCAAAAATACTCAATAAAATTCTCGCACACCGAATCCAAGAACACATCAAAACGATCATTCATCATGATCAAGTAGGCTTCATCCCAGGGATGCAGGGATGGTTCAATACCCGGAAATCTATCAATGTAATTCACTATATAAACAAACTCAAAGAAAAAAACCACATGGTCATCTCCTTAGATGATGAAAAAGCATTTGACAAAATTCAACATCCCTTCATGATAAAAGTCTTGGAAAGATCAGGAATTGCAGCCCCATACCTAAACATAGTAAAAGCAATATACAGCAAGCCAGCAGCCAACATCAAGCTAAATGGAGAGAAACTTGAAGCAATCCCACTAAGATCAGGGACTAAACAAGGCTGCCCTCTCTCCCCCTATCTATTCA
>CM052700.1:78879338-78939828 GCA_028551405.1 Uromys caudimaculatus
AAGCTTCTAGTTGTTTATCTCTGTTCTCTTGCATTTCTTTAAGGGTGTTATTCATTTCTTTCTTAACGTCTTCTATCATCATCATGAGAACTGATTTTAAATCTGAGTCATCCTTGTCTGGTGTGTTGGGATATCCAGGGCTTGCTGTGGTGGGAGAGCTGGGTTCTGATGGTGCCAAGTACTCTTGGTTTCTGTTCCTTATTTTCTTACCCTTGCCTTTTGCCATCTTGGTAACTCTGATGTTAGCTGATTTTACTCTATCTGGTTGTGGCTTGCCCCTCCTGCAGGCCTCTGTGTCAATACTCCTTTAAGACCAGCTCTCTCTGAGAGGTGTTAGGGTTTGGAGAGCTGTGGCACAGGGTCTGCTCTGGGGTGCAGACAGAAATCAGAAGGATCTTGTCCCCAACTGTCCCTTGGTTCCTATGTCCTGATGGCTCTGCAAGGGTCCCTCTTGATCCAATGAGTTTGAATAGAAGTGGTGGTTTTGCCTGTGCTCAAAAGTGTGTCAGCCCTCCTGGGATACCCGCTCTCTCCTGGAGCCCTGTGGCCCAGCCAAGGTCCTCAGGCACAGACCCCTGGTGGCCCAGGCAGAGGTCTACACCCACAGATGGAAACCGGAAGGTGCAGAGGTTTCATGCCTCCGGGTTCTCAGGCCCTGGATCCCACCAGTTCCGGGCGGGTCTGGGTGAGGGTCGTTGCTTCCCTTAACCCCACTCACAGCTTTTCCAAGCTCCTGGGAGGGTAGCTTTCTCCTGGCGCTCATTGGCTATGGACTCCTGTTGGCCCAGACAGAGGTCTCCACCCCTGATTCCTGTTTTAATATAGGATACTTAATTGTTGGGAGATGTGCTGGAAAAGCAAACAAACAATAAACAAACAAAACCAAAAAACAAATAAATAAAGTAAACTTTGATAACAATCTGTGGTGATTTAAATAGGAATGGCCTCCATAGGCCTATATATTTGCAAGCTAAGGGACTAGGAAGAGGCAATACTTTAGAAATATTAGGAAGTATGGCTTTATTAAAGTAGACGTGGCCTTGTTGTATGAAATGTGTCACTGTGGGTAGACTCTGGGATTTCAGAAGCCCAAATCAGGCCCAGCAGCTCTCTCTTCCTGTCATTTGTGTGTCTGAATGTAGAATATATAGGTAATTGTTTAACAACTTGTCTGCCTGAGTGCTACCATGTTACCTACCATGATGATCATTGATGAAAGCTCTAAAGTCATAAACAAGCTCCCAATTAATTGTTTACTTCCATAAGAGTTTCAGTGGCCATGGCATTTTTTTCACAGCAATGGATCAAAGACTAAGACAGATTCTCAGGATATGTTCATGAATTTATACTCCTGATTTCTCAGTTTTCAGAGCCAAGAAATACTAAGTAAATATCTTAGTAGACACATTTATGTCTACTTCGTGAATTTATCCTTAGACCCTTATGAGTAATGGTTCCCTTATAATAAGAGTATAATGACTCTTTAATACAGTTCCTCACATTGTGGTGGAACACAGCCATAAAGTTTTTTTAGTTGCTACTTTACAATTGTAAATTTGCCACTGTTATAAATCATAATGTAAACATTTTTTGTGAACAGAGGATTGTCAAATGGGTCACAACCTATAGGTTGGGAACCATGGTTTAAGAGAAACAAGATCAGTGTGAATATTCACAAGGTAGAAGCTAAATGCAGACTCTACAGCATTTCTTTTCATGAAGCAAGAATAAGCACAATCTGTCCCAGTGAAAGATTTAAGAAAGATGTGCAGGAAACAATCTGCTCATCATATCCCATGTCAATAATTGGGGTAAATGAATAATCAAATATTCACGAGACACAACATGGAGTTTTGCCACTTGCACTGACTATAATAGGTCAATATGTATTTAAGATTCTCTTCAAACTGACCTCATCCCTAAATATCACAGCTCTGACCTCAGTCCTTCACTGCCAACCGGGATATGCTATACAGAGACGATAGAAGCTTGGTGACATGATGTACAATGGCTTTATTGTTTTCATGACAAGTTATAGCAAAACAAAATGTAGAAAAGAAAGTATTATACATCTGGTTCCTTGCCATAACCTCTTCTCACCCCTTGAATGTAGAAAACGCGAGGAAGTTTGAAGTGCTGCTAGTGGTGAAATGTGTAACCAACCTGGAAAATATGTACATTAACAAGGAGTGTTGTCCTTGTGGGGAAGATTTCACAATGCTGAGTGTAATAGGGACTTCACAGAATGAACAATAAGGGCCATAGCCACTTGAAAATTCCACAATAAGCACTATTCCCCAATAATATTTACACATAGGAACAGTAGGGGGTTGAGTTTATGGAGTCCCTGAAATGCTTTCTGGTTGTTTCTGAAGCCTATTTCAAAATAATATTTCAACCCTGGTTCTCTAAGCATACTAAAAATTTCATTACTCAGAAAATCTTAGGTCCCAAAGTAAAATGTGGTGTTGTTTATATAGATTGATACAGTACTACCCTGTGTTCTAAATGGTTATGTTGAAAGCAGTTTACAAATGTTGCTGTCAGTCTCATACAGAGTTGTCCACCATAATAAGAATGAGTGACAAATTCTAATAGAATAAGTGCTAAATCCTAACAGAAAATGTGAAGTTCTACTTCAATTTGCAAAGAATATGGTGACAGGAATATGAGTGCTCTCACAGGCTCACATAGTTAATTATATGGCCCCAATTGTCTGGTGCTCTTTTGGGACAGGTATATATCAATTCCATGAATTTCTGGGAAATGCCACTAAATCCCACATAAATCATTTTATATATATATAAAGTGTACTTTACTTGAGGAAGTAAAGCAATGAATGTGAGTTTGGGAGCTCACACTTTGTACATCAACAAAAATGTTCCAGCTGGATTAAATGCTATCCAATAATATGATCATAAGAGTATGTATGTCACAATCATTTTTGAATATGTAATCAGAAGGAATTTTTTTGTCTTTTCTGCTATCTCAGTGAGACCAAACTTCACCATAAAGATGAAGGATACTGATGCTAGCAGAGATCTCAGGATTCACCAGCCCCACTCAAAATTTTGTACTGTAAAACATGGTAATTGAATAGAGATTTAGAACCAGTATTCACAGGAAAATACAGCTCCTACACTAGATATTCTACAAAAGATGATTGATTGTCAGGAGGCTGGAATGTTTTTTGTAGGTCTAAAATTGCCCAATTACCTTCGGCTATCTTGGCTGACATTGTAGTCAATTTTTATGACTACTGTGTAAATTTTTTTGGAATGTATATAGAGAACTCTCCTCTCCTCTTCCTTAGGACAGATCATATATATGCATGTCTCATATGGAAATCTGGTATAAAAGCAACTAGAACTATATTAAATTTAAGTCAAAATTTAAAATGTCTCCTAAATTTTATATCAGTTTTCTTTCAATGAAATCTTACAGTAAAGAAACATAATTAAATGAATCAACTGATAGTATAATTAAGGACACCTGAAAAGGATAAAGAGAAAGTGGAAATAATTAAACACACACACAAAATGAACAAAAAAACCCCGAAAAACAATGGGCCCATGTGATTATTTGAATAGGTCTGGCCACAGAGACTCATGTCTTTGAATGCTTAGCTCATAGAGAGTGGCACTATTTGTAGCTGTAGCCTTGTGGAGTACGTGAGTCCTTGATGGACGAAGTATGTCACTGTGGAGGTAGGCTTTGAGGTCTCTGTAATCAGCTCAGTCTACACAGAGTACAGGAGATAGTCTTCTCTGGCTGCCTTCAAATCAAGATGAAGCATTCTCATCTCCTTCTCATACACAACATCTGGCTGCATTGATCGAGAAGTTTCAGAGGGAAAGAGTTTTAATCTGTTGTGTAGAGATCAGAGTTCTGATATTTTGGTGAACACCGTGGCAGCTTTTTGCCCTTGTATGAAGAATCTGACTGATGTTAAGGTGAAGAGATTTAGATTAATTGCATTGTCAAAGGAAACCTCAAAACAATGTATTTTAGATTCTGTCCTGAAGTTCACACTTATGAAGAACATTTAGGAAAAATGTAAAATATGTGGTTCGCATATTAAAGGGGTACCATAAAGCAGAATTGAGCTAAATACTATTTAAGGAAATTAAATAGGATTAACAGAGGGGGCATCTCAAGGCAAGATCTACACCCAGGGGTCCACATTGATTTTGCATTGGCAGTTTTAAAAGGTATGGTTATATCATGTTGCCTGGTTATTGTTTTCATTTGGCCATAAAGGGATACTATTGTGTGTCCAATTGATAAGCTATGGATTGTCTACCATATTATCAGTTGTCAGCTTTATTCTTATCCAGAATGATCTATAATCGAGGACATAAAAATATCTGCTGGAACAGAATACAAAGAAAGGTGCATGTGTGGTGGGACATGCCCTTAATCCCAGAAGACAGAGGCAAGCAGATCTTTGAATTCAAGGCCAATCTGGTACATAGCAAATTCCAGGAGAGCTAGGCTTAAATAGTGAAGGAAAACATTGAAAACAGAATGCTGGTGATGGTGTAGTAGAATGAGTGGGCCATGTTCTAGCCATAATAAGCAACATAACTTGGTTGACTCAGGCATATGGCTCTGGATTTTGCTTCAAGAATTTAAGTGATTAAGAGGAGACCAGGATCACTGAAGTGAAAATTTTAAAGTGTTTTCTGAGAGCACAAAGCTGTGTTTCATAGATAGACAGCTAGCAGCTGGACTTTGTAATGTATAAGAATCTCATAGGTTTTACTGGTTTTAAAGAAGTAAAGTGTTTATGTGGAACAGATAAGACATGACATTATAAGAGACCAGAAAAGGCCATTGCTGAATGTACAGACACAGTGTCAGTTGAAGGTCCAAGACTGAAGGAGTCATGCAAATAATTTGTGGCTTGGCACCATGAAGAGAGGCTATGAGAGGATATTGGTAAAGTACAGCACAATATCCCAGCATATTGGAGATGCCAATACCATTGAATGTTTCCTAAAAAACAGCAGCAACAGTGGAGTGGAGTCAGCCAGAGCTTAGAGTGCTACAGATTGTAGATCCAGAAAAGTAACACAAGTCTTGTGGTGGAGCCCATAATATCATGTGTGGATCCCAAATAATGAAACAAGAAGCTGTGAAGTTTCAATTCCCTTAGTGTTTCCAATATCTTAGAAATGACAAAATAATGGAATATTGACAGGAGTAGAACCAGCCCATGAGAAAGAATTGTATTACAGTTAACCAGCCTGAAAGTAATTTGAACATTAGACATAGTTATGTGCTGAGTTTGGAGTTTGCCCAGCTTTTATTTTATTTTATTTTATTTTTGGTATTGTTTTGATCCAGTATTCCTCAATATGACATTTAGGAAGGGTAATGTATATCCAGTGAAGTTGGAAATATATGATCTGGTTTTTGATTTTTATTTTATAGGCTTCACCACTTAAGTGATTGCAAGAGTCTCAGAAGAAATGTTGAACTGTGTATTTTAAAAATTGTTGAGACTGCAATAGACTATGTGGAATTTTGAAGTTGGAATAATTGCATTTTGCATTTTGTTATGGCTACAAACCTATGGTGACTAGAATGTAGAATGTGGTAGTTTGAATAGGTAAGTCCCCTACAGTCTTATGTTCAGAGGCCTTGGTCCATAGGGAATGGCATTATTTGGAGGTCTGGCCTTGTTGGAGTAGGTGTGTCCTTGCCTGATGAAGTATGACACTGGGAAAGTGGACTTTGATGTTCCATGTATAAATCAAGATACATAAAGTACAGAAGACATTGTCCTTTTGGCTGCATTTGGATCTAGATGTAGAACTCTTGGCTCCTCTAGCACCTTGTCTGCCTTCTAATTGCCCTGCTTCTGGCCATGAAGATAATGGATTAAACACTGAAACTATAAGCCAGCCACAGTTAAAAGTTAGCCTTTATAAAAATTGCCTTGGTCATGATTTTTCTTTACAGCTATGGCCAATCTAAGTCAACATCTTTGACCTCAGCATTCAGGAGATTTGCCACAAAGATCTCTGAGTTCTAGGTCAATCTAAAGAGCAAGTTCTAGAACAATCAAGCTTAGGCAGTGAAAGAGTTGGAAATCAGGAAGCTGGCAATAATATAATTAAATAAGTGGGGTAATGTTCTAGTCCCAGTGGAGCAAGTAGTAGAACATGTCAGATTTGACCATGTGGCTGTTGCTTTGGAGTCAAGAATAGAAGGAACTAGTGAAACAATTGATGCTGGTTAAATAGAGTTAAGAAATAAGCAGTAATTAAGAAGAGACCAGTATAGCAGCCATATTTATAATAGCCAGAAGCTGGAAACAACCCAGATGTCCCTCATAAGAGGAATGGATACAGAAAATGTGGTACATTTACACAATGGAGTACTAATCAGCTATTAAAAACAATGGTTTAATGAAATTTGCAGGCAAATGGATGGAACTTGAAAATATCATGCTGAGTGAGGTAACTCAGTCACAAAAGAACGGACATGGTACCTACTCACTAATAAGTGGATATTAGCCTAAACGTTTGGAATACCCAAGTTTCACCTTACAGTAACTGCTGGACTGAGAGTGAGGTCCCAGATGGAGAAGTTGGAGAAGGGACTGAAGGAGCTGAGGGAATCTGCAGCCCTATGGAGGGAGCAACAGTGTCAACTGGCCTGACACCCCCCCGGTCTTCCTGGAGGCTGGACCACCAACCAAAGAATACACATGGAGGAACCCATGGTTTGGACCACATATGTGGCAGAGGAGGGCCTTGGTATCTATCAGGGGGAGGAGAGGCCCCAATAAAGGGGAATGTCAAGGTGGAAATATGGGAGTGGGCAGGCGGGTAGGTGGGAGGTGGAATTCCCTCATAGAGATGGGGGAGCGTGAAGGGATAGGTGGTCTCCAAAGAGGAGACCTAGAAAGGGGGAAACATTGGAAATGTAAATAAAGTATCAAAAAACCCAAAACAAAACAAAAACAAAAACAAAAACAAACAAACAAACAAAAGAAGCGACCAGTATCACTGAGGTGAAATCTTCTGGGGAGTATTTTCTGAGATAACACAGAAGCTGTATTCTAGAGATGGCCACGGTTGTACCATGTGTTTCATCTGGGCTTGATAATGTGTAAGAATCACCCAGGTGGTAGAGGTTTTGAAGATATGATGGTGTCATGTAGCATAGCTGAGTCTTGGCACTATCAGAGGCCATGGAAGGCCATTGATCAATTTATGGCCTCAGTTGCAATTGATATTTCAGGGCTGAAGTAGTCATGCAAAATAGTTGAGATTGGCACTCTGAAGACAGCCTATGAGAAGCTACTGGTAAAGCCTAGTTGCAGCAGGAAACTTTGACTTTATGTGCCAACATTGCTGTATTTGTGGCTCACAAGTGTCACAAATTGAAAATCTCATAAGGAAATCTACAGATTCTTCCTAAAATATTGTCAGATCCATATTAAAAGAATTTAAATAGACTTATTGTATGCAGGAAAACAATAATCCTACTGTACAGAATAGGCTAACAGATTTAAAGCTGAGTGACAGGAGTAGACACTGCCCAGAGCTGACTAGGTCCTCTCATAACAATTAAGATATTCCAAAAGCCAAACTCATGCACACAATCATTCACCAAGACTCCCCTACAAAATTATAGGTTTTATAAAATTTAGAGCTAAAGTTATCTATCTATCTATCTATCTATCTATCTATCTATCTATCTATCTATCTATCTATCTATCTATCTATTTATCTATCTTTCTATCTATCTTTCTATCTATATGTCTCTCTGTATTGCTGTTTTTCTATATATCTACCTACATATCTGTCTGTCTCTCTAACTGTTATCTAAGTATGACCATGCCATCTATCATCTTCTATAATTTATCAGTAAATCATACTCTGAATATATATTTCTTTCTATCTTACACTCTATCTCACTATCTTTCTATCATCTATATCTCTATCACTATCTACCTCTCCATCTCTCTATCTCTCTATCTGTCTGTCTTTCTGTCTGTCTATCAATCTATGTGTCTACCACTAAGCGTCTAGGAACCATCTATCTCCCTACATATCTTCTAGTATCTATTATTTATCTTTTGTTTATATAAACACATACACAGGATTAAATGTATAAATGCAGCCTGGTGAGTTCATTTAGTATTGCTGATACATGTGTTTTTAAGGCTAACTCTATCATATTAGACAAATATTTATGGCTGCTACTTCTGGTGAAGACATTCTCTCTCTCTCTCTCTCTCTCTCTCTCTCTCTCTCTCTCTCTCTGTCCTCTCTCACCAATCAATAATTTGTTGTCATGTTTTATTTAGGGTGGAGTCTTTTGAAAGTTTTCCTACTGAAATTGACATGTCGCCCAAGGACTACATTATAAATGCCTTGTTTAGATAACCAAATTGTTAAAATTTCAAGAGTGCATTCAAATGTGGAACTTCATTGTCATATGTAGTAGGTGCAACCTCAGGGCATGTGTCCTGGTCCTCTGTCTCCCATGACCTTTCTGCTCTCTTTCTGTGGGTTTTCCTGAGCTTTAGTGGTAGACATTGTGGTTGCTCTTTGACTTTACAGCTAAGTAGAACAATCTACTCATTTTCTCCATTGAATAGTTCCATAGCACCTTAGGATACTATGGCAGGTGGTCCTCAGAGAAGAAGCTTCTGAGTTAGTACTAGCTCAATACCTCATAGTCCTGTACAAAAAAGAACTTTCAGAAAGAGTTTTACCTTCAAATTTAATGAGATAACCAAGGAAAATATAAATTTCTCTAGAGGCTATGTTGTTTAGGAATGTATAGGATAACCCTGAACAAAAGTTTGAATGGCAGCATCTCAAGCATGGCACTGCAGTTTTTGGTAGATATTCTATGACTATTTTGAGAAGAGATTATCAGCGTAACTTATTATTTACGTAATTGGTAAACAGACAAATATCAAACTCAACATATCTTAGCCAATCAAGACATAAGGAAGAGGACATACCACATAACAAACTACATGTTTGTCATTTTCCTTGAAAACATTAGAATAGAAGAAAAACCATCAACACTTTAGACTCTCCAACAACTGACCTACTGTGAACTTTAGCAAAGGAAAGAGAAGGAAAGTGTATGAATATTACCAAAGGGAAGAACCTACTGTGAGTTTTCACATTTAGTGTGATTTGTGTTGAGAAGACATTGTGGTTATTTACTGTCAAAGACACTTAACAGTAGAGTTTTACTATCATTGCATCACTTACTATCAGTAAACACATACATTTATTGAATTCATTTTCTACATCTATCTCTTAAATGGCTGTGATTTCTTTCCTTAGTTATATTTGAATGGTTTGTTAAATTGATTAGTTTCCTGGGTTGAAGTAGCTTTGCCACTGTCAAATGAATGAATGAAGCTGACTGGGTTACAGTGCATCATTTTAATGTTTTGCTTAATATGATTTGCAAGTACATTATTTAAAATATTTTTCAACAACTCTTATCAATGAGATTGGGCTGTCACTTCCTATTTGAATATGTCTGTATCGAGTTGGGTTTCAGAACATTACCAGTGTCATAGGCTGAGTTTGGAAGTGAACCTTCCCTTTTTATTTTGTGGGATATTTTGAAAAGTGTTGGGAAAAGATCTTCTTTAAAAATTGAAAATTGGATAGAATTCAGCATTGAATTCAGGTCCTGATATTTATTTTGTATGGGGACTGTAAATTCAGTCAGAATGGTTGTAACGGATATGTTCAGATTACTTTTATTTTCCTGTCTTTATGTTTCATAAAACATATGCATTGGGAAATATAAATTTCTCCCAGGTTCTCCTTCTTTTTAGACTATGAAACTTTTTGGGCAATATTTTGTCTAACCTCTTGCCTTCTGCTAAAGTGCGTATGTATCAAGTTCTTGATGCCTTTACCATCACGTTTCATTATTATTTAATCTGATAAAGACATTCTTACACAGAGCAATGCACTCAGTACTAAACAGACAACATAGATTAGAGTGAATTCATTCATAATTTCTACATCATTCACTCAGATGTCAGGGTACTTACTATGGCTACATAGTTGATGACATTAAACAGAAGAAAATTGAGTAAGAACCTCCAGATCCCAATTCTGTCTCTTTGAAATATTTTTCCTAAGGTTTATTAGAAGTCAGAAGATATTCTACCAAAATATAGAATAAACTTTATTTCAACAATAAATAAAGACATTCAAATGAACATTGGGGAAGTACATAGCTTACAGAAAACAAAAACACAACAATAACAAAAAAACACCCATGAGAAATCAAAGACATTAAAATCTGGTCTATATGTTTAATAATGATAAAAGCACATATCAAAAACTAGTGAATGAAATCAGAAAAAGTACCACACACATATATAACACTGGGTGCCCACATACATAGAGGTCTCAAATAAAAACTCAAATTAAATTTGAAAATGAGAAAATTTAACTAATGGGAATGTGTTGCTTTGAATAAGAATGGCCCTGATAAGTTCATATATTTGAATGCCTAGTCATCAGGGAATGTTATAGTTAAGACTAGAAATGGCACTCTTGGTATATAAATATCTTTGTTAGAAAAAGTGCGTCATGGGGGTGAGTTTTAGAATTATGCTGAACTAGGCTTTCTCTGTCTCTCTGTCACTGCCTGTCTCTCTCTGTCTCTCTTTCTCTGTCTGTCTCTGTGTCTCTGTCTCTATTTCTGTCTCTCTTTCTCCAGTGCTGTGAATCAGAGTGTAACTCTAAGCCTCTCAGATACTATTTCAGCTCATGTATCCTGCTTTCTTCCCCAACTCCTCCCTTTCCTCTTCCACCCAGTTCCCTCTCTCCATCTGCCCTCTGCTTTTGTCTCCCTCTCTAGTGGGATTGAAACATCCTTACTTGGGTCCTATGGCTTGTTAACATTTATGAGTTCCAAGGGTTGTATCATGGGTATTCTGTGATCTTTTGGCCAATATACACTTACTAGTGAGTACATAGCATGTATGTCCTTTTGAGTCTGAGATACCTCACTTAGAATGATAGTTTTTAGTTTTGTCCATTTGCATTCAAACTCATGATTTTCATATTCTTAATAGTTGAAATAATGAAATTCCATTGTGGAAATCAACCACATTTTCTGTATCCACTCTTCTCTTGGGGGACTTCTTGTTTTTTCCCAGCTTCTGGATATCACAAATAAGGCCTCATCCACTATGAACATAGTGACTCATGTACCCTTGTGGCATGGTGAGTCATCTTTTGACATATGCCTTGGAGTGGTGTAGCTGGGTCTTCAGGTAGATCTATTTACTATTTTTGCAAGAACATACAAATTGATTTCAAGAGTTGTTGTACCTGCTTATAATCCCACCAACTTTGGATTTTTGTCTGTTTGACTTTTGTTTTTGTTTCCTCCTCCCTGCCGCCCTCCAAATCTGTGGATAGCTTGCCACATTTGAACCGAACATCATAGTAACATACTTCGAAGTTCATCAACATCTTTGCAGTAAAATACAACATACATTGTAGAGTTCACCCAGAAACAGACATATCATTGTCATAAAGACTTTTATTAATGATATATATTTATATTCCATAATATGTGCATCTCTGTGGTTTCTGAAGACCATTCGTGATTCCATCTCCAGTTTATCTGATTTGCTTGTCTCTAGCAATCTAATAGCTACTTAACTTTGAAATCATCTAAGAAACACAAATGAACCTTATTTTTATAAATATCTAAGTAGTATTTAACATGACAAATAGGTATGATTCATTGATTACTACCTTGCATTTCTTATTTATTATTGATTTTAAAGAATCCCACTCTCCCCATATATATGCAATATAGTACTGAAAGTGATAATTAGAATAATAGGACAACAAAAAGAGATCACTGAGATATAAATTGGCAAAGAAGAAATAAAGATATCACTATTTGAAGATTATAGGATAGTATACATAAGCAACCACAAAAATTTATCCAGAAAACTTCTCCAGCTGAGAAACAACTTCAGCAAAGTGGCTGGATATGAAATAAACTCAAATGAATCAGTAACCTTCCTTTATACAAATGGTAAGCACGCTGAGAAAGAAATAAGGGAAACAACTCCCTTCACAGTAACCACAAATAATTTAAAATATCTAGATGTAACTCTAACCAAACAAATGAAAGACCTGTATGACAATAACTTCACCTCTCTCAAGAAAGAAACTGAAGAAGATCTCAGAAAATGGAGAGTTCTCTAATGCTCATGGTTTGACAGAATTAATATAGTAAAAATGGTCATACCGCCAAAGGCGTTTAACAGATTCAATGCAATTCCCATTAAAATACTAACACAATTCTTCAAAGACATAGAAAGAGCAATTCAAAATCATCTGGGAAGACCAAAAAAAAAAAAAATCCAGAATAGTAAAAACAATTCTTAACAATAAAAGAAAGGCTGGAGAAATCACCATTCCTCACTTTAAACATTAATACAGAGCCATAGTGATAAAATCTGCATGGTATTGTTTCAGAGACCGACACATTAATTAATAGAACGAAACTGAAGACCCAGAAATGAAATCACACACTTACGCACATTTGAACTTTGACAAAGAAGCCAAAACTATACAATGGAAAAAAGAAAGCATCTTCAATAAATGAGGCTGGCCTAACTGTATGTATGTATGTAGAAAAATGAAAATAGTCCCATATTTGTCACCTTGCACAAAGCTCATGTCCAAGTGGATCAAGGACCTCAACATAAAACTAGATACACTGAATCTAAAAGAAGAGAAAGTGGAAAAGAGCTTTGAACTCATTGGCACAGGGGTAAATTTCCTAAACAGAATTCCAATGGGTTATTCTCTAAGATCAAAAATTGACAAATGCAACCTCATGAAACTGAAAACCTTTGGTAAGGCAAAGGACATAATCAATAAGACAAATTAGCAACCTACAGATTGGCAAAAAAAAAAAAAAAAAAATGTCATTAGCCCCACATCTTATAGAGGGTTAATATCCAAAATATATAAAGAACTCAAGAAGCTAACCACCAAAAAACCAAACAACCCAATCAAATAATGGGATATAGAACTAAACAGAGAATTGACAACAAAGGAATTTTGAATGACTGAGAATCACCTATAGAATTGTTCAAAGTCCCTAGTGACTAGAGAAATGCAAATCAATACAATCCTGAGATTCCACCTTACACCAATCAGAATGGCTAAGATCAAAACCGCAGGTGACAGCACATGTTGGTGAGGATATCAAGACAGAGGAACACACCTCCATTGTTGGTGGGATGCAAACTGGTTCCTCAGAAAATTGTAAGTAGATCTACCTGAAGATAGAACAATACCACTTTTGGGAATATACCCAAAAGATGCCCCACCATGCCACATATTCATAGTGGCCTTCTTTGTGATTGCCAAAAGCTAGAAACAACCCAGATGTCCCATCACAGAAGAACAGATACAAAAAATGTGGTTCATTTAAACAATGGAAAACTACTCAGTTGTTAAGAATAAGGACGTACTGAGTTTTGCAGGCAAATGGATGGAACTAGAAAATACCACCCTGAGTGAGGCAACTCATGCCCAAAAGGACATGCATGGTATATACTCACTAATAAGTGAATATTATCCAGAAACAAATTTACAGAATACCCAAGATACAATTCACAGAACTAAAAAAAGTCAAAAAGCTAAAGGGCCCAAGTAAGGATGCCTCAGTCCCACATGGGAGGAACAAAAAAGCAATCACAATGGGAGAAGGAGGGATCTGGGAGGGAAAGTGGAGGGGGAGGCAGAGGGGAACCAGACCTGGTATTGCATCAGGAAAAAGGATTGAAGCCCTGAGAGTCAGCAGAAAAAAAATGGAAACAGGCAACCTCGGGAGGTAGGAAGTTAGGGTGACCCTCCAGAATACACCAGAGTCCTGGAGATGAGAGAATCTCAGACTCAAAAGAAGGGACCTTAGATTAAATACCGGAAAGTATGGAGAGGTAACTTATACAGCCCATATCAAGCAGAAAGACAGGGCATAAAATGAGGGCGAGGCCTGCCATCCCACAGTCAAAACTCTGACCCAAAATTGTTCCTCTCTGAAAGAACCATCAGGATGGAAATGGAGAAGAACCTGAGGAAAAGAAGGTCCAGAGACAGGCCCAAATTGGGATCCAGGCCAAGGAGATATCCCAAGGCCTGACAATATTACTGAGGCTTAGGTGCACTAAAAAAAGGGACCTATCATGATTTCCTTCAAAAGACCCAACAAGCAGCTGAAAGAGTCAGATAAAAATTTCAGTTCAACCAATGGACAGAACTTGCTGACCCCTGTTGTTGAATTAGGAAAAAGCTGGAAGAAGCTAAGGAGGAGGGCGACCCTGTAGAAGGAACAGCAACCTCAATTTAAATGGAACCCCGAGATCTTTCAGACACTGAACCACCAAACAGGCAGCTTACACCACCAGGTGATATGAGGCCCCCAACACATATACAGCAGAGGAGTGCTGTCTGGGTTCAGGTAGAGAAGATTCACCTAACCCTCAAGGGACTGGAGGCCCCAGGAAGTTTAGAGGTCTGGTGGGGTGTGTGGTGTTAGTGGGGAAATCATCCTGGAGACTGGGTGGGGAAGAGGTATGGGAGGTGGAAAAGTCAGGTATGGACTGGGAGGGGAATAAAATCTGGTTTGTATTATAAATAAATAAACATAATGTAAAAAAACCAATCTTTCCAAAGAACTAGAATTTAACGTGTATTTTTTAAAAAATTGCATAGATACAATACATTATAATGGAGTATAAATATATACACCAAAGATGTTGAAACATAATAAAACCTTAAATATTTATCAATATAGAAAATCCATATCAAATAAAAATATTTTGTTTTGGAATTCTTTGGCTTAAAAGTAGATTCAACAATATAACCTTTAACATATCATTCTTATATCCCTGCTTTTCTTTTTCATCCCCACATTCTTCTAATTTTAGATAGCAGAGAAAGAAGGGAAGATGAAGAAAAAGGAAGAGAGAAAAATCTCCCTGAATATAACCTCCCTTACCTAGTTGCCCCTCTGAACTCTACCATTAACAATTCACCCACCAAAACCCCAAAATCCACCAATCACACTATTTGAGAATGGAGCATCTTGAAATTCATACCTGCTGTCAGGAGTGAGTGTTGGTGTGTGGGTATGGGCCTAGTTTTCTTTTTTGGTGTCCAGAGAAAATTGTGATGTTGGCCAGTCTTAAGAAGTTCACTCTAACATTTGTTGTCCAGTCTCTGTGTAGTTAAATGGTTCAGAGATTAAAATAAATCCTGATTGGAACAGTCTGAGAGGCTGGACCACTACGGTCAGCACCTTTGAAGCTGTACTGGATGCAAACTTTGATGAAAACAGCTAATGTGGGAGTCTTAGGGTGGGTGAGTCAAAATAAATATATCTCAGCATTCTTTTAGTTTCCCCAATTATGAACCTCTGCAGGGCATCTTTAACTTCATTGTTATCTGCAACCATGTTCATAGATAAAATATTTTTCTGCATTAGAATGTATAGGGAATGTGTGGTATGCCAAATCAGCTAATGGTGCTTCTTTCCTCTCTGTTCGAGCATGTAAGGCATCTTCCTTCTTTATATAAATTATTTTGGACTAAGAAAACACTATAATGTATAAAACTCTTTTAAGGTTACTTTCTTTTTTGTATTTATTTATTTATTTTGGATATTTTATTTAATTACATTAAAATGTTATTTGCTTTCCCACTTTCCACTCTGCGAACCCCCTATCCGATCTCCCTCCCTCTTCTTCTATGATGGTGCGCCCCTACCCACCTACCTAATACCACATCACCACTCCATTGCATTCTCCTACACTGGGCCATCGAGCCTTTACATAACCAAGAGTCTCTCCTCCCATTGATGCCAGATAAGGCCGTGCACTGCTATATATGCAGCTGGAGCTGTGGGTCCTTTCATGTGTACACTTTGGTTGGGGGTTTAGTCCCTGGAAGTTCTGGGGTTTCTGGTTGGTTAAATTGTTGTTCTTCCTATAGTGCTGCAAACTCCTTCAGCTCCTTCAGTCCTTTCTCTAAGTCCTCCATTGGGGTTCCTATGCTCATTTCATTCCTTGGCTGCGACCATCCACCTCTTTATATGTCAGACTCTCAGGAGACAGCTATATTAAGCTTCTGTCAGCAAGTACTTCTTGGGATCAGAAATAGGTTTTTGTGATTAGTTTCTGTATATCAGATGGTTAATATAACTTTCTTATGCAGAATCTGTATTTTTAACTCAGTTTATTGAATCTCCATGGGTTGACATCACAATTCCTCAAGTCTTTTAGGATTTTTTTTCACCTGGAATTAGATGTTTTGCTAACATTGTAGGTTCCATATTGGATTTTTGAACATTCTTTATTTTGGGTGAAAGATATCACTAATTTTTCTTTTTGGTTTTCGGTCTAGAATTGGATATTTTAGTCTTCTCATCCTCTAAGTCTCTTGTATTCTAATCTCCCTTAAAGAAGATATATAATTTATAATCATTACTGAATGTATAGTTATTTTATGTTGATACTGAAAGCAAAATAGGATGCAGTCTTAAGGCCTTCTTTTACAGTCTTTTCCATTTATTTAAATATGGAAAGTATTTTCTTTATAATCTCTCTAACTCTCTTCTTTCTGTGGAGAATTCATTTTGCTTTCTCCTGTCTTTGGAGACTTTATATGCTTATATTTAAAATCTATATTTGTATGACTGTGTATTTTCTGTTTCTTTAGCATGCATATTCCTTTTAAAACACACTTATCTATTTTTGTCCTCCTCGGAATTTTTATATTCATATATTTATGTCATGCTTTCTAACCATAATGTCTTTTTTTTTGTACTTCATATTTTCCAAAATGTTTTCCATTCATGTGTGATTTATTCTTTTTAATTTATTTAATATTCTCTTAAGGACTTTATTTTATTAAATTCAAGCTATTTATATCTATCTTTGCTGTTTTATACCCTTTCTCCCTCTTTTCTTTCCAATATAAGCACTATTTCATTCATCTGACTTCATCAAAAGTTCACTTGAACTTGTATTATTTCTGAATCACTCTGTGTCCCTTTGTGGTTCAACTCAAACATCTCACTATGATTAGTCCCAGCCCAGTCCATCAGTTCACAGTGGAGCAGCTGTGTTCTAAAAAGATAAAGTGTTTACTCTCTGGGAAGATGGTACCAGCAGGTGTACAAAACTGAGGACACTCTTTTTCCTCATGTCAGAGTAGAACCTCATGTAAAAATTCACTGATTGGCAATGTGTATATTTGCACCATGTAGCCTATGGTCCACCATTTTAGACCGTGGTGTTGTGCACTGCATTTCCAGCCTGCTTGGTCTTATTTTTTATTTTTATTTATTTTTTATTTTTAATTTATTTATTTATTTTTTGGTTTTTCGAGACAGGGTTTCTCTGTATAGCCCTGGCTGTCAGGCTGGCCTCGAAGTTAGAAATCCACCTGCCTCTGCTTCCCAAGTGCTGGGATTAAAGGCGTGCACCACCACTGCCCGGCTCCTGCTTGGTCTTAAAAGGACAAGTGTGCACTCTGATGTTATAAAGTTATATCAGCTCTAATTGGACCATATGTTCAGAAGCACAGTCTTAACCTAGGTGGAGTCATATCAGAAATGTAGTTTTACTTTGAGAGGTTAGGGGCATCCAACCCACAGAAGCACCTATTCCAAGACTTGACATATCTTTGAGACAGGGTCTCTTGCCACCTGAATGCAAGTGTGCTCTATTGACGTGATTGCAAGCGCTATATCCACCCTTCTCTATCCAGTGCTAGGATTGATGATACAGAAATTTTACTTATTGCTATTTTCTTAGTAGACAATTGTCCTTTTATTTATTTTATTTTCTTTATATACTATAGTTATGTCACTGTTTTTCTTTCTCCCTCTCAATCCTCCCATATGTCCCCTCTTGCGTTTTTTCAATTAATTGTTGTCAAAGGCATGTATGTATGTTATGTATATATGTATATATATGCATATGTACATGCCTTTGACATATGTATACATATATACATATGTATATGCATTTGAAATATATATATATATATGTGTGTGTGTGTGTGTGTTCTCAAGCACAGTTTGCGAAAACATTTTACCATGAAGTTTAGTATAACAATATTTCAAAATTTGGTTTAACATGCATATATATATATATATATATATATATATATATATTATAATTTATTGATTGATTCACTTACTTCCTTTATATGATGTGGTTGTAAAATGGTGTGAAATAAACCCAGGTAGACATGTACATATGAGAATCTCAAGTGTGTACTATATTCTCTGTGTCCTTGTAGAGGCTAATTTGGGAGGAGCAACAAGCTGCTTTAGAACTCATGGACTGTGGCCTACCCAGCAGCACAACTACCATTGGTGCTCTCAGTCTTCACATCCCTCCTAATCTAAGTGCTATGTGAAAACTCAGAGGGGGTTACCAACCTCCCACTGGGCAGTATTGTTAGCACTCACAATAATATACCTTGACATTTTTAAGAATTACTGTTGGAACTACTTAATGATACATTCACCAAACTTAAAAAGAATTTAGAGATGTAGATTTTCAGCAAAGACCAATATTTTTAGAAAGAATTTGGAGAAGTAGCTTGTTAAATTAGGAAAGATGATTTTTGTCCATGGTTCACCTGATAAAATCTTAGATATTAATTTGAAGTTCAGAAAGGTACTCTCTTAACTGTTAAGCTAGTAAACTTTTTTTGTGGTCAGTGAACAAGAACAATGGCAGAACTGCCCATCCTGTCTAGAACGACTCACCTTTTAGAACTGGGCAGGAGATCAAGGGGATGATTAATTTCTTGGATCTGTTACTGCCCACAGTTTCCAGATATGATTTAATACAAACACTGGTGATCACTGGATGTACCCACTGGAGATTTAAAATAGAAATGAGTGATAGATTTTTATATAAAGATTAGATTTGTGATTCTTTTAAGAATCATATGAGATTACTTTTTAAGATAAATTATAAAATAATTTATCATCTCTTTATTAACCACAAATTGCAACTTGTCAGTAAAAAGAAAATGGCTGAGAAAATTACTTGGCTTTCTTATACTTTCTTAGTCTATTACAAGTAGCTTGTTTATGAATGTGTGTGGATTCTTGGGAATGATGTGTTTTCTCCTTCATGTGTAATATGTAAGTTGTTTTTCGAGTAAAGGTATTGGGGAACATACCTTTTAAAAATAATCACTCATTAAAAGAAAACTAGAATGTAATTACATTGTAATGTTTATTCTACCTGAGAGATTTTGCTGGAATATATAAGTCGTGGAAGGAAAAATACATTTTTTGGAGCTTCATTCATTGATTGTGTGCTTGTGCTTGTGTCTGTGTATGCATGCGTGCTTGTGTTTGTGTGTGTGTGTGTGAGAGAGAGAGTGTGAGATCCTTTTGCCTATTTTTGTCTTCTCTCCAAAGAGGTTTTTTTTTTTTTTTTTTTTTTTGGTTTTTCGAGACAGGGTTTCTCTGTGTAGTCCTGACTGTCCTGGAACTCACTCTGTAGACCAGGCTGGCCTCAAACTCAAAAATCCATCTGCCTCTGCCTCTCAAGTGCCAGGATTAAAGGCGTGTACCACCACTGCCTGGCCCCAAAGAGTTTCAGTAGACTATTGTAAGTCACAGGAATCGCTGGCCACACTGAATCAAGACTTTGTCCCTCAGAGATAATCTGCTGAGTAATAAATTGCCAGCTCTATGCCCTCACATCAGGTTACCCTAACCTGACAAGGCTGTCCTTCACCGTCTCACTTTAAGCTAATTTTGAAAATTTTCAGTAATAAAACATACAACAACACAAACATAATTGAAATAACTGATATCCTTAGTAGTTTAATATACTTGTAGCTCCTAATTTTTGAAATGCATAAAATATTCCCATTTATGGTAGGGTGATGAATATGACTTTGATTTTGGCTTCTGATAAATTACACTGCATAATGTGCATTTGGTACTTATTGAAAATGATTTTTAAATTTATATCAATGCAATTAATCATATATAAAGTCAGTAATTTCTGAGTGACAGTTGTGAAAACTTTGTGTTTACAATCTTGAATCAACCTAAAAATATAATTCCAGTGAATTGAGAATAGTGTCTAATACAATTTTTCTCTTCCTGAGATCAAGTCTCCCATTTTGGGTATGCATCTGTGAGGTAAGACAAAGATGGAGACATTTTAAAATATTGTTGCATTTCTTTCACTTTTTCATGTATTTTATATTGCTGAGATGCAAGAATCATTATCATTTGCTCTAATTTTATGTCACTTTTACAGGAATCAATGTACCTGTTTTATAGACATTTTCATTATTTTAATAGGTATTTCGAGGTACTGATTCAGCTTTATATATTCCTCCCACATTTCTTCAGTAATATTTGTTCCAGTTGTTGCATTTCATTGAACAAACATTAAAAGAGACAGCCACTATAATCAACCAAATAGGTTAAGTTCATTAAGTCTTTTCATCAATTGGTAAATCCTGCTACTTCACCCCACCCTTCCTACCAGAGTGGAGATACCAGTTAGAGAAACATTCTGTAGTCAGGTCACATATTCTTACTGGGGATATAATAACTATCCCTTTCATCATATCTAAAATACTGATTTTAAATTAGCAATATTAAAGTTATCATTAAATTATTACTAAAATTATTAATCCTGTACAATACAACTTGAATTTCACACAGTCATGATTATACTTGAAATATGTTAGTAAACACATCTCTGTACTAGTGTGTCATGAAAATAAATGAAGGGGACACAGTTGTATTGCAAGTGATAAAAATAAAAAAAGTATTTTTTATCATGTAGTTTTACATACCCAGTGCTCCTGTCAGATTCTGGATATAATTCTCATCATTAGCAAACTCTGCTTCAAATAGGATGGTGGTGTTTGATACAAAATGAATCACAATAAAAAATGTATTTGGGCCTGTTAATAAATAAATTTTCCTTCATAACAACACGATGTATAGTTTTCTATTTATTTATTTATTTACTTACTTATTGTTTAATTGACCATCCAAAATCTGCTTCAAATTCTGGAACTTATATTTTACTGGTAATATTTCTATGCTTATATTTTTCATATTATCATAATTGCTATTCTATATGTTATATAATACTAATAATGTATTATTTTATACAAAATAATAATTTATGTAATATGAAATATTTATTCATAAATATCCTTTAAGTCCATATATTACTTAGATATTTCATATTTTAAAAATTATATTATTTTTAAGACATTATAAATTCTTTCATAATACTTCCATTATACCACAGCATACATTATCATTTATGCATTAAATTATTGAGTCAGGAAACATTTTCTTATCTTCTATCATGAAATGATAAAATCAAGTGTATACCTATATTTGAACAACTTTAACAAAGCTTTATTTATTTATTTTGTTTGATTTTTGTTTGTTTCATAACACCAAGCAAGTTTCATTTATATGTGCCTTACCCCACCATACTGTTGGAGAATATATAATGGCTGTTTTACTTACTTCATAGTATGCCTCCTGTATATCATGGAAAAATATAGAGATTTGGAAAATGACGAATTGCATTACGCAACCTAAATGTCCTAGGGAATATAATGAGTCCTGTTTCTTTTGGGACATATTGTTAGGAAGAAATACCCTATGAAATGAGACACAAAGGACCAGTTATCCACAAATTACACTCTTGATTAAGATCACATTCCTCACAAACATGTAAATAATGCAGTCAATTCTGAACTCACAATTAAATGAGCAATAGTCCCAAAGAATTTTATCAGCCCAAACTGTGTGTAGTTGGCAATTCCGTTTTTCCTGAACAATACGTATTAAACAATAGACACTCCTTATTTCACATTTACCATCACATGTGCATGTTTCACGTAAGAAAACACATCTTGCTGAAAGGGAGACACATTCCTGGCCTTGATCCTGTCTTCTGTGATGCTATTCTTTGGTTCGTAAATATCTTCATTAATTACCTTTTCAGTCTATGATTCCTGTCAGCAATGGAGCAACTTCCTGTGTGCACCAAGACTTATGGATGGGAATGGGGCTCAGATCCTAAACTGACTGGATTTCTCAAGTCACCAAAGGGGAGCAAGTGAGTTCATTAATGCAATGATGATATCTAGTTATCAGGATGGTTTGCAAGTGGACTAGTATTATTCACAGTAAGGTAGTAACACTGCTTTTATATTTGATATCAGAATTTCCTTTACTCATATTAACATTTATAAATATTTTACTTTTAGCAAATATAGGTTCATTTACATAATGTAGTTTTTACTGTGTTGATATTTTCTCGATTTTAATATAAAGAAAAATCGAAACATCAAGATGTGAAAACTGAAGTTTAATATATTTTAGATACGTTCATTCACAACTCCAAGTTTTTTCAAATTACTATTAAATACAAATCATCTTCTCATTTTCAGAATCATATTGTAATGCCTTGATTATCAACTGAAAAAATTGTTTTTTCTTCCTATATAACTTTCCTTACCTGACATGCTCATGACTCGGTATTGGTTAAAATACTTCACCTCCCACATCAGCATCCTCACTTGACTATTTTCTGTTTTTGTACTCACAGAATTACCTGCTATGTAGATAGTATTGAATTTCTCTGAAAACTAAAAATTAATATGAATCAATATCATCAATCAGAGCATATGAGTTTGAGTCACCACACCCATATATATGCACATAATCTCCTGTAACTTCATTTCTGAGGCATATCTTATGGCCTTCGTGGGTACTACATACACATAGTGTACCATGAAGACCAAACATCCACACAAATAAAATGATAAAATAAATTTAGTGAAAATGTAAGGTAAACCAATGGTTAGATAAGTAAGTTACAGATGTTCAAATAAAGAAATAGAAATTGTTTAATATTGTGATAGAAAAAAAATAAATATAATGAGCTAAGAGCATTATCATGCATTTCTGTTTTTCCCTTATAATTGCCTAACATCTTATTTGAAAACATATATACATGAAAATAATTTTGTATCATGCAAAGTATCATTAAGAAAAAAGTACAAATATAAATTACAGGGTCCTTTTAGGTAGCTGGATCAACATAAAAAAATCATCTCAAAAATGTAATAAAACCCACATACTAAATGCCTTCAATGTAAATAAAAAAGAAGCAATCATATTTTGATGTCAAAATTAATTGTATTCCAAGATTTTAGAACCAATTTTCCTCTTAGAAATCACTGGGATCTGAGGAGGAAAAAGATAAAATTGTACCTGTTGTGTGGCTTTGCCCCTATGTTCTACACTTTTGCTGCAACATTCCATTCAAAACCTGTAGAAGAAACCAAAGAGGTTAGAGGAAGGAGAAGAGGAAACTGCATCTTCCAGAATCTTCTCTTTCTTCTGGAAGAGAGGAGTAGAATTGTTCAGCTGTTGGTGAAAAGATGGACTGTAGTGGTTCACAAAATATTTCAGTTTGCACAATGTTCCAGGAACCTGTTTGTTAGATTCCCCCCCCCCTTTTAATTTTCAGAACAGTTTGTCAGACTGGTTGACAGTATTTATAAGTATCTGGAATTGCTTCTTTTAGTCCAGGGGGTTAGAATTCAGTGGAGTGTAGTATAAATGTCCATGAATTGTTGATGTTCAGAAACAGTCCCTAAGAACAAGCTGTTTTGATGAAACTGTTCCCACAAAAGACAATCGTCTTCATGAAATGTACCAAAAACATTAATATTGACCAGTATTATTTTCAGGATTATATAATACAACGATCTAAGTGCTACCTGTTAATTCCCAGTTTACTATTAAAAATTCTATATGTGGATCACATTGAGATTATTTTCGCAATCAAGTAAGTTAATATCTTGTTTCTACAATGTATAAATTGCATATCAATTACACAGAATCAAGGTAAAAATAAGTCCCACATTTGAGTCTAAGTTTATTTTGTTCTGAGCACTAAACCACCCACATATGAAGATATATATTTTTTAATTGTTGCTGAAAAAATCACTTTGATTACTTGGAATATAAGTGATCTTAAGACTCATGATTTCCACTTATTAAACTTCCATGTGTAAGATCTTGTTCTCTTCCATTTTCCCATCACCAATTTTGTGAAACTTGCCAGTCACCATATTCTCTCCCGCTCCCTCTCTCTTTCCTTCTCCCTCTCCCACTCCCTTTCACTCCCTCTCACTCTTTCCCTCTCCATCTCCCGCTCCATCTCCTCCCTCTTACTCTCTTTCTCCTTCTCTGTCTCCTTCTATCTCTCCCTTCATCCCTCCCCCCTTTGTCTCTCCATGTCTATATATATATATCTCACTATCTCTCTCTATCCATCTCTATCTCTCTCTGACTATGAACAAGAATGTAGCTCTCAGCTACTGTCCAGTCTCCATGCCTGCTGCCAAGCTCTCTGCCATTTATATAATGGACTAGATCTCTGAGACTGTAATCAAATCCCAATCATACAGTTTCTCTTATAATAATTGCCTTGGCACTAGTGTCTCTTCCCAACAATACAACAGTGACTGAGTATGCCAGTGAATATCAAAACATAATAAAGAAAAAATTGGAAAATCTCATCAAAATAACTTGAATAATTTACAAATTCTAGGTTACAATATATTTCTTAATGGAGGGGTACTGTGTAACATTTTAAATATTCATATAGATGTATAGCGTATCTCGATCATAGCCTCCCATACACGCTCCGTTCAGATTACAAAGATTCTCTCCCATATATCTTGTATCCTATCTCAACTTCATCTTATTGAGAATTTTGGAAATTTACCTGCTTTTAAACCCACAGAAATATGAGAACGTGCTTTCAGTTAGTGCCAGGTGTGGGGCTGCTTCATATTTTCCACAGCAACTGACTATCATTTCCCTTATCATCTAGCAGGGTCGTGATTTTGCTAGCTGTAAATAGTTTTTGTAGCTGTGTTACATTTGGAATTCAGGGACCTTTACAATTGGTATATAAATTCTAGGTTTTTGAGAGGCAGGGTTGTGTATTGGTCATTCATTGTTGGTCCTGAGTCTTGGTCATTAAGGGGGTCAGCCATGGTTTGTAAACTGTATTGCTCAAAGATGAAACAAAAAAAAATTAGATATTAGATTCATCTCTCTCTCTCTCTCTCTCTGTCTCTCTCTCTCTCTGTCTCTCTGTCTCTCTCTGTTTCTGTCTCTGTCTCTGTCTCTGTCTCTCTCTCTCTCTCTCTCTCTCTCTCTCATTTTTTCTCTCCTATCTAGTGTTAGAGGGTTTAAAGAGTTTACAAGGGTGAAAGAACCCATAAAGAATCAAAGATCAGCTATACTTGGTTGACAAATGATATCCAATTAATTTTTTCCATATGTGCCCATATGTGGTCTCAACCACCTGGCTATTGGTATGCTATATGAGGGCCTGTTGCTCTCAGGAAAAGTTAAATCGATCCCTAAGGAAGTATTCTTGAATTGTAGTCTACTACAGTGATCTGAATTCACAGAGCCAGCCAGGACACAAGAGAATAAACAATGCAGCCTCATGACAATAGTCCTTGTCTGGGCTTATGAGAATTAGGCATGGAAGCTCCAACAACCAAATAATATTACTTTCAGTGGCTGTTTTTAGCCAGGTTACTGCTTATGTGTGTTTGTCATTCAACATCTTCCCGCAGAGGAACCATTCTGGGCTGATATGATGGGTGAAAAATCCTGCACCTGTGAAGTGGTGGGAAATCCTACAACTCTGTTTATGTTTATTGCTCTGGGTTAAATGCAGTACCACTGTGATAAACAGGAATAATCTATATGTCTCTCCTTAATTAATAATTCCATTTCTCCTTTGCTTTTTTTCCTTCAGATGGATTCAAGCAATAAAAAGAATTAAAGGATGACAGTGAGAGACCAGGATTTTCCAAGTACTAAGGTTATTTACTTTTCTGTTTCCCAAATGTCATTCTGAGTCCTTATCTCCTTCTGTAGAATTTAAGGATCAGAGCCAAATGTTGCTTATCAATGACATATTTTTGTTCTCTACGGGCCAAAACGGATACAATAACAAAGGTTGGTGTTGTTGAAACACAGGAAAGGGAGCTGGGCAGTGGTGGCGCATGCCTTTAATCCCAGCACTTGGGAGGCAGGGGCAGGCAGATTTCTGAGTTCGAGGCCAGCCTGATCTAAGAGGGAGTTCCAGGACAGCCAGGGCTACACAGAGAAACCCTGTCTCGAAAAACCAAAAAAAAAAAAAAAAAAAAAAAAGGGAAACACAGGAAAGGGGATTGCCTTCACTTTTCTTGAGGGATTCTTTCTTTCACACAAGAATTTTCAAAGTAGGCAAAGACAAGTAAAATAATTAGGTGAGAGGATTCCAAACAAATCTAAAACTTTCATAGTAAATATTAAGTCTGCAATTTTATGCGTGATAAGAAGGATAGCTGTAGCTGAACTTGCAAATGTAAGTATCCAGACTACAGATGTTTGGATATTTGAAAGTCTTTGTGGTCATAATTGCTATGAGAAATGTATTTTAACTAATGATACATATTGTTTATACCGGTAACTTTCTAGATTTTTCATTTCAGATTAATTAACTTTGACAACTTCCTCAAAAACAAAGCAAAACAAAACATAATACAAAAACAAACAAACAAATAAAACCCACAAGAATAAAAAGTTTTTCTTCTTTTCTTATTTTATAATTTTTTTTTTATTCCAAGGAGGGAACACTTATGGTACATGTCTTCAAAATGTTTTGATGCTGTGAAGAGACACCATGAAGATGGCAACTCTTATAAAGGAAAACACTCACTGGGACTTGCTCACAGTTTTAGAGGTTTAGTGCATACATAATCAGCATGGTGGCTGGCATGGACACTTGCAGGCAGAGTGTAGGGAAAGAACTGAGAGAACAAAATCCTAATCATCATGCAACAGGTAGAGACACTGAACTTGGCTTGAGAACTGGAAACCACAAAGCTCACCACCAGTGAGTCTTCCTCCTATGTCACAAGTACTGTACAAGATCAACCTCAAATCTCTCTCAAGAGAGAGGTGACCAAGCATTCCAATGTAAAAGGCTGTATATATGTGCAATAAAACATGCATGTTATTTACAGGGATGTGTGCAATAGTATTTTGGGGGGATTACTACTCAACCTTTTGCCACCAAATAATAGTGGGCATTTTCTGCTTGCTCTAGCCCATTTTTATTTTCTGAAAAAGAGACACAGAGACCAGGCATTTTTATTAACACACTGCAAGCCTCAGTTCAGTAGGTTTTCAGCTATTCAAAGGGGACTAGACATGTAATACCCAGAACAATGCCACCTTATTTGCCATCTTGCCAGGTTTGCTGTGGTCCTTGTGTGTCCTTATGGCTGCTCAGTCATAGAAACTAATGGTGAAATCCTCCTTGTCTCTTGGCATTGTTTTTCCACTCCTTCTTCCCTTGTCTTCCTTTTCCACTCTCTTCCATCTCTGTCATGGGAAATTTGACCAGTATCAGAAGCTCTGGACTATTCTTTTCTGACCAGCTATTTGGCTGATCAGATCTTTTATTAACAAATCAGAGGTGACAGAAAACAATTTTTACATTATTTTGTGACCAGACATGGTTGACTATGCTATAGTGTGGACAACAACCATATATCTGGGCTTAGAAATACATATCTGAATACAGAGAATATAAAACCACCTTCCAATATTTCACCTATTAGATCTAATAATATGTTCATTCTCTATTATTTTTAAACTATACACAATAATAACAATTATTACAACTTTTCAACTGAAATTTACATTAACAATGTCTACTTCATGTTTATTTAGCAACCTGGGAAATGGTACTGTCTTGAGTTTAGAGTTCTTAAATCCTTTCCTATCAAAACATGCATTTTTAACCTAGGAATATCGTTTTAGATCTAAAAATATTTTTGCAATCCTAAATAATTTAGGTCTAATTGTGAGACTTTACCTCTCTAGTCTTCAACTCCATAAGAGTCCTGAGGGAGCAAAATCATACCAGAGTATGCAGGAAGTAAGGAACAAGCAACTTCCAAACCTACAGAAATGACAGAAACAGCTGACTGCCTGCACAATTGCCCCACATTTCTCAGAATCATGGGAACATCTATCTCCTGCCTTATGGCCGAGGATATGACAGACTTTTTTATGAAGCAGGAATATTGAATGAGCTGCTTGCCTTTTCATTGCAAAGCTTAGCAGTCAACGTCCGTGCATCACATTTGTCCAGTTTATACAGCGTTCTCTCTGCACTTGAAGTAAAGGCAACTTTTGTTTGTTTGTTTTTGTTTTTGCTGTTGTGTTTTTCTGTTTCTTTGTTTTTAATTTGTGTTTTGAGGGTGGTTTCTTTGCATTTTGGCCACTGGACAGCTTGCAACATTTGAAGGAAACATCATAAGAAGGTTCTTCAATGCTCATCATCTATGAAACAATTAATGCAGAGGCCTGAGGTTAGATGAGTCAGAATAAATATATATCTCAGCATCTCATCATCGATTTAGAACAACAAGACTAAATCTTATTGAGCCTTTATATCTTCATTGGTGTCTATAAACATATAAACTTTCATAAGTGATATACTTTTGTTTAATAGCATATGTGTGGAATGTGTGGTAGGCAAAATCAGCTAATGATTCTCTGCTCTCTCTCTTTGAGCATGTAAAGCACATGTGTTTCCTAGTATCTATGCCATTTAAAAGGATGTCCTGATAAATCTTGTGTATCCTGCAGCCAACAAAATGTATTGACTATGCTTAGCTGAAGTCCTGGAGGAAGAAGTTTTCATGTCTCAGCAAGTCTAAAAGCTGTTCCCATATAGAAGGATCATCACTATATATTGCCTGCTCTGTTGGTCTTCTGGTTTTCTTACATGTCTCCAGTCAGGATCTTCAGTAATTCTACCTGGCTTAAATCCTATTTTTGTTAATTTCATATAAATCCACATTTTTTCTTTTCCAAGGGTATAAATACAAAATATCTTCTCCAGCGTAAAGAAATTTGTTCCTTGAATTCTGAAGTTATAACCTATATAGGCTGATCTACTTTATCAATTCTTTCTAAAACACAGCATTTTACAACAGCAGTGTTATCTGTCTCATTGACATTTAACAATTTTTAGTTAATAAAGCATTATTTAACAATTTCTTTGGCTTTTTTTTATCCCCATTTTGTCTTATAAGCATTTCTTTTAAGTTCTCTTAGATCTCTCTACAATTGCTTGCCTCATAGGATTGAGAGATAGGTCAGGAACATGTTTTCTACCTTAATGTCTAAAAAGCTGTTCTATCTTATTGGATACATATGCTGAAGAGTCATCAGCCTCAAACTACAAAGGTATTTCCAAGATGTCTTTTATTTCTACTCATTGTGTAATCTCAGAACCAGTCTTTTCAGTACTCAAAACAAAAGTTCATTGGAATTGTGAATTTGAATTATTGTATAATGTATCAGTACGTATTCATAGTTTAAATTTTCAAAGTAAACCAACAGCCAATAGCAAGTTAGATGGAGAGATACTTGAAGCAATCCCACTAAAACCAGGGGCTAGACAAGGCTGCCTACTCTCCCTGAATCTATTCAATATAATAGTCGAAGTTCTAGCCAGAGCTATTAGGAAACAAATAGAGATCAAAGTGATGCAAATGGGCAAAGAAGAAGATAAGATATCATTATTTTCAGGTGATATGGTAGTATAAATAAGCAACAACAAAAGTTCAACCAGAGAACTTCAACATCTGATAAACAACTTCAGCAAAGTGGCTAGGTATAAAATTATCTCAAACAAATTAGTAGCCTTCCATTTTGACAAATGATAAATGGGTGGAAAATGAAATTAGTGAAACAACACCCTTCACAGTAGTTACGAATAATATAAAATACTTGAGGTAACTCTAAACAAACAAGTATAAGATCTCTATGAGAAGAACTTCAAGTTTCTCAAGAAAGAAATCGAAGAAGACCACAGAAAATGAAGAGATCTGCTATGCTCATGGATTGGTAGAAAAATCATGCTAAAAATGGCCATGCTATTCAAAGCAATCTACAGATTCAATGCAATCCCCATCAAAATTCCAACCCAATTCTTCAAAGACATGGAAATAGTAATCTTATATTTAATATGGAAAAACAAGAACCGAGGATAGCAAAGACAATTCTTTACAATAAAAGAATTTCTGGGGGACTCACCATCCCTGACCTCAAACAATACTACAGAGCAATAGAAATAAAAATGGCCTTGTATTGGAACAGAGAATGACAGTCTAGCAATAACTCCTATTGAGTTCATGATCAATGAAGATTAACAGATTTTTCTCTAAAGGGAAGATCAAGGAAATTTCCACAGAGAGAATATCTATTAAAATTAATTTAAGGAATGAGTTGAGATTCTGTTTGGAAATATAGGAAGACTACAGGAGGAAAATCAAGACAGAAAGGCATTTCAATGCGATAAATTTTGAGTCAACTTGTGAATGTTCAGATGGAAATCAAAAGGTGGGGTGAAGTTCCACAATTAAGGTTGGCTTGTCCTGTAGGCAAAGAACAAAATTTATAATCAGGAGAGAAACATGGTCACAACACAGTCTTACCAATTTTACTCTCTGGGAATTGGACATTCCAATGGTAAGTTCGAAGCAGTGAGCTGTTTTATGAATGTTGGAATATTTTACGTATGAGGGAATAGAAAATTTTCCATCCTAAAAATGAAAGGGAAAAGAAATTTAAGATTTTAAATTTTCTTTTAGAGCTTTTTAATTTTCATTTTTATTTTCAACCACGGGAAGAAAACTTTTCTGAAATACTTAACATGTTTAGTATAAAGAGTTGCATTTTATTAAGTGTAATGCATAAATTAAAGTATATTATATTCAAATGCTAGCATGAGTTTCCCTATCTATTAGAAAATGATTGAATAATAACACTTGTAGTTTCAAACTCGTCTGGTTTTGCTGTACTGTAACAGCATTAAAATAAAATTTATTTAACATATTTAATTGCATGCAACAGGATTTACTTTTAATATAATATTTTCTTATCTCTTATGCCATACATGCATATAATGTATTTAATCATAGTCACTCCTTTTCTCTGTCCATTTCATTCAATATTCACATCCTACATGTTAACTCTTTCAAATTTAATGTCTTCTTCCTTCTCCTCCTCATCTTCCTCCTCCACTTCTTCTTATAATAATAATAATGATGATGATGATGATGATAATAATAGTTAATAATAAGTGTGGACACAAAGTGTAGAGCAGAGACTGAAGGAAAGGCCATTCTGAGACTCTCCAACCTGGGGATCCATCCAGTATACAATCACCAAACCCAAACACTATTGTGAATGCCAAGAAGTGCTTGCTGAAAGGAGGCCAATATAGCTGTCTTCTACGAGGCTCTGCCAATGCCTTAAAAACACAGAGGCAGATGCTCACAGCCAACCATTGAACTGAGTGAGGGCTCCATAATCGAGGAGTTAGACAAAGAACTGAAGGAGCTGAAGAGGTTTGCAGTCCTATAGGAAAAACAACAATATCAAACAACCAGATTCCCCAGAGCTCACAGGGACTAAGCCACCAAACAAGGAGTACACAGTGAGGGACCCATGTCTCCGACAGCATATGTAGCAGAGGGTGGCCTTGTCAGGCATCAATAGGAGGAGAGGTCCTTGGTCCTATGAAGGATCTATAGATGTTCCAGTGTTGGGTAATTCGAGGGCCGGGAGGTGGGATTGGGTGTGTGGGTGGATGAACACCCTCACAGAAGCAGGGGGAGGGAGGTTGGGATAGGGTGTTTCTGGGAGGGGGAAACTGGGAAAGGAAATAAAATATTTGAAATGTAAATAAAGAAAATATCCACTAAAAAAAAATTTAAAAAAGAGAAGTATTTCATATTTCAGAGTCTTGCAGATCTTGGAATGCTCATACAGAGTTTATGATAGAGTTGCTAGTAACTCTAAAGTACAACATCTGAGATGCTCTAAAGTCTAAACCATTTTGTGCATGTTCAGTAAGTGTCAGATTTGGGTGGCACTTTGGACTTTTGAATTAGGGACACTCAGCTTGTATTTCCTTTATTCAGATAAACTACACTACTTAAGCCAGTCATTGTTTCCCCTTCACAATATTCCCTTTATATTAACCTTAGGGGATGATTTGTTAGTTGTAAAGACTCAGATTAACTGATCTGCAGTTCTTCAAAAATAGCTTTATTAGGAACTTAACTATAATTTGAGAGTCATTTTCTCTACATCATAGAACATATGATTCCTATTTCCAACTATAATGAATTATAAAAATTGCCAGGAAATAAACCTGATGAGTTCCTATATAGCCTCTTTCTACATCATCAGCTTTGTTTTAGGTCTTCCTTGTGTACATTATTCAGTGTTTTCACTAATGTGTCTAGAGATGAACTTTTCTTCTTATCTTTATTTTTTTTAATTCTTTTATTGTGATTGCCAGAAAATTTCCAAATTATTTCCTTGCTGTTACATTGAATTTCTTCATAATGAATATCACTAGTCTTACTTCCCCTGCATCACATCTTCATGAAAGTAGAAAAATTGCCTTGTATTTGCTAAAATAAATATACTTGATTTTTTCAAGTATAAGATATATAGCATGCTTTTCCATAAACATCCAACTGATTGACTTCTCAAGAGTTATTTAAAGTGAAAGATGACAGAGATTCAGGTTTTGGGCATCTGTTAGTAATGCCTGAATGCTCTCAGTCTGCCATCCTTCCTTTCTATACATCTTTCCTAGTGGTGAGTCAGTTACTGAGCTTTGACTTCTATGGCCATATCACCAATCCGTGCTTCCTTGGATTTTTATTCTGCTCATCTGAATAAAGTCAGTTGCAGGTGAACTCAGACATCACCCCTTCCTGTGCCATCCTACAATACCTAGAAGATTAAACAGAATCACTCTATGAGCCTATACCAAATGTCTAGTCAACAAGAGCCAATATGACTTTTAACTTGTGTGTTTTGATCATTTCCTTGTTAATAATAATAATAATAATAATAATAATAATAATAATAATAATGATGATGATAATAAACTTTTCAAATCTTGCTGTCCATAATACATTCCTTCTCTTTCTTTTTTTTTTAATTTTTATTTTTTTAATTTTTGATGCTTTATTTACATTTCCAATGTCTCCTCTTTGGAAACACCCTATACCCTCCCCCTCCCCTGGGAGAGAAATTTTCTCCCGGCGCTGTTCACTATGGAAACCTGCAGGCCCAGGCAGAAGTCTCCTGCCTCAGCCGCCCGCTGTTGGGATCCAGGGGGTTTCTATGCCTGCCTACCTCGGTCCCTGTGTCTCCCAGGTTTGGAGCAGTTCCTGGTGAGCTGTGGAGGTTGTCTTGGGCCCACTCCCGGCTTTTCCAAGCTGCTGGGAGGGTATCTTTGTCCCGGCGCTAATTTGCTATGGAGCCCTGTGGCCCAAGCTGAGGTCCCCAGCTGCTGCCAGTGGAGGCCGGAAGTCTTCTTCTTATCTTTAAAGATAGCACATACAAAACTGTTTTCAGTTCTAAAGTACTTCAAACATACCTTTGTAAATATTGTCTTTTCTCTGTTCTTGGTATATTTTCCTTCTAGACTCCAAGTTAACCTAAATAAAATATAATTTTCTTATCAATATATTTTCATTTATTTTCTTTCATTCATTATCTTTCTGAACGCACACTGTTATTTTTTCAGATATAGCTTCCAAGATGAAAATCATCTCTTATAATAAATCCTATGTGTTATAATAGTTGTAACCTGACCATTCATGATATACTACATAGTAAATTATTTCTAATATAGTACATCATTTTACTGCATACTACATGATACACTAATATAATACTTTATTGTACTAATTTATACATATCTGTTCCTTAATCAAGATCTTGCAATTCAGTAAGTGGTTTCCTTAGAGACTGAATCTTGTTTGGGGTTTTATTTCTCCTCTATCTTGTTATCTTATTCTGTTTCAGATGATATATTATTTAGAATTTTTATTGGATTATTTTATAGTGCTAAGATGGATTTATTCTCCATAGAAAACTTATACTACATTTTCATTGAACAAAGCAAAATGAGTTTTTAAACGCGAGTAACTTTAGATCCCTCAAAATATCTAAACTTAGAAATTCCCAACCGCATCTATATTGACAGTATTCCAAAACTCATTAATATAATAAAGACACACTTATAAGCTTGTCCTCCAGGGAACCTGATCCTTCTTGCCCAAACACTACTTATACTTTTTCAATATTAGTACTGATTATTATATATTTCAATGATTTTTATATTGCATTGTTTTGTATTTATAAGTAGGTGGACATGCTGGGAGATTTCCTTGGCGAGCTATGGTTTTCTGTCCAATTTTTGCTGCACATCTAAATGTTATGCTAGAATCTAGTTGCTTTTCTATTAGAGCAACAAACTTGTCAAACCTGGTCATAACAGATAGACAAGGAGTCTCTTGTTAAGCAAAGAGTGAAGAAGTATGGGATAAAGATAAATGTTTCAATGTTGAGAAATATTAGGGTAAGCATTGTATATGTTACAAAAGGTATATGGTATGAACATAATGCAAAATACATGTATAGCCAGCTATGATGTGTACATTATTTTTCTTTGTTATGGCAGATAGACTACGTACCTAATTGGTAATAACTGGTAAAGTATAAAGAAAAAAATGTACAATGATTCAGAAGAATAAAAGATTTTAGTTGTGTGAAATGGACACAAAGTAAGTGCACATTAACTATTTGTTGATCTCAATTAATTGTCACAACTATATGAAATTCTATCAATACTATACTGTTTGCTTGAGAACTGAGAATATTTATAATTAAAAAATTAAATGTTATCTGTAAGTAAGAGAGAAAATGGCCACAGATCATTCAGACGTATTAAATGACAGCTGTTCTTGATCATTCATATACATGTATTTTGTTATTTTTCTTATACTATCCAAAGAAATTTAATGTTATAATTCTTAAGGAGAATTTCTTTAAGAACTTTCAAAGTGTCACTTATCCTCGGATTAAGTAGATATTTCTTTCACTAAATTACCTCTCATTAAACATGATTTTCTTGATGTCAATTATTTTATTCTTCTGAATAAAACTTTATTAATTTATAAAAATAAACAATGAAATTCACAGGCAAATGGATGGATATAGGAAATATCATCCTTAGTGAGGTAGCTCATTCCCAAAGAAACACATGGTATGTACTCACTGGTAATTGGATATTAGGCAAAGAACATGGGATTCCCATAATGCAACTCAAGAACCACATCAAACTCAAGAGGAAAGAAGATCAAAGCATGGATGATTCAGGCCTACTTAGAAGGGGGAGCAATATAATCAAGGGAAGAAGGGGTGGGAGGGACTTGGGAGGAAGAAAGAGGGTGAGATGGAAAAGAGGTTGAAGAATCGCGTATGGGAAGAGATGGAGGAGATGTGCACAAGGTCAGGAATTGAACAGAGATGAGTAATAATGGGGGATGGGGAAGTGGGGTAGCAACCAGAAAATCCCAGATGCCAGGAAATCAAAAGCCTCCCAGGACCCCTGTGGATGACATTAGCTGAAATTCTCCACAAAGGGGAGGGAGAACCTTCCAGACCATATCCAGAGAATAGGCATGGCCCCACAGTTAAGGGATGGTGCTACCCACCTATCTCCAAAATTTAACATAGAATTGTTCCTGTCTAAAGGAAATTCAGGGGCAAAGAGTGGATCAGAGTCTGAAGTAAAGTCCATCCAGAGACTGCCCCACATGGGGATCCATCCCACATACAGATACCAAACCCAGACACTATTGCTGATTCCAAGAAGTGTTTGCTGACAGGAGCCTGATACAGCTGTCTCCTGAGACTCACTGCCAGATCATGACTAACACAGATGAGCATGCTGGCAGCCACCATTTAACTGATTACAGGGCCCACATTGGAGGTGTTAGGACAAGGACTGAATGAGCTGAAGGGGTCTTATCTGGCATCAATGGGAGGGGAGGCCCTTGGTCATATGAAGGCTTGACCCAGTGTAGAAGAATGCTAGGTCAGTGAAGCTGGAGTGGGTTGGTGGGTGGGGAAGTACCTTCATAGAAGCAGGATAAGGGAAGATGGGATAGGGGTTTTGCAGAGAGGAAACCAAGAAAGGGGATAATGTTTGAAATGTAAACAAATAAAATATACAATTAAAAAAAAGTCTGTGAGTGCTCATATACAACATAAATTCTTTCAGATCACAAGGACAGAGGAGACTCAATTTCATAAAAGTAACTTAGTAGTTTGAAAGCTAGTATATCATCCCAAGTGAGCATCTTAGTCTTTCATCAAGAGAATATAAGAACCATTATCTTGTCACATGTCAAAAATATAGCAAATGACTCTTTTCCCCATGAGTCTAACAGCGATAATCATTGTAGAGGGAAAGACATTATTTTTGCCTTAAAATAGAAGCACAGGTGAGTCAGGCTTCAAGAACATAACCATAAGATATTTAGTGATGCATTTGTTACCTACTACTAAAGTAATCTTCACACACAAAAAAAGAGATTCAATATCTCCTACTCTGTTCTGCTTTGCCCCAGTAAAGTTCTAGTACAAACTCTACCTTTGTCTGATAGAGTAAAATCCACAGTGACCCTGTGGTCCTGCTGTTCAAAGTAAGGTAGTGACATCTGTCCATATGCTTCCACAAGGTAAACATTCTAGATTTAAACACTGAACCTTCAGTTTCATGCTTTACTATGTTAATTCTGTTCCCAGTACACATGTGGGATTTCAGAACCATCCATACATGTAGCTCCAGTTCCAGACCTGGCACAATCTTTCAAATTCTGCAGGCACAAGACATGCACATAATGGGCTTACAAACATGCAGGCAAAACTTATATACACACATAATTTGTAAATATCTAAAATATTTTATAATAAAAATTAATCCTTTATTTTTAAATTTTGCTTCAGGTAGGTTCATTGGAAAAGAGCACAAAGCAGAAGCATTCCTATGCCTTGCCTTGCCTGGCCTTGCCCTGCCCTGCCCTGCCCTGCCCTGCCCTGCCCTGCATTGCCTTGCACCTCACCTCACCTTGCCACTTCTCTCCTCTGTTCTACTTCCTTTGACTCCTCTTCCTCATCTTCTCCTCTCCAACTGCGTGTTTCTTTCTTTCTTCTTTTCTTTCTTTCTTCATTTTCTTTCTTTCTTGGTCTCTTCTCTCTCTCTCTCTCTCTCTCTCTCTCTCTCTCTCTCTCTCTCTCTCTCTTCCTCTCTGTCTCTGTCTCTCTTTCTCTCTGTCTCTCCATCTCTGCCTTCAAAATATTATGGGGGGAGGTCTCTAGTTGATTGCTCCTGATGTTTAATATTGAGTTGCATCACGGTTATTATTGATTATATTTATTCATAATGTCTATAATAAAAATGAGTAGGTAGGTCAGAAGTAAATACACAATGTATAATTTGAATAATAAAGTCGACCTGAATAATAAAGTAGACCTAGGAAAAGCAATGTTGTAGTCGAAGCATGTGCTGGAAGAGTCTGTACTTGCTAAGGTGATTAGCATTATTAGCTATTGAGGAGCTGTCTGGTAAATGGAATAATGGGAAGAGTACTCTCAAGGTAGGGTAAGACTCCACACAGATAAGCTTCCAACGTATGAATATAAAAAACATAAAGAGTTTTCTGCTCTTAGGAAGCAACTTCAAACCAAAGCTGATGTGAAGGTAGCAAGTGGACAGCTAAATTTGACAGTATAGAAATGTGGTGCTGAAATTATATATATCATCCCTGTACAGAGAGATGCTCAGGAATTTGAACAGCGGTATGTAGCAATGGGGAATGGTGAACTTGGGGGTATTCACCAGCAAGTCACAGATGCCAGGAAGGCAAGAGGATCCCAGGACCCAACAGGGGTGAGATTAGCTGAAATGCCCAACAAAGGGGAGGGAAAATCTGTAAAGACCATATCCAGAGGTTGGGCAAGGCACCTGGTTGGGGGATGGGGCCACCCACTCATCTCCAAATTTTAACCCAGAATGGCTCCTGAATCAAGAAAATACAGGGACAGAATGTGGGTCAGAGGCTGAAGGAAGGCCATCCAGAAACTGCCCCACCTGGGGATCCATCCCACATATAGACACCAAACCCAGGCACTATTGTGGATCCCAATGAGTGCATGCTGACAGGAGTGTGTTATAGCTGTCTCCTGAGAGGCTTTGCCAGAGCCTCACAAATACAGAGTCAGATGCTCACAGCCAAAAATTGGACTGAACTCCGGTTGTCCAGGGGAGGAGTTAGAGAAAGGACTGAAGGAGCTGAAGGGGTTTGCAACCCCATAGGAAGAACAACAATATCAAACAACAAGACCCCCCAAACTCCCAGGGACTAAACCACAAACCAAAGTGTACACATGAAGGGACCCAAGGCTCCAGTTTCATAGAGCAGTGGTTGGCAATATCTGGCATCAATAGGAGGAGAGCACTTTGATCTTCCGAAGGCTCAATTACCCAGTGTAGGGGAACGCTAAGGTGGAGAGGTAGGAGTAGGTGGGCTGGAGGGAGAGCATACTCAAAAAACAGGGAGAGGAGTGATGAGATAGGGGTTCTGGTGTGAATGTCAGGAAATATAAAATACATAAAATATCCAATAGAAAAAGAAACGTGGTGTTGGCTTAAGCAGCACGAATTATGAAAGATTGAAATGGTCACAGATTTTCCCCAAAGGTTCAGAAAGTATCTGGAAGAGGAGTCCTTGACCCCAAATGAGTTTGCAGACTAGAGGAGTAGGTGACCTTTTATTATACTCTACCACTAATCTCTGCTTTGTTCTCTGTATCTTCACGGCTTACAGTTATTTATCTACTCATGCAAATGTGTTTTGAAAGGTGCATTAGCTCTGATTTATATTGTTGCAGCAAAAACACCATGACCAAACAGCAAATTGGAGAGTAAAGTATTTATTTATCTTTCTTTTCCAGATCATAGTCCATCATTGAAGGAAGTCAATACAGGAATTAAAATAATCTTGGAATCTGAATGCAGGAGCTGATGCAGAGGTCATGGATGGGTGGTCCTTACTGATATGCTTCATGTCACTTGCTTAGTCTGCTTTTTTATAGAAGCATAGGACTAAAAGCCCAGGGATGACACCACCCACATTAGGTCATGTCATCCTTTGTAGATCACTAATGGAGAAAATATCTTACAGCTAGATCTCCTGGAAACATTTTCTCAATTGAGGCTACTTTATCTCTGAAGACTAGCAGTGTCAAGTTGACCCACAAAACCAGCCAGTACATAATATCTATAAGAGCATTCTAGGACTATTTGCTATCTGTAGGCATAAATTTTTTCAACCTACTTTTAATAAGGGTTCAACCTCTCCTTTAGAGCATAACCCAGCAGAGGGAGTGGAAGAGTAAAATTATTAGGATATGAGAAAAGTGGAATTTTTCAGCAATAGAACTTTTGGTGGCAAGCTCACTCTTCTGTGGCATCAGTTCATTTTCATATCAAATACTAAATACTACTCAGTAGCTACAGACCAATCCTCTAGACAGGCAGATGTCACTCAGGAAAAACTGGCAGCTACAGGTCAGTCCTTTTGGCAAGCAGACACCAGGCAAAAACCAGCAGCTATAAATCAATTCTGAAGAAACTGAAAGGTTGGAAAACTGGCCAGCCAGAGGCAAGGTCATGGAAGGAGTTCTTCTTACCACAAGTTGAGCTCAACAAAAGGTATATAAGTTGAACCAAATATGTGTGTCATTTTGAAGAATAGGGAGATAGGTAAAACCAAACCAATGTTCAGTGCTTGTCTCCCACTGTCTGTATGGTCATATTTATACTCCTTCATCATGGGTCCTTTCACATGTTTGCTATATTAAGACATCCTTTCATCTTCATCTGCTTGAGGAAAACGTTCTTTCCCATGTCTGCTTCAGCAAAGCATCCTTTCACCTGTGTGCCCTAGCAAAACATCACTTGACATAACTAACTTTCCAAAGAAACTAGAATTTTCCAATTCAGCTATCAATGCACTGAGTATTTGACAGCCATAGGACATATACATCATAAGTATTTACTACATTAACAATGATACTTTCCAAAATGCAGTCAGATCTCCACATCCATATATTCTGCAACATTTAAATAGGTACTTATATACACATGTTCACAAACATGAACATGCATGAATACTCTTATAGAAAAAATAAATATGGAGGATTCTAATTGACTTCTGTGAGCCTAGTATTCTCTAATTATACAGTGGTATTCAAAACAGATTCTCTATTAGTCATTAAAATGATGACTTTGAGCTGGGTCCTGTAAGGAAAGAGCTTTACAGAGTGTCCAAGTCATGGTCAGTTTTAAACCTTCTCACTAGGGTTCTCTTATTTGCACCTTCAAATCTTTGAGGTATTTTTCAAGTTGTAGTATGCCTTTTGCTTTAATGTGAATGGTAGGGAGAAAGTGCATGATTTGTGAGGATCTCTATTTTTCTTCAATGCCAATATCCTGCTTCTTTCTAATCCTCACTCACTGCTGTTCCAGGAAAGGTTAGTTATCCAGTTAGTTGGCTGTTTCAAGTAGCTGAGATACTGAGCTGTGTCGTTATTCATTCCCCTGCATGACTGAATTTCTCTTGTCTGTGAGATGTCTAACTTATTGGTCCTTTGTGTTATAAACCTGCAGAGTCACATTTGATATTGTTCAGTACTACCCATCATAATCTAGCAACTGTGTGGGTTTTTAAGGCGTCTTTACAGTTTATTTTTATGTGTATATGTGTTTTGCTTATATATGTGTCTGTTTAACATGTGAATACAAACTCTCATTAGATGTCAGGAGAGGGAGGTAGATCCCCTGGTACTGGAGTTGCAGATGATTGAGAGCTACCATGGAAGTGTTGGTAACTGAATTCAGGTCATTTAGAAGAACATTCAATGCTCTAAAATGCTGTTCCATCTCTCCAGCATCTGTATAGATTGTTGATTCAAGTGTGAAGTGGAGGAAATCTGTTGTGGTTCTGTATTTATGACCTCAAAATCTGAAATTTATTATATGCTAGATGATGTTTTAATAGACTTCTTTCTGACAATGTTCAATCCTGTAGTAAAGAAATAGTATTCCTTCATGACATTATAAGTTTGCACATTAAAATGCATTAAGTTTAATTACAAAGTAAGCATTTTGTAAAATAGGACTTTATTGTTTTTGGATATTTTTTGCTTTTCCTCCCTTGGTTCTTTTTAATAATCAAATTACTAATTCATATACAACTCTACAACATATGGATCCATGGAAAACTTTAATAAATTTTTCTATTTTTAGAAAGGATATTCTCCCAATTGTTCCATCTATGTCTGATGAGTAATCATGCCAATCGCAAGCCAGTTTCTCTAGTGGAAATTAATTATAACATTGTCATTCCACTCGAATTCCTTCCTATGCTACAGGTAATATTCTCAACACACGGCAGCTTAATGAATCACTTGTATCTATTAGAATGAAGCATCTGTCCAAACCAGAGGTTCTCCAGTGGGAAAACGTCTCTTCGGCCACATAGGCCTGTGTCAAGTGTGAGGAGGTGAGATTGATCATTCAGATCCATATAGTCAGAAATGAGAACCAACTTTTCAAAGTTGTCTTCTAACCTCCACATATGAACAATGGTATACAGATGCCTAAATATATAAACATATTTGCACATACATACACATACAAAATAAATAGATGAATGAATAAATAAATAAATAAATAAACAAACAAATGTAAAAGATTAAAGATAAAAATACACATACAAGTCAAACTGCTATATTGATTATAGAATTGTTATTATATTATGGATGAGAACACTGAGTTACTTATAAATAGCAAAATGTATATTAAATTTGCATCTGCCTTATGTGACTTTTTATTTAAAGTGGGAAGAGTAGGATACTCTGAGTATTAAACAAAAGGTTGATGCACATAAAACAAATTGGCAAATGCACAAATCAAATTATGATCAAGAGCAGTCATTCAACAAAGCATAAATTATTATTTATTTATTATTGTTATCTCATATAGGAATTTTTTCTTTTGTCTAATAGTCTTTCATCACATTGCTGTTCAACCCAAACTTCCCTTAGGAAAAGCACTCATCATCCCTGCCACCTCAACTGGAGTTAACAATCATGCATCTCTGGGGATGTGTTTCACTGATTCTTTTCATAAATACCCATGAGACACCTATAATTAAAGAGGATTTTTGATGATCTTTTCTTTGTATTGAATAAAAGTGTTTTACAATTTTAGGCTGGCAGTCAACAATTGTTGTGAGTTATTCTGCATGTCTTTATAAGAACAAAGAATAAATCTCAGCTGCGACGAGCGACAACATGGGAGACATCACTCACAGCTTTTCCATTTAAAATGAATACTAGTTTTGAAACTTCACCCAAGTCTATGGATCATAAGGATGAGATGTACATGATGCAAACAGGATGCCTAGTTAAACTTGAGTCTCATATAAAATTGACTCACTTCATAGCGTACTTGTACACCACATATTGCAGGGGACACCATTCTTCGGTATAATGTTTGTCTGAGATTCAACTTTATCCTACTCTTGTGATTTTATTTGCAACGGCTAGCCTTTCTGTTGAGAAGACAAGCAGAAAATGAATTTAAATCCAAAGAGTGATTACACGTTGATTTCGATAGCCCAGGATAGAGACTGTCTAGCACCTTATATTTTAAAGCTAGATCAACCAGGTATTTTTGTTCAATGAAGGAAAGACTGCCTGTACTTATTCACACTGTGGTTACAGACCAATCTACTAAAGTGTAAAAGAAATGTTGCTGGCTGTCACCCTAGCCAGGCTCAAATGATAGCATGTCAAAGGTTAAATTCAAGCAGGTCTTGGGGGCCTAAACTCAATAATAGCGTTACTTCCATGCCTTCTAAATCCTGCCTGTATTCATGTCCTCCAATGATTTTTCAGGCTTCTCTTGCAGTTACACCTGGAGAGAGCTAGCAAGATCAGATTAACCCATCAAACGCTGTAACAACTCAACATTTTCACCCCCCAGTAAAGGGAATAAGATGGTACTTAGCAGGGACTTTTGTCTATAATTTAACTGTCAATTTCATTTCCCAACTCAGATTTAATGACCCTATATGACAAAACTCAGTTTTGGGAAAAATTAATTTGTCTCCGTTCCTGTTTCTATAAAGGAGAAACAGCTCTTGTCTTCTCAAAAGGGCACAATTGTGCTTCTGCTTGGTAAATATTCAGATATCTATGCCCATCATGGCATCCTTGCTTGCTTTATAAACTTAAAGAGCTGAGGACGATCATGGAAAGTATAAATTGAGGAGGCTACAGAATGCAAATTGGTCATCCTAGACTACTGACAGAACTCTCAACTGAAAATCCACTAGCACCTAAGGTAAAGGTTGGCCAGGTGATGCTCTTCTTCAGTTGTTTAACCACATTATCTTTCTCTTTAACACAAAACAAAAAAAACAAAATCTACCTAGAGATAAGACTACACATTTCCAATTAAGAAAAACATTTGGAAATGTCTACAACTTGTGTTTCACAGGAAATGAGACTAATAATATTAGACAATACATGGGTGCAATTCCCAGTGGTGAAAGGAACAAAGATGAAGTGTTAAAAATCTAGAACTTCTTCTACGGAAACACAAAGAGAACTGAAGCCTCAAAATTATCGTATACAGCAGAAAGGTGATTTGCTTAAATAACACAAAGATACCTACATCCAAAACCTTGTTATTTTGATTAAGAGCATATTATTGTTGAAAGTATGGTAAAGTTCAGTTAAGTACTATTAAAAGAAAACCTGACATGCATGTGAATCAGATGAAGTCTTAGAGAGAGTGTAGGGTTGAAATAACAGTTTAGTCTACACATATGTAATATCTGTAAATATTTGCACACCAAAACATTAATACTGTGAATGAGACACTATAGCACATACATGCATGCAGAAGTTTTCCTAAGTGATATGTGTAGTCCATAGAACATTTTTCTATAATGCAAGGGTTAGCATACTACAGAATGGAGTACTGTTTTATAAATAAAAATTTAATAAAAAGCAGCTTCTTAGTTTTATAATGGTTGATGGTTCATTTCTCAAAAAGGCAAAGACTTAGTTGTCTGCAAAGAGACACCAAAACATACACAAAGTATTTGTGTACAAATCCAAAAACACACAAGTATTTACATGGTGACTTGTAAAAATATCATTTAAAGTCATGATTTTGCAAAAATTTGTAATTATAATTTCTAAACACAAAGTTTAATTTTATTTCTCATTGTTGGTACAAGAAGGTAAACACTGTAGAAGTTGAATGGGTTTGCAACCCCTAGGAAGAACAACAATATCAACCAACCAGAATCCCTGAAATTTCTTGGACTAAACCAGCAACCAAAGAGTATACCTGGAGGGACCCATGCTTCAGCCACTTATGTAGCAGGGGATGGCCTTGTTGAGCATCAATAGGAGGACTGGCTCTTGGTCTTGTGAAGGCACAATGCCTCAGAAAAGGGGAATGCTAGGGCAGTGAGGCAGGAGTGTGATTGTGGGTGGGGAAATACCCTTACAGAAGAAGGGGGAGGGGGAAAGATTAGGGGGTTTCTGGGGTGGAACCTGGAAAGGGGATAACATTTGAAATATAAGTAAAGAAATTATCCAATGGGGGGAAAAAAGGTAAACACATGCCAGCTATTAGGTAGAAGCCTTAACATTTGCCATGATAAATAGACGGGAAGCCTAATTTCTTTTCTTTATCATTTCTTTTTTCATGACTTAGTTCTACAATTATTTTATTATTTTTTTCTTGTTTGTCATGCATTTCTTAATTACATTACCTTTTTTCTGTTTTACGCTATCTTACTATAGTAGTAATTTTGGACTCTTTGCAAAGATGATTCATTCATGTGAATCTCTGCGAATACTGTAGAAAATTTTTTACTTCTCTGTAAAGAGTTAATAAGACAGACCTGATAAATAGGTTTTGGATAGTCTTGACATTGATTTAATGTTGTATGCTACCAAAGCAGCATCATTTCCTATAGATTAGCTTATAATAGGATTTGCTCTCATCAGTTTCTCCAGATATTGGGGACTCAGAGGCAAATAAAAAAGTTTATAAGTAAGTTTATTTCTTTATTTTATTTTCTTTCTCCTCCTCTCCCAAATTGATTCCCACCTCTCTCTCTCTCTCTCTCTCTCTCTCTCTCTCTCTCTCTCTCTCTCTCTCTCTCACACACACATACACACACACACACAGACACACACACAAACACACACACACACACACACACACACAAACACACATTCACACACATGAACACAAAGTATCTTTGTAGAGTAATCATGATTCTTCCAACTCAGTTTCTTCAGTGCCAGGACCTATAATTGTTCTTCTTTCCTTTCTTCCTTCCTTTGTTACTTCCTTAATTCCTCCATCCACATTCTCTTTGTTATTAAGACAATTTCTACTTCCTGTGTGAATAATTGTTATTGAATTATATACTACAGCATTTGGAAACTCCAGGGTAATAATCCATTCTGCTTACCTTTTAGTACAGAGTGTCTTAGTAGGTCTTCTAAGAATATCTACAAGTGACTGGAATAGATGACAGGGGGTAAATAGAATATTTTAATGAATTGAATGTCAATGTTGGTAAATATTACTTCATTCTGGGGATTTAGAGAAGACTGTACAGAGGATTACAAATCATATTTTCCAGTATTTTTTTTTAAAGAAGACTAATACATTTCTTGAACTCAGATATTTTAATTGAGCATCTCTCTTAGGCCATAGGTTGTTTTAAGTATAGGAAACCCAAAGTAAAATTTAGTAACACTCAGTTCTGCTGCTAGTTATGATTACAAAGCAAATGTGTGCTCAGTTATGTTGAGACATCTTGAGGATGACAAAGTAATAAAGTTGATGGGATTTTAAGAGAATTTTGAAGGACCAATAGAAATTTAATGGAGAGCTTGAGTATTCTGGGTTGTGTGCCTGACAAAACCAAGAAGTTTAGAAACACTGAGTGACTTTACCATGAAAGGGAACAGGGTCTGGGATAGTGGGGAGGGAATGCAATAGATCCAGGAACTACAGCAGGTGTCAATATGCTGAACAGGAAAAAAAACATAGGCCAATCCATAGGCGATTCAGGAAATAAAACATATTCTGGGGATATAACCCCTACCGTACAATTTAGTACGAAATTTTGGAGCTAGTGAGATTGATTGGTAAGTGAAGAGGATTGCTGTGCAAGTCTGGAAAACTAGATTTAATTCTCCAAACTGATGTACAATGAGAGAAACAACTCCACAAAAATTCTTTCTGGCCTCCATATAAAAGCCACCTTGATATACAAGAAGCCACGCGAGATCTCTGGGACATGCTTCAACAAAACACTTCACTGACATCAGTGCAGTTGTGGAAGAGAGAAACTCTGAAAATTAAGTATTAATTTTGAACCTAGTAGAGTTTTCATGAATTGTATTATTTCAGTACGTGGGCACTTTCCAGATATGTAGTAAGATTAAGCCTGATCAGGCAGAAAGATATCAGGATTCCCATTCTGTTGGGAGAAAATTGGATAGAAATTAATAAATAACCTCAGAGTAAGGAAAGTTGTTGTATCAGAGTGCATTAAACCTAGAAGTTAACCATTGCAGAGTTAAATAAAGTCAGGTTATCTATTGTATGTTTTATGGACTGTGTCTTTATTACTCTCTTTCAGAGGACAATGCGTCTTGTCCAAGGCAAAAAAAGGAAGCATCTTCAAAGGAATATCTAATATTTGAGTTAACCATTGTCAATGGCACTAAATTTGCTTCTGAAGTATATAAAACCAATGTTCCTAACTGTAGTGAGTTTATAGAGCAGAAAGTTTGTTAAAGTATAACTAGTTTTGTTTTCATGCATTTTAAACCAAATGACTTAATTCAATGAAATTTTTAATAAGCTGATTTTTATAATCACATGTATCCAAAATACACAGTACTTACCACAGCAGCATGTATATTTAAATATAAACAATATAGGACAGATTTGATGGATTCTGAACAAGGATGATATGGAATTCTATGGCCCATTCCACAGAAAAAGACACAGTCACAAATAAGATTTTTAGAAAAATTGTAAATCACATTTCTAATGTAATAATCAAAGACATTTTGTGCCTAAAATGCCCAGATAATTTGAAGTATCTACTTACATGACAAATTAGCTTTTAATTTTTTTAATAAGTTACATAATGGAATCAATTTATGTCTGAATTTAAAGTTCATTTCCTTTTCTTATTAAATTTTTCAGTGTTTTTATTTATTTTATGAGGATTTTGTCTGTAGATCCACTGGTATTGAAGTTAAATATGAGCATGCTGTGGCTTCTGGGTACTGAACCCATGTCATTTGCAAGTACAAGTGCTCATAACTGCTAAAACATCTCTCCAGCCCCTAAATATATTTCTTCAACCACCAAATGTAGATTAATATGGCTGGAGAGATGGTTATACACTGGTGCTGTCTTGTAGTGGACCTAGATCATCCACGCAGTGTTTCTGTATTAATAGTTTCCAACATTCAATTTTTGATTAAAAATTATAGGTTTTCCTGATTAGTATTCACAATCCAGATGGAATACTTCCAGGATATTTTGTTTCCACATTGAATATGCTCATATACTAATACTGGTCAGAAACTTTAAGCTATTGTGTAAGTATATGACACAAATATTTAGCTTAAAATCTTTCTTGTAATTTCAGAGAAGAATTTTGGTTAAATCATGATTCGTACTGATAGTATCTAATTATTTATTAGAAGTGACTTGGTGAAAACATGTGCCCCTTTCTGTTTTGTCACATATGAGAATCACTACTGCAGTGATTCATTTTTCCCCTCAAAATAAATATTTAAGAAACTTAAATTATAAGATCTACAGAAAATTGTGTTACTATATGCCTTTTATGAGAAAAGAACAAATAATAATGATTATATGATAAGGAAGTCATATAGCAAAAATTTACTAAAATCTATACTTATCAGGTAAAATTACAAAGCTGAAATCATTTCAAGTTAGCATCCAGTGTTATTTCACACAGGTCAGTAAGCATGATTGATGCTGATGGTTATTAGTGGGCACAGAGACTGTGCTAAATTAACTGTGTACAGAAGTTCTTTGTAGCCTTATTTCAATGTCTGTTTCCCCACACTTCTGAATAAATCCGTACTTGGTGTACCTTTATCCTTTTGGCCATGTTTGTGGTAACATCATACTTCAATTACAAGTATACTCTTACTTATCTTGCCAGAATTGGCAAATGCTTGGAAAGGTTACATCTGTAAAATAAACTTACCACAGTACAGAGGCAACTGGAGCTTAGATGATTTACACTTCTCATTATTGTACAAATCCTCATTTCTTGGTTTTGTTACAGTTGGTAGAGGAAATACAACACCAGAATCTGAGTGAGGGAGAGCACACTACATGTTGCAATGAGTTTCTTGCCATTTCTCCACTCACTGAGGGAGTTGTTTAGTTTCTAAAGTTTCTAGGGGTGGTAGTGAAGGTGATTCATGCCTGGATGAGGGATTTTATTTCAAATAAAATGGAAGCAGACAAAATTACATGCTTCGCAGAGTTGGCATCTGTGCCATCTCAAACTAGAGAAAAAACTTTTTTCCCTTTTTGCTGAGATTGGATTGTCCATGACCACTAGTGAATAGAAACTAATTTAGTCTGTAAATTTGATAGAGTCTACAAGGAAATAGAAACCAATCATTAACATTTCATTTGTTTCAAAGAATCATTTGTGGTGGTTTTATGAAAGCCATAGTGTTTTCGACTAAGTACTAAGTTAAATTTGAATAATGATTAAGAGAAAAAATGATGATTGTCTACCTAATGCATTGCTTAACTTAGTAAATTGTTACTTTCTAAAAATACATTTTTATTGTCTTTGGGAATTTCATACAATGTATTCTTAACATACTCAAGTCCTTCCCTAAATCCTCTCTGATCTGAAATTTGTGTCCTCATTTAAAATTATCTATTGAGTCAAACTTGTACTGTAAATATATTGTTGAGGTTATTGCCATCCATATTAGGCAGTGGTTGTTACACCAGAGGCTACATACTCAAATTATATGGGTTTTCCCTTTTCTAGCATTATTTTGTAGAAAAAAAAATTATTGGATATTTTATTATTTACATTTAAATTATCATCCCCTCTCCTGATTTCCCCTCTGCAAACCCCCTATCCCATCCTCCCTCTCCCTGATTTTATGAGGGAACTTCTTCCTCCACCCACCCATTCCCACCTCACTGGCCAGGCATTCCCCTAAACTGTGGCATTGTTCCTTCATAGGACCAAGGGCCTCTCCTCTCATTGATGCCAGAATACCTTCTCTGTTCATGTTGGGATTTTGTATGGCTTGAGCTTGTACAGCTTTTACGTATGATAACACAGCAGTTATTAATTCACACATTCAAATTTCCATTCTGTTGGGTACAGAAAACACTGCTTTCTTGAAGTCATGTGCTGTCTCTAACTTGTACAATATTTCTGCCTTCCATCCTCTTCAGCAGTGATCCCTAAGCTTCAGGAGTAGGATTGTGATTCTTATGTTCCAGTTAGGGCTAATCATCCTTGCAGTCTCTAATTCTCTGCACTTTCACCAGTTGTGGAGGTCTGGGTTAACTGCCATTGGAGGCAAGTAGAAGCTTCTCTGAAGAGGGTGATGAGAAGCATGAATCTGAGGGTACAGTGATAATGTTCTAGGATCAATTTAATATGGTGTCTATTTAGCAGAATAATAGTTAGAATTGCATTAGAATTTTGATGGGGATTTTGTTGAATCTATATATTTCTTTTGCTTGTCTATCCATTTTTACAATGTTAATCCTAATAACCCATGAACATGGGAGGCCTTTTCATCTTCTAAATATTCCTTGAGCTCTTTATTCAATTCATTAAACACATTTATTTTACCAGTAATTTACATCATTAGTGAAAAAATTCCAATTCCCTCGATTTTATCCTTGGGATTTTATCCCAAAATTAATTTTGATGCTATTTTTAATAGGGATGTTTTCCTAATTTCGTTCTCTCTCTGTCAATTATACATAAAAGCTTGGTTACTAGATTTGATTATCATTTAGAGGAATCTCCTACTAGAGTGTTTAGGGTGTTTTCTCCAAACTCATATTATCTGCATATAAGGTTGCTTTCTAGTCTCTTTACCTCCTAACTTTTTATTCTTATGTTTAATACCTTAGACACTAATTTGAAAAGAAGTGAAATGAGTGGATATCCTTGTATCATTTTTGATTTTGTGAACAGGCTTTCAGTTACTTCCTGTTTAGCATAGTGTTTGCTGGGGGTTTGTATATTACCTTCATAATGTTGGTAGGACATTTATATAGTTTTATCATGAAAATACATTGGAATTTGTGAATTTGCATCTAATGAGATGATGATATATATCTATCTTTGAGCCTATATTTCTAATATATTAGACGTACTGGCGTGAAGTGAACTTGAACATGGTGGATAATCATAGCAAGGCTTGTTTGTTATATATTTTTATTTTTATTTTTTTAAATTGTTTTTCTAAAGTGGAGACATTCTAGCATTGATTCCAAATCATGAAATATGGATTCCTATTCAGTTGATTTATACACTGGTATTGATAATACAGTTATTAAAATATTAAAGAATTCAGATATTAACTTACATAAGATAATATTGACACTGCCTACATTATTCAAATAAGTATTTATATACCATTAATTTAATTGCTGTGTATACTCATTATTATGAAATTATTATATAAAGTATATAAATATATATAAAGTGTATAAATCCTCTAAATTAATAGCCACAAGTTGATATCCATGCCTGAAAAAATTATCAGGGCCAAAAACCTTTGAGTAAATAGATCATAGGCTCTAGGATAAAACCTCTGACTACTATTCTATTAAATTGGCCTCATATTTATTAGCCTCTCAATGAGATTGTTATACCTGTAGACTGATATAGTTTTCAAACCCTATCAGAGAAGTTTGATAGACAATGACTAACATAGAGACACATAACTGGTCAAGATACAGAGAGTAATAGATTGTGGAGTTATCATCCCTAAATGAAACATCTCAGTCTCACCCTCTCATCTCAAGGCTCAGTGATCATTGTGAAAGGAGATTGAAAGAGTCTATGAGCCAGAAAGTCTTGTTCTTTCTTTTTATACCAAGGACTTCAAGTTCATTATCATGTTATTAATATTGGATCTCTCTAGATTTTTTAAAAAAAAAATTCTAAAGCACATAGAGCAATAAATTTTTCTTATGTATTCCTCTATTTTCCCATAAAATTTCAGCATTGCTTTCCTTGTGTCCCATAATTTTCAATATTTTGTATTTTCATTTTCATAAAATTCAAAAAATAAAATTTCTTTCTTCTTGATTTCTCCTTTACCCAGTTTTTAATCTAATTATGTTTTGTTTTACTTTTGTGAGTCTGTGTATAATGTTATTTCTATTACTGTTCACATTTAGCTTTAATTTATGGTGGTCAAACAGAAAGCAGGATGTGATTTCTAACTTTTTAAAGTTTGTTGAGTACTACTTTGTGTCCTAATATAAGTGTATTTGGGATAAATTTCTATGGGCCGTTACAGAAGAAAGTACATATATTTTAATGTTTACATCTATTTGGTTTATGATGTTGAACTCAAGAAATCCTGGTGCATGTGCAATATTAATAAAGAGGGTGGAATCCACAACTTGCTTGACATTTAGGACATGGCTGTGAAATTTCATTTGAGTTTATAGAGTGGTACTTTACTTAATTTGGATTTTTGTATAAAAGAGTACCTTTAGAAAAGGAATGGTGGATTTTCTTAGCATCCTTGAATAATCTATCAATATTTAAATTGAATCCTATAGAGTAAGTAGCATAGTCCTGAAATTCTAGCTACACTAGGGCAGAGATAGGTGTATCATAAATTCTAGGCCAACCTAAATAATTTAATGAGTCTTTGTCTCTAATTTATTTATTTTAAAGGTTTATTTGTTTTTATTTCAGGTCAAACCGTGTCTTCTCTTCATGCATGTGTGTGCTACTGTCTTTCTGAATTTTTTTCCTTTGTCCACAACGTTCTTTTGTAGGTATCTTTGTGGTCTAGACATTTGTGTCTGTAAACTGTTTACTCAATTGTCTCAAGCTTTATATTCCATGGGACATTGCCTGCCATCTCCATATTTCCCTCCAAGTTTCAACATTCCCTCTAAATTGATGAAGGGGGGAACAGTATATTGAGAAAATCAAGGAACAAATCCAAACTGGGAAAAGATCACATATTGTGGTGAACAACAACAAAAATAATCCTGAAGGGCTCTTAAGTGCTACTTTCATCAGTATAAAACGCAGTAAAAAGTTACTGGGGGTGGTGGATCTGTGCAGCCAACTGAAGAGAGAAAGATGTTCATTCTGTAAATCTGTCTGAAAACTGTGTGAAGAGGTTGAGCATGTGAGTCAAGCTTTCTCTCAACATAGGTGATTTAGAGTTATTCCTGTTCCTTTTAAGTAACTTCACATCCATTGTTCTGTTAGTAACCCCAATAAAAATTTCATTGCTTCATCAAATTGGACATTGGTGCAATTTTTTTTACCATGGGCTATCTGTCTCAGGTGTGTAGACATGTGTGTTGCATCTCCCAAGGGAAATATATTGTGCAGCTTTATGTATCTGTGTTCCTCAATGTCATTGCTCCATACCCTCTGGGCACTCTTACTCATCTTCTATTTCTCTGTCTTCTTTAATTTCCAAGCCCAAGCATAATTCACAGGGAAAAATTTGAATTTTATTGATGATATTATAGCTGTTAAGTTATATACTTTGAAGGTTTAGCATAATAAAGATATCAAATACATATGTGTTTAGTCAATCTATGGTTATTTTAAGATTTTGTGAACAATGTGTTTATGGCCACTTTCATGATGTACATCCTTCAAATGAAATATTCTACATCTTAGAAAAGCTGCAAATCATTGCATCCTGCTGGATATACGTGTAAAACAAGAACTAAATAAATTAACTTCTTAGACATAAGATAAACAGCCTCCTTCATATGGGAGCTATTTCAAAGAAAGAATATTTTTCTGTCTTTTGACAGTTACCTAATGCTGATACCCAAATGGCACGCATGTATCTGCACAGCCCGGGGCTCTAACTGATAAAGTAGATTGAGGACACTTGACTAAAGAAAGAAACAAAACTGTGCTAGTCATGAGTTTTGATATCAGGTATGTATTAAAAATTTTCTTTTTTCCATTCTGAAGAGTAAATAGGATGTGGGATGCTTGGGGTAGAGGTGGAGAATTTTGTGGGAGAATTTTGGGAGATGTTTGTTACTATTGCCTCCTAAATTATATTTGTAAACACACACACACACACACAGAGAGAGAGAGAGAGAGAGAGAGAGAGAGAGGGAGAACAAATAAAAGAACATAAATAGGAAATAAGTCTTATCTCCTGATCTTCTGATGCTGTTTGTAAACTTCTTTTTAAATGTTATATATATATATATATATGTGTATATATGTATATATATATATATACATTGCTATTGTTATAAGTTCTAGATACTATGCATTTTGAGTGATTTTGCTGTCAGCAAACCATAGAGTTCAAAAGTCATTTGATGCTGGGACTGACGGAATATACCTATAGTTGGAGAATTTTGGGAGACTCAGGGAACAGAATCACAAGTTCCTAGTTTTCCTGAGCGACATAGAGGGTTCAAGTTCAGCCTATACAACTTAATCAAACCCTTTTCTTAAATAATAGAGAGAGAGAGGAGCTGAGTTTGGGATGATGCTGGATGGTAGAGTTCTTGCCTAGTATATACAAAGCACTGGGTTCAAGCCTTAATTATGGAAAGGAAAGGAAAAGGAAGAGAAGAGCTCACCTGGCTGGAATGAAGTAATGGTTAAATATTAAATTTTCACATTAAATACTGAAGTAGGGCAAGGTTTTGGAGTCTTTGAAAGGAGAAAACCTTGATAACTCATCAAATTCAGTAAACTGGAAGAAACATCAAATCACATATTGTCCCTGAATTTCCTTTAAGCTACAGAAGACACACCACAAACCAAGTCCAGATATATAGCAGATGCACTCTGATGGATACCCTGGGGTGTCAACATGGCTGCTTCTGGAATCAACTAAAATCCAAGTGTATGGGCATTCCTCTAAGAGAATTCTTTCAGATTACTTGATGCAGGAAGTCCCACCCTAAACCTGAGATGTGTTTTCTGGCTTTTTCCACACAGTTCTGATGAAACGACATAGAAGAAGAACATTTGCTTTTTGTCTGTTCTTACTCACACTGACAAGGGCAGGTATCCACATGCTGCAGCATTTTTCAATCCTTATTACAAATAACTCCATGAGGATTCAAACAGAGACTGAAGATGAGAAGCTCTTCAATAATCCTCCAGGACTCGAGTACCATATTGGGACTGCTTACACATCCAGCCTTCTGTAGTGAAAAGTTACTATATAATCAGAATTATTAGCATGAGACTGCATCCTATAATCCAGTCTAATAATACATATCCATTGTATCATTTTTTGTTTCCTTAGAGATTCCTAACAAAAACAGATAAGAAACATACACACACAGAGATAGAGAGACAGAAAGACAGAGACAGAGAAACAGAGAGAGAGACAGAGAGAGAGACAGAGAGAGACAGAAAGAGAGAAAGAGAGAAAAATATGTAAGTAGCCACCTGAACCTTTTGACATTGGCATCAAGCTGTAGTATTTGGTGATTTATCTGCTGTGTTCTGGGTTTCCTTTGGTCTATTATTTCTTTACTATGTTCTAATGTTTTCCTTTTGGAGTAGTAATGTAGAATGTAGATTCTGTACACACACACACAACTACAAACATATCTATATTATTTATCTGTATATAGATGATATACATATAGATATATTGAGAAGGAGATAGAGATGGAGATATGTGTCCAAATACATACATTGAAGTACATAATTGATTTTGATGCATAGAGGGTTACAATTAAGAGATTACTTTGAATCTTAGAATAAATTCTGGAGTTTGAATTGTTGAGTACTATTGAGACTGAAAGATTATGGATATTTTTGAACTTTGACTAAATGTATTTTGTTTCATGATATAATCATGAACCTATTGTGACCAATGAGAATGTGATGATTCGCATAAATGTGAACCATATATTCTCAGATATTTCTATATATGACCTTCATTTTGCAGCATTTACATATTTGGGAAGCTTAGGTGGCATAGCTTTGGTGAAGGAAGTATGTCTCTGGGGGTAGGCTTTGAAAGGAAAAGCTTTGTACTGTTTCCAATATAACCTGTTTCATATTTATGACTGAAGATGGATGCTTGCAACTCCTTATTCCTGCCAGCATGTTGATTAGTTTCTGCTTTGCATTTTTGCCATGGTGTAAGCTTGTCCTTCTGGAAAATTAAGCCAAAATAAAATGTCCCATTTATAACTTTTCATGGACATGTGTTATCACAGCAACATAAAAGTGATAGAGGCGTACACTTGGAAGATTATTAAGGAGCAAAGACTGCTACAAAATAGGACACTAAACAGAGTTCTGGTCTTTAAAGAACCTATTGGTAAATAACTCTAAGGGAAGGTAGGATTAAATATAGGACCAACAACACTAGAAAGTAGATGCTTCAAGGATGAACATAGGGAGCTCTGTTGATGGGTTGGTTCAAGAGTTTGCAATAAAAGAGAGAAAACAGAAGATAATTAATATATATCATGATGCATGGTGCACATTATGTTTTGGCCTGTTTAACCAAAGAAAACCTAACTACCATTCTAAGAAAAAGATGTTAGTTTAAACAACAGAGTAGACAGCTGAGGAAAACAACAACAACAATAAAGAGTAGACTGGAAGATCAATATGAATTTTCTCACTCAGAATCAGAGTGAATGATAAAGAATAAAGCAAGTAAAGGGCAGATCTGTACCTCCACCTAAGTCGGTGGCAGATCAACATGCCTGCCCCTTCATCCACCCCTGGATCCACAGCCTGCCTGTCTTACAGGGGGTCTGCCCTAACTAAGTACACAGGAAACCTGTGTCAACCAGTGACAAAAGGGCATCCCCCACCCCAACAGAGACAGTATGGACTGCCTCCTAGAAGGCCTAGAGTAACCAAGGTCACACATCTCTACCTGCTTCCAGAGAGTTCAGTCCAATCTGTGAGACATCCAGGCAAGCTAACCACAGAGATAACCAGATAGTGAAAAGTGAGCACAAGAACATAAGATAATTTGGAATTATCAGTTCCCAGCTCTCCTACCAAAGCTATCCCTGAATACTCTAAGACACTTGAGGAACAAGATTCTGACTAAAATTTTCGTCTCATGGCATCTCATGAAGTTAATAGAAGCATTCAAGGAAAATACAAATAACTGCCTTAAAGAAATACAGGAAAAGAAGGACACACAGGTAGAAGCTCTTTAAGAGTAAGTTGTCTCCTGAAAGGCTCAGGCAGGACCTGACAAATACAGAGGCGGATACTCACAGTCAACTATTGAACTGACTGTGGGGTCCTGGATGAAGGAGTTGGAAAAGGGACAAAAGGAGCTGAGGTAGTTTGTAGACACAGAGGATGCAAAAGTGTCAACTGGCCAGAACTCCCAGAACTGCCGACGACTGGACCACTGATCAAAGAATACACATGGAGTGACCTGTGGTGCTTGCCACATATGTGGCAGAGGAGGGCCTTGTTGGACATCAGTGGGAGGAGAGGCCCTTGGTCCTGAGGGTGTTAGATACACCAGTGTAAGGGAATGCTAGGGAAGGAGGACAGGAGTGAGTGGGTGGGTGTGGGAGCACCCTCATAGAGGCAGGGGGAGGGAGGATAGGATAGGGGGTTTCTGAAGGAGAGACCTCGAAAGGGGAAACTTTAGAAATGTAAATAAAGAAAATATCCAATCAAAAATAAATAAATAAATAAATAAATAAATAAATAAAATTTTAGAAATAAAACCCTTAAATAATCACAGGAAAATACAATCAAAGAGGTAAAGGAAAGGAACAAAACAATCTAAGACCTAACAATGGAAACAGAAACAAAAAGAAATCTCAAATGAAGGCAACACAGAGGATGGAACCTAGAAAAAAGAACAAGAGCTACAGGAACAAGAATCATCAACAAAATACATGAGATGGAAGAGAGATTCTCTGGTATGGAAGATACCATAATAGATATTGACACATTCATCAAAGAAAATGTAAAGTATAAACTGTTCTTAACAAAAACATCCAGGAAATTAGGGATACAATAAAAGAAACAAAACTAAGAATAATAAGAGTAGAAGAAGGTGAAGATTCCCAGTTTAAAGGTCCAGAAAATACCTTCAATAAAATTGTAGAAGAAATCTTCACTAAAGAAAAAGATGGCCATAAACATACAAGAAGCCTAAAACACACCAAATAGACTGTACCAGAAAAGAAATTCTTCACATCACATAATAATCAAAACACTAAACACACTGAACAAAGAAAGAATATTAAAAGCTTTAAAAGAAAAAGCCAAAGTAAAACTCCAAGTCAGACCTATTAGAATTCCACAAGCCTGTCAACAAAGATGACAAAGCAAGAAGATCCTGAACAGATGCCATGCAGACTCTAGCAGACCACAGATTCTAGCGCAGGCTACTATACTTAGCAAATCTATCAGTAGCCATAGATGGAGAAGCCAGAATATTTCACGGAGAAATTAAAATTAAATATTATCTTAATCTAGTCCAGCCCTATAGGGAAGGATAGAAGGAAAACTCTACCACAAGAAAGGTAATTTCACCCAGGAAACACAAGAAATTAATCATCTCACATCAATCCCCAAATCACATACACATCATAATACCTACAACCAAAAAGAAATTGACAGGCACTAACAATCATTGGTCTTTAAAACCTCTCAACATCAACGGACTCAATTCCCCCAATAAAAAGACACAGGCTAACAGACTGGATACATAAACAGAATACAGCATTTTGCTGCATACAGGAAGCACATCTCAGAAACAAAGACAGACACTATCTCAGAGTAAATGACTGCAAACATTTTCCAAGCAAACTGACCCAAGAAAGAAGGTGAAGTAACCATCCTATGATCCAATAAAATAGACTTTTAACTAAAAGTTATCAAAAGAGGTAGGGAATGATACTTCATACTCATCAAAGGAAAAAAAATTCTACCAAAATGAAGTCTCAGTAATGAACATCTATGCTCCAAATGCAAGTGCACCCACATTTTTAAAAGAAACTTTACTAATCCTCAAAACTCACAATGAATCTCAGAAAATCATGGTGGGAGTCCTCATCACCCTACTCACAACACTATAACCATCATTCAAACAGAAATTAACTGAGACAAAATGAAATTAAGAGGAGAAATTATGAACCAAAAGGAATTCACCGATATCTACAGAACATTTCACCACAAAACATAAATAATATACCTTCTTATCAGAACCTCTGGAAATCTTCTCTAAAGTTGACCAGATACAAAACACAAGCCTCAACAGATACAATAAGATGAAATAATCCCATGTATTCTATCAAATCAGCATGGACTAAGCCTGGACTTCAATACCAATAAAACCAACAGAAAGCCCATATACTCATGAAAACTGAACAGCTCTCTACTCAAAGATAATGTGGTCAATGAATGTGGTCCTGAGTGCTGCAGGTTTTCCACAGGGATCTCTGGCCCAGCAGAGTGGGAGGGTTCATTCAAACGGAAGAGTGGAAGCAAGGACTGGAGTCACCTCCACCTAGGTCTCTGAAGTTGCTGCCTATGTTGCTCCAAGACACTGCACCAGCCGCCCTGTACTGAGTCAGGCCTGGACTGACCCCACAAGAGCCAGCCTGGACAGTGAAGAGTACAGGAAGCTTCTGGTGGCATTTTGGATGAGCAGACCTCTTCCTAAGCAGCAGTGTTACAGCTCTTATGATAGAAGCTCTCAGACGACGGAGTAGTTCTCACACCTTTATTCTTTTTGTATAGGATCTCTCATATACAGTTTGGGATGGTCTAATACACTGTTTGGGATGGGTCAGGGTTTGACAACAGGTACTTCCCATTGGCTTGATCTGAGAGTTTAGGGATAACTCATCTGCATGTGAGAAGGCTTGGTGTGGTGCTCCTATGTGGCAGACCTCTCTACAGAGGGCTTTGGGGGTTGTAGCTACTTCACTGTAGCCATGGGACTCCTAGGAATGTTGGCAAAATGCCTTCTGGTCCCTTGCAGGACTAGCCCTGCTGGGTAGCTCAGGGTTAAGCCTGTGCTCAACCAAGAACCAGGCAGCCTGTCACAGTCTACTGCCCCACAAAGGAAGAAACAAAGATAGAAATTAAAGACTTTCTAGAATTCAATGAAAATGAAGCACAGCACACCCAAACTGATGAGACACATGAAAGTGGTATTAAAAGGAAAATTCATAGCACAAAGTACATTCGTAAAGAAATTGGAGGGATCCTCTACTAGTTACTTAACAGCATATCTAAAGACTCTGTGACAAAAAGAAACAAACACACTGAGTAGGAGTAGAGTACTGGAAATAGTCAAAATCTGTGCTGAAATCACCCAATTAGAAATAAAGAGAACAATACAAGGAATCAACAAAACCAAGATCTAGATCTTTGAGAAAATCAACACTTCACTGAATTAACTAAAAGGCCCAGAGACAGTATTCAAATTAACAATATGAGAAAAGAAAAAGGAAATATAACAGAAACTGAAAAATCTAAACTTATCAGATTTTACTATAAAAATCCTGTACTCTACAAAACTGGAAAATCTATATGAAATGGATGATTTTCTAGATAAATGTCTTGTATCAATGTTAAATCAAACTCAGTTAAACTGTCTAAACAGTCCCATAACCACTAAAAAAATAGGTGCATTCATTATATCCTTCACATCACTCCCCCAATAAAAGCCCAAGACAAGATGGTTTTAGTGCAGATTTCTCCCCAACCTTCAAAGAACAGCAAATACCAATACTCCTCAAGGTGTACCACAAAATAGAAGCTGAAGGAACACTACTTAATTCATGCCATAAAGTCACAGTTACACTGATATAATCCACACAAAGACCAAAAATGAGAGAGAGAGAAAGAGAGAGAGAGAGAACTTCAGACTAATTTCTCTTGTGAATATACTTACTAAAATACTCAAAAATACTCAGTAAAAGTTGTGCAGACTGGATTCTTTCTGTTTATGCCTGTGATCTGTGCCACATAGCTTCATACCCAAATAG
>CM052700.1:78939928-78961132 GCA_028551405.1 Uromys caudimaculatus
CAGAAGCTAGCATCCCAGGAGTGGTGACAAGCCTTTGAGTCGAGGTAAGATGAGAACCTCTGCTCAGCGGGACCGCCCGGAATCCTTAGGACACAGGGAATGAGGAACAGCCTGGGACATGAACCTTCCGTTTTATGCCCCTGGTCTTTGCCAAGCAGCTCTATACCCAAATAAAGCAGGGAAAGAGCTAATCTCCCAGGAGTGTGGACAAGACTGTGAGCAGGGGTAAGGCCAGGACCTCTGCTCAGAGGGTTCCGCCTAGAACCCTCAGGACACAGGGACTGAGGAGTAGCCTTCTAGTGTCCTTCTGCAGCCAGGGGCCTGATCCTGTGAAAAGGGGCTCTATACTCTTTGCCAGGAGAGAGCTGGTCTCCCAGGAGTGCCTACAACTTTGATCACTGTGTGACCACCACTTCTGTTCAAATTCCTCGATTATGAGGTACCTCACAAAGCCATCAGAACACTGTAACCAAGGAAAAGCTGGGGACAGGATCCTTCTAGCTTTTGTCTGCACCCCAGAGCTGACCCTGTACCACAGCTCTTCAAACCCAAATTCCTCTCAGAGAGAGTTTGTCTCCAAGGAATACTGAAGCAAAACCTTGCAGGGTGGAGAATCCACAGTCAGAGAGAGCAAGACCAGCTAACACCAGAGATAACCCGATGGTTAAAGGCAAGGGCAAGAGCACAAGGAACAGAAACCAAGGCAACTTGGCATCATCAGAACCCAGTTGTCCCACCATAGCGAGCTCTGGATACCTCAACACACCAGAAAAGCAAGACTCAGATTTAAAATCACTTCTCGTGATGATAATAGAAGACTTTAACAAGGAAATAAATATCTCCCTTAAATAAATACAAGAGAACACTGGTAAATAGCTAGAAGACTTTAAGGAGGAAATGCAGGAAAACACAATCAAACAGGAGAAGGAAATGAACAAAACCATCCAAGATCTAAAAACGGAAATAGAAACAATAAAGAAATCACAAAGGGAGGCAACCCTGAAGCCAGTGGAGCAGTCTCTGGATGGCATTTCCTTCAGTCTCTACTCCACACTTTACACTCTATTCCATATTTCCTCCCATTGAGTATTTTGATCCCCTTTCTCAGAAGGATGGAAGCATTCACACTTTGGTCCTCCTTCTTCTTGAGTGTCATGTGGTCTGTGAATTGTATCTTGGGTATTCTGAGCTTTTGGACTAATATTCACTTATCAGTGAGTGCATACCATGTGTGTTCTTTTGTGATTGGGTTACCTCACTCAGGACGATAGTTTCTAGTTCCATCCATTTGCCTAAGAATTTCATGAAGCTGTTTTTAATGGCTGAGTAGTTTTTATCCACATTTATAGTAGTTGGCATGGATTTGGGGAATAGCTCTAAATCAAATTAAGGAGTGGTTGCTACTCTATTACAGTTGTGCATAGATGAATACATCTTGCCTAGCAGGTTTGAAGTTTGGTGGGAAGATGCCACAACTGGGTAATACACAAACAATCATTGTATTTGACTGCAGCAACATCCAAATCACTACGTGACACCATGAAAGCCAGCATACTGAAATAAATCCCCACATCCTGTTCTCTGTTTGACATTGCTACATCCTATATCAATGTTGAATGGTGTCTTGAGCAATGGGGTCTTGTGAACTAGTTCTGGTGAATAACCAAGAGAAATGGTAAGTGCTTATATTTTGATTAGCTCCAGGGTCCTTCCTGAACAATAGCACTTACCAAAGCATCCCATACTTTGAGATTTTCTTGTTTAATGATTCGTTGCTTTCAGAAACAGCATTTTCTAACCTTGTGGACCATCATTCTTAAAACTCTCTTTTCCATTTGTTTAAGTGAGATAGCAGATACTAGATTTCTAAGTGACTTTTCCACACCACCTTCATATTGTTTGATCCTCCTTTCTTTTTCTCTTCTTCTCCATTCCTACCCTCCTATTCTAATTAATGTAGTATCTTTCCTCATTCATTTAATATTTTATAGTGTCTCTTATGCCTAAAAAAATGTCTACACATACTGTTTCTCATATTACTAAAGAAAATACAAACAGTACTTGTCTTCAAGGCCCACTTTCCTTTGCTCATTATAATTATGTATTTATGTATATAGCTAACCACTGATATATGAAAACAATTAATAAAAATGTGTTAGTTTCTGTGTTACAAATATACCTCATTAGCCAAATCATTTTTTAGGCAAAGAACTGTGTATATACAATTGTCCATTTATTTAAAACATAAGAAGTAAAAGTAAAACGTTTTGAGCACTGATTTTCAATTTTTATTTTATAGTGTAATTAATTGAAAGACTTAGAGGATTTTTAATTTAAGTGATATATATTTAAGCATTATAAACATTACAAATTTCTGTTCATTAATCTTGATTTTCACTGGAGGGAATGTGAGAGAAGAATGACATATGTTATAGCCACTGAGAATGACCATCTGCCAAGAATGGAGATCATATTGTATAATGGCAGAGGATCCTAGGTAGAACAATAGCAATGGAGGGCTGTCTATTCAGTCTTGCTTTGGCTAGTTCCCTCTTCTTCCATTTCACCACGAGGAAGTTTTCTTCCTCATGCCCTATTCGTGGTTTTCTTCCTCAGTTTGTGACTGAAAGCAATGGATTCAACAAGCCATTGAGAGAAACCTCAGAAATAATGAGCCAAAAGAAATCATTTTTTCTTATAAACAATTTCTCTCACCTATCTGACAAACCTCATACATAAAAACAGATGTAGGTTTTAATCGCATGATACTTACCAATATGTGAATTGAATTTGTTTTAATATATAACTCAAAGGTACATACAATTTAAAAATTTAAATATTTCCAAAATCTCTAGAATCACACTTTATTCTTCATAGGGATTTCTGGAATTGGTAAAATAGAGTACAGGGATACATTTTTCTGAATCTATGTGTCTGAGCAGGAAATATAGATAAAAGAGATGGTAGTGTCTGTACTGTTGTGATAGTGTGGAGTCATTCAGAACACTGACAAGATCCAAGGGGGAACTGGTCATAGGATGATGCAGGGTTTACAGATGTGGTACTGATCATACTCTAAGCTTGTACTTAAGAAAATGGGACTCTCACAGTGCAAGTGCATCCTTGAGAAAGAACAGTGAACTTACAGTTAGGGATCAAGATAAAGCACTTGATAATGACATGAGAACTCGAAAATCACAAGCTGTTTGATCAGTGATGGTCAGATATGCCAAGGCATTGTTTCTATGCATATACATAAGACACTGTAATTATATTGTACCCTCAAGACTTTCTGACATTTAATTGCCATTATATTAGTAATACCAATAAAAGTGAGAACAGTAAGAGCATATTAAACAGTAGGACCATTCTCCTTATCAATCTGTTAGCCCTATTGTTTGGAAGTAGGTAGTTATCACAGGACTGTGCTCTTAATCTATCATCCATCTGTCTGTTTATCATCTATCTATGCTTTATTTATCTATATATTATCTATCATATTTTTACTTATCTAAACATATGCTCACATTTGTGTATGCACACACATGCATGTCACATGCTCATCTACCAAAAAGTATTTCTGCAGCTATAGAATGGCAGAAGAGCTATAGTTCGGAATATTTTAGCTCACAAGTGGCATTCTCATGCTGAGAAGTACATGCATGGACACCTGCAAATCTGCAGTGCAGTCAGTAACTTTAAAAGCAGTTTGCAGTATCTGGTAAAAGGCTTGCTCATTCCACCTTCTTCACCATATATTCTCAATGACAAAGAATGCTCTGAAATATATAAAAGATCAAACTGATTTTAATTTAATATTCTGTTCTACTACATATGACACTGAACACAGCCATGCAAAGTTACTGGTACAATCACATACTAATTTACTGGCTTTTAAAATTTATTTATTTATATTTTTACTTCTCAGGAAATAATCCATATAATAACTAGGTTCATAATCTTTTATTAATAGTTGGTTTTCAAGTAATGTGGTCATTTTAATCAATCACTTTTTAAAATTTGTGATTAGTATAATACCACCAATGTGAGAGTCATTTGTGTGCTTCTCAATTAATATTCCACAGAACATCAATACCCTTTATATAAGAGTTAGTGAGTGAGTAAGTGAATTAATTAACTGGCAATGAAATATCCTACAGAGTTTTTCTCTGTAGAAGTTTAATTTAAACAGGCAAGCATTGTATTTTTATATCAACCATCATTTTGCATCAATAATCTTAAATTTTTGAAAGTAAATGTTAGTTAGCAGCATTTAATATAAAATATCCCTCACACCAATTTCTTTTGAAATAGTATATAGCAACAGATGATGATAGTGAGAGGAGTGGATGGACAACTATTGCTCTAGGAACCCCTCCTGATGAATGTTAGATGTACAACAATATTTATTCAAATATTGTACATAAGCTGCTGTGTAAACAGCCTGAAACTGCTTTTATCTGCCAAGGGAATAACCACCTTTGAATTTTCCTACTTTGAATGCTTGACCGTGCTATTTCATATGGTTACAGCAGCTTTTTAAGTGTTTAATTCATTTCAGGTATTGGGAGTTCCAATTTATTAACAATGTGATCCTGTAAAACACACACTTTTATTATTTATCCCAGAATTAAAAGATAAGAAACTGTTGTGTACAAATACTAAGGAAATGACTACAGCATCAAATCTACAGAAAAAAGGGTCCAGGGATAGACTTCACAACTTACTATTAACACTAGTGTGATAATGGCAGTGATCCTAGATCTCACAAAGAACTACTTTATTATATGTAATTAATTTTTATATCTTGTGAATAAATATTCTCAGATGAACCTACATGAAAAGTATAAAATGAGGCTTACTTAAGATTTTTATCAGTGGGGGATAGAGAGTCTGATTGGGCCTTGTGTAGCCAGGAAGGATTTCCAGTAGAAGGAGGGAGCATCAACGCACTCACAAATTGTTCAACCCAACATTTGTCCTGACTATTAGATGTACAGGGATAAAGATGTTGCAGGGGCTAAGGGAACAACTTAAAAATGATTGTCCAAATTGAGACCCATTCCATGGAAGAGAGCCAACTCCTGAAACTATTAATGATACTCTGCTATGCTTCCAGCCAGGAATATAGCTTGATTGTCTTTCCCACGTGGCTTCATTCAGCAGTGGATGGAAACAAGTACAGGAATCAATAGCTAAACATCAAGTGGAACTCTGAGAGTCTGGTAGAACAGGGATATAAATTTGAGGGATCCATCTGGGGTGTCTCAAGGACATCATAAGAAGACCTACAGAGTCAACTAACCTCAGCCCATGAGAGCTCACAGACACTGAGCAACCAAAGAGCATTCAGGGGCTGGACATATACTTACTCCCCAAATTTGTAACAGAAGTATAGCTTGACCTTCGTGTAGGTCCTCTAACAATTGGGGCCAGGGCTGTCTCTGACTCTTTTGCCTGCCATTGGATCTGCTTTCCCTACTTGAACTGTGGGGCAATAGACTGTGACAGACAGCCTGGCTTTCTGGTCAAGCATAGGCTAAACCAAGGAAGACCCAGGAGGGTATACCCTACAAGGGAACGGACAAGGTTTTGCCAAAGCTTCCGGCAGGCCCTTGTCTTCTTTCAAACAGCTACAACCTCCACAGCCCCCTGTAAAGAGGTTTATCATGTGAGGTCTGTCACTTAGGAACAACACCAAACCCTCTCACATGCAGATAAGGTATCCTTAAACTCTCAGACCAAGCCAATGAGAAGTACCTGTTATCAGACCCCTGACCCATCCCAAACTGTATATTAGACCATTCCAAATTGTATAGGAGAGATCCTATCTAGAAGGAATAAAGGTGTGAGAACTACTCTGTCATCTGAGAGCTTCTATCATAAGAGCTGTAACACTGCTGCTTGGGAAGAGGTCTGCTCATCCAAAATGCCACCAGAAGCTTCCCACACTCCTCACCAGCAAGTCAGCCACTCGTGGGCTCAGCCCAGGCCCAACTCAGCACAGGGAGGCAGGTGTATCATCTTGGAGCAACCTAGGCAGCAACTGCAGTGACTGAGGTGGAGACCAATGTTGACACTCCCTTCCCTGTTGCGCTCTCCCCTTTGCCTTAACCCTTGCACTTGGCCAGGCCAGAGATCCCTGGAGAAAGCTCCCAGCACACCGGGCCACATTGAACTGCCTGGTTAAGCCTCAGTGGGAGAGGAGGTGCTTAGTCCTGCTGGAACTAAATGTGCCAGGGTAGCATTGTACCCAAGAGGGGCCTTCATTTTCTCTGAGAATTGGAGGGAGTAATGGGGGGATTTTTAAGGGGCTCTGCAATTGGAATGTAATGTGAATAAAAATATAAATTATGATACAACAACAACAACAACAACAAAAGAGTATATTTTTGACAAAAAGGAATTTTTAATATTGGTTATGTCATATCTTTTATGGTTTCTCATTCATGTAGCCCATATGAAGAAAAAAATGTCTATTTTACATAAAGTCTAAAAGATGTTTTCTTATATTTTTGGCAAACACTTTTACATTTGGACTTAGAGATTACCTAAATTAATATGTAGATTTTCTATGAGAAGTGGGGTGGATATACATTTCTAAGTAGTATTTTTATGAGTTAAATGCAGCATCAATGTTTTCCTTTTTTATTACTTTGGACAATTGTTAAATAAATTCACTGTGATATGTAAGGTTCCCTTTCAATAATTTTTCTACTTCAACTGAATGATAGCTTTTTAAAAAAAAAGTATTATTCTTTTTCAATATGATACCTATATAGCATGTTTTGGAAAGTGTATTTATTCATTTTTGTTGCTGTGATAAAATATCATTCCCAAAAACAACTTAAAGAAGATTTTATTTTGGCTTACAGAGAGTTGATATTCATAATGGTGGGGAAGACATGGCAGCCTGTTCAGAAAGCTGTCTTACCACACCTCAACTACACACAGGGAACCATGTAAGAGAAGAAAGCAGAGACAGGGGATAAACCTTTAAAGCCTATTCACAAAGATGTACTTACTCAAGAAACAGAGGTTTCCAGACACACTGTGAAAATCTCCACCAACTGGAGACCAAATGTTCAAAAACCTGAGCATATGGAGAACATTTCTCATTCAAACTATTATAATGTATGAGAAGTAATGCAACATTTTTATGATTGTTTTTACTATTATGAGCTTTCTGCTTTCTCATTTGATTTGGATTTCAAATCTCCCCCATTTTTATATAATCATGCTGTGCTATGTTTGATAGAACCTTGCATTTATAAAAAATTGAAAAATAAATCAGAATCAGGTCTTAAAACATGAAAAGAGAATTATTTACAATTTTATTCATTTTTTTGTTTTTTGTTTTTTGCTTTAAACTTTATTTTTTTTTGATACTTTATTTACATTTCCAATGTTTCCCCCTTCTAGGTCTCCTCTTTGGAAACCCCCTATCCCCAACCCCTCCCCGGCCTCTATGAGGGTATTCCCCCTCCCACATACCCACGCACCCACTCCCATATTCCCACCTTGACATTCCCCTTAACTGGGGTCTCTAACACCCTCAGGCCCAATGGCCTCTCCTCCCCCTGATGGCCAACAAGGCACTCCTCTGCCACACATGTGGTCTGAGCCATGAATCCCTCAATGTGTATTCTTTTGTTGGTGGTCCAGCCTCCAGGAACACTGGGGGTTCAGGCCAGTTGACACTCTTACTCCCTCCATGGGGCTGGAACTCCCTCAGCTCCTTCAGTCCCTTTTCTAACTCCTCCATTTGGGACCTCACTCTCAGTCCAGCGGATACTGTAAAGTGAAACTTGGGTATACTGAACTTTTGGGCTAACATCAACTTATCAGTGAGTACATACCATGTTCATTCTTTTGTGACTGAGTTACCTAACTTAGAATGATATTTTCAAGTTCCATCCATTTGCCTGTGAATTTCATGAAGTCATTGTTTTTAATAGCTGAGTAGTACTCCATTGTGTAAATGTACCACATTTTCTGTATCCATTCCTCTGCTGAGGGACATCTGGGTTGTTTCAAGCTTCTGGCTATTATAAATACGGCTGCTATGAACATAGTGGAGCATGTGTCTTTATTACATGTTGGAGCATCTTCTGGGTATATGCCCAAGACTGGCATAGCTGGGTCCTCAGGTAGTATTATGTCTATTTTTCTGAGAGTCCGCCAAACTGATTTCCAGAGTGGTTGTACCAGCTTGCAATCCCACCCACAATAGAGGAGTTTTCCTCTTTCTCCACCTCCTTGCCAGCATCTGCTGTCACCTGAGTTTTTGATCTTAGCCACTCTGACTGGTGTGAGGTGGAATCTCAGAGATATTTTGATTTGCATTTCCCTGATGACTAAGGATGTTGAGCATTTCTTTAGGTGCTTGTCAGCCCTATGGATTTCCTCAGTTGAGAATTCTGTTTAGCTCTGTTCCCCATTTTTTGATAGGGTTATTTGGTTTTCTGGAGTCTAACTTCTTGCGTTCTTTGTATATATTGGATATTAGCCCTCTATCGGACTTAGGATTGGTAAAGATCTTTTCCCAATCTATTGGTTGCTGTTTTGTCCTATTGACAGTGTCCTTTGCCTTACAGAAGTTTTGCCAATTTCATGAGGTTCCATTTGTCTATTCTTGATCTTAGAGCATAAGCCATTGGCGTTCTGTTCAGGAACTTTTCCCCTGTACCCATGTGTTTGACACTTTTCCCCACTTTCTCTTCTGTTAGATTCAGTGTATCTGGTTTTATGTGGAGCTCCTTGATCCACCTGGACTTGAGCTTTGTACAGGCAGATAGGTATGGATCAATTCTCATTCTTCTACGTGTAGACCACCAGTTGAACCAGCACCATTTGTTGTAAATGCTGTCTTTCTCATTTTTCTTTCTTAGTATTTAAAGGAGATATTTTCCCGACATCTGGGTTAAATTTATACCAGAATAGTTTTCATACCAATATAAAATTATATATATATGCCAGGGTTATTCACATATATTTTACATACTGTAAAATACATACATTTAATTTTTTTATTTATTTTTAACCAATAGTTAAAGTTTTCTACTTTATATTCCAATTATAGCACCCTTTCCTTCTCTTCTCCCAGTTTCAACCTTAAAAATCTCTCACCCTATTGCCTCCTCCTTCTCCTAAGAAAAGTGGAGACCCTCTTGAGTAGCAACATACCCTAGGATATCTAGTCCCAGTATGACTAGCAAAACCAATACCAGAATAAATGGAAAGAGATGATGGCACATGCCTTTAATCCCAGCACTTGCGAGGCAGAGGCAGGTAGACTTCTGTGAGTCCTAGGCCAGGCTGGTCCATAGAGAGAGTACATGAACAGCCAGAAAAGCAAAAGGGGAGACATGAAATGGTTTATATAAGCAGCAAATCAAGTCATAAAATTACGCAACAGCCCTGAGACAGATGCCTACATACCTTGACAAGTGTGTTAGTCAACAATACTACTCTGTAAATCTTTCTTTTAGTTAATGTTGACAGGTTATTGTCATCAATTTTTTAATTTACAAGATCAAGAAAAAAATTTCTTGAATAGGAACAAATGTTCTTTATACTAAAATTATGAAGAAGGTCTCCCTCGAAGCTATCATAAAGAATATACTGTTATGCAGAACTAAACTTGCAAGATCTTCCCTGATAGTAGGTTTTGCTTTTGAGAGAGGTCTAATTTTATACCTTATAATATCTCGTAATCTGTAATTTATCCCAGGCTGATTTGGAACTCGCTACCTTACTGTGTGTGCCTCTGGAGGTCTGGAATTTCCCATCTATACTAATATATCTGTCTTAATTTAAATACTTGATTTTTAAAAATGAATCTGCCTGTAATATTTACATTGACTCTCAGTGTTATTTCATGTTGCCACATTAAAGTGCAATCAATCAAAGCACTACAGTGTATGCACCATTTGCATGTGACAACATCTGTGCACTACGTGAGCCAAGTGGCTCTGATCATGGTGGCATTTGTCAATCTGGGACATATGAAAGGATGCTGAAGTGAAAGTCCTGGGGTTATACCTCTAATCCAGTGATGTCAGTTAGAGGACATCAAAAAAGATCTGTGGTGTATAGAATTGCTTTTGTCCCAGTTTAGCAGATAGTTGACAGAATTAACCTCAAATTATGTTCTCTCTAAGGTTTAAATTATATTTCTATTCTTTTATCGCTTGTATGAAAATCGGTGTGTTTGCTTCTCATTAGGATTACTGCTACATTTTTTTTTTTGTCCTCATTTCCCATTCACATTAGGTAGAATACATTCGTATCCAGATTAGTGAGTAATTTGTTATTTTCAATACAATGGTGATTCATGCAATAGGATGAATTCAGAATTTCCTTTATATCAGTTGCATTTGGACTTACAATGCATGGATATTGGGTGGATACAACTATTCAAAATTAACTGAGTAGCAAGGTCCCTCTTATTAGTGGATGGACACCAATTTAATCAAATAAATATTGTTCATTTTAGCATGGTATTCACCTGTTAATTGTTTTTACAGTCAGTAGTGTGTGTGTGTGTGTGTGTGTGTGTCTGTCTGTCTGTCTGTCTGTCTGTCTCTCCATCTGTCTATCTCTCTGTGTGTCTGTGTGTTCGAATATTGGATACATGTAGTGTGATACCTGGCGTTACAAGGTTAGAGGGCAACTTGAGGGAGTCTGTGCTCTCCTTTTCTTATCAGGGTTCTAGGAATTTGACTTGAGCTCAGGTTCACAGGCCTGATGTATCTAATTTGTGACACTTATAAACCTCTAGAAGAGAGGAGCCTTTTGATTCATCAATTTCGATTTCATCATTAAGAAATTAATTAATACTAATAAGTCATCTGTCGATCTTTATTCTAACAACTAAGATGCTCAGTTAATCTCTAATAGGGATGTAGTATTTTACAGGAGGTTAAACTTGTTGCCCTCTTGGTCCTCAAATCACATAGAGAAGCTATTGCCCTGTGTTCGTTTTGTCTCTCCTCCTTCTGTCCTATCCAGAAAAGCATAATGAAGGGCATCATAATGGCACCGAGACCTCAGCCTTTGTCCTGCCCTTCTTGCCCTCACTGCATACATAATGCCCTACCCAGCATCTGTGTAGTTACAGTTTCAACTATTTTCTTCTGATAACTCAAATCTTAACTCTTCATTTCCCCCCTCTTTCTTTTATTTCCCCTCCTTCTATTCCCCCCTACCTCTTGTTTCAGCTTTTCTCTTCACTCTCCTTTTCTTTTCCTTCCCTTCTGTTTGAAATTCATGACTGCAGCATCCCTTACCTTGTTGACCTGAAAACCAACATGTTACGAATTCTGCTACTTGCCACTTTCCATGAATCTGTGACTGGAACTGCTAGAAATCTGGATTGTCGTGAATGGAAAGCAAATGTTGCATATGTTTTATTTACTTGTCTTGTTGTTAAAACAGAACACTGGACTTTTAAAAGTCCTTAAGAAAGAGGTTATTATGGCCCACATTTGAAGTGTACCATCATCATGACTGGGAAGTCATTGCAAGGGCATGAGATACTAATTTCATTGTGCTCATAATCAGGAAGCACAGAGAGAAAAGAAGCTGGTTCTCAGTTCCCAGTGTCCCTTTTGTTTGGTTTCAGGCCTCAGACCATTGGATGATGCCACTCACACTTAAGGTATGTCTCTTCACTTCAGGTCACTAGCTGTTAAGTTATTCATACACATGCTCAAAGGGTTATTTTCACAGTGATTCAAAATCCATCAAGCTGACAACCAAGATTAACTATGACAACTATTCTGAACAAGACATGGGTAAGATGAGATAGTTCAATTTACTCAATGACATACAGTTCAATAATTGGAACATTATTCACAAGAAAGGAATTCTATACAGTACCTACCATCAGCAAACCACAGTGGGAAGCATCAAATCATTTATTATGCATTTTGTGACCTCTGACCTAGTTCTTTTCTTTATATCTTGTTAACTAGGGTGCTTGATGGAGGGTTAACGTAGCTTTTGAGTTGAAGTCCATTAATACATATACCCTTTCTCTTCCCTTGTGGAGGCTCTACATCCTTCTACTGATGTCAAGAGCTCTCATTCATTCTAAGTGAGAATCTCTGTCGATTTTTGAAACTTATCAGTTATGGGATTACAGAAACATTCGCTTCTTCATCATTGCCCATGTGTTGGTTGCTTTGCTGGCTTTTATATTTTAAGGCCCCTGTTTTTTGCAGCTACTCAAAGTCTTCAGCATCCTTTTGAAGACCAAAGAATTCCTCAGACAGTTTGACAAACAGTTCAGAAGAGGCAGCTTGAACAACTCTTGCCTAGGGTCTAACTCTACAGTAGCAGATTGACGCGAGAGTTGTCTCCACTTTAGGGTCCGAGAAGTCAAGGACTGTACCATTTATACTAAGGAATGAGAAAAAACAAACTGTTCCTGTCAGATATTTATGAAGAATTTTTCTTTTACAAGGGAGCCAAAGTGTTTTATTTATTATTTAACTTACTTTGGACTAACACACACATCATCTTTTTCCAAGTTTGCTGAAGATGTTCGCAACAGAAAATTCTGCATGCTGGTTTCTGCATTGCTCTCTAATCTGTTTTTCCTAACAGATGTCTTGTTCAGATTCTGCTAGCCTCTCAATCTTATTAATATATTTTCATTTTTTCAGATAAGATATAGATATCTGATCCTGGAATATATTGATAATCATTTCAGGAAAAAGGATGCATTTTTCCAAAATTGCTCTAAGCAAGCTGAGTTGATGTTTTGGCTTAGTTGTGACAGGGTTTATTGTATCGAGTTTCATATATTCATATTGAAATAAGCAAAGCAAACTGATTAGATACTATAAATTCTATTCACACCCACAAAAGCTTATAACTGTGTTCTTAGAAACATGAACAAGTGGCCACTTAGAGAAAACATTCATAAGTAAAACAAAACCTTCAGAAAGGTACTTAATTTTTTTATCTCTGTGTTAAGTTCTAGTTCTGTGTAGCATAGTTGTAATAGTTAAGCTTCACAATTATGTAATATTTGTTTTTAAGAATGACTAGCAGAACCTTGTGGACTCCAAGTACAAAGAAATATTAAAGAAATAGCAATATTAATTACTCTGGGTGCTTCATTTATGTTATATATAAATACATTATTTATGTATTTTGGAATAAAAAATAAAAATCTTGCTTATATATGCTAAACAATGTTTAAGGAAATGGAAATATTACTTACCTTGATTTGATAATCACACATCTGTGATGTCTATGAAATTATCACATTATGTACAATGAACAAGACATTATATATTTTGTATAAAATATTTTACATTTATATTTTAATTAAACTATTATAAATTTATATTTTATACCTTCCAAATTTTGTACATTATAAATATACAAATGTATGAATTCATAATATTTTGTACATTTTTGTATATGTATAGAGTATTATACAAGGAACAAAAAAGAAAACCAGCAGTTAACTGAGGTTTTATTGTTTACTTATAATATTAGGGATGGAGTACATGTTTAAAACTAAATTAATTTAAAGCATCTTTTCTAAACTTTAGAGGATACTGGTCACCCCCATCAGTTACAAAGTATACTATAAAATAAAATTTTTTCTAAGAAATGTGAATTATTAAATGTAAGAGAAAAATATGTTCTCTATTTAAATACTTAATAGTGACAACATTGATATTTATTTCTCAGATATAGTGAATTAAATAGCTGAAAATATGCTAAAAATAACACGAGTTTATATGTCTTTTTTTGTATATTTACTACTATTTCCTTGTTTTATATCTGCACATATTTGGTAAACTTAGTCAGTCCATTCTGATAAATGGTCATTCACCAACGTTGTTACTTTTAGTAAATGTTTTCATATAATTCAATTTTGTCAACTTGCTCAACTTTTCAAAAGTGTTTCATGTTCTGTCACATCTTTAGTCATCTTAGATCTTGAGTAAAGAAGGATGTCAGGATATCAAATCATCTCTTCCACCCTCTGTGATTTGTATTTTCTGGTGCTTGCTAGTGAAGGAAGGGACTGGTTTTTTGCCAGGTGAGTTTTGCTTGCTTGAAAATGAGAATTCTGGTTCAGATACTAGACTCATTTTTCCCCTCTGAAATAGCAGTATTTGAAACACTGGACAGCACAGTGGAAAATTAAATGACAAAAAAATGTATCATCCAGGACTGATATGTTTGGAAAAGTTAGAACATGTTCATTTCTGGTCTCAACAAGGTAACACTGATAACCTCGTTTAATTGCAATTGTCACTGGATTTTAAGGTTTTTCTGTATGGTAGACATGTGAAGGCTGTGGGAAATGTTTGTTTTAAGAATAGCAGATAAAAATGTAGTTGGAACACAGAGTCTTCTTTATGCTTGCTTTCCATTCTTTGCTCCAGAACAAGCATATATGTGCTCAATAGATTCAGAATAAATGGCCATGTACACTTAGCTTTAAGAGGACTTCTTCCCACTTATGTTATCTAACTGAAAGTATTACTACTAATACTCCACACACATACACAAATCCACACACAAAAACTAAATAATTTAAAACAGTTGACAAATTCTTAAGTAGATAAATAATCAGCTAAGTTGACAAAAAGTTGAGATGTAACTCGTATTTTCCATTTCCGTTTCCATTTCCCCATATATTGTCTTCAAATGAAACCGGTTTTGATTGGTTGAATTTAAATAGTTATACAACTCTGCCTGGAGCAGAGCTGGTGCTCCAGATCGCTTCCCACACCCAGAGACAGCTTGAGTCCCAGGAGGTGCACTGTAACCAGGTTCAAAGATGACACCTCCCACTCTGCCCCAATACCTAGCTAATTCAGACCTCCATAGGGCTCAGGGGAGGTGTAACCTATCTGCCCTGCTAGAGACACATCAATCTTCTGGCCCCCAACTCTGCCCAGGGCAGAGCCAGCACTCCAAAGCCCCTCCCACAAGCAAAGACTCCTTGACTCCCGAGGTCCATCATTGCTGTGCTTTCTACCCTGGCTAACACACAGAAATAACTTCAGAATGAATTTTGGTTACAAGTACAATTTTTGATTATTAAATATAGATATTCATTCATTACAACATATTGCATAACCATTTGATGAACTTGAGTAAAGCAAATACATTGAACTGAACTTTAGTTGGGAAACTTAAGAGTTCTTGCATGTTTTTCATGATCCTATATTGAATAAATATTTAAAACTTTTTACATTTGTTATAAACTTTACCATTATGTATATGTAAAATTTTCTTTGTAATCATTTATCTCTACACTACTCTAAACTAGTATTTATGTACTTCTATATTTAGTAATGTATATGTACATTTTATATTTATATTCAATATTAATTTATTTACTAATATTAATATGCCACATATTTCTGTGCATTGTTTACTTTCAATGAAAATATATTATTTTTATTTGTTCAGGGGTATGATAACTTGAATATATATGTGTATATGAGTGTGTATGTGAGTGTGTATGTGTGTGTGTTAGTGTGTGCATGCATGTGTGTGTGTGTGCGTGTGTGTTAACACTTTTAAATGATCACATCAATCACATTATTGTCCTAATTTTGTCAAATATAATTCCCATGCACTAGAAACCTTCAAGTATTTCTTTTGTAGTTATTTTTAAATATATAATTAAATTGTGGACTATAGCTGAGATATAAAAATAATGTTTGCATCCATCCCTAACTAACATTTATCATCTATTATTATTAGTCTTTGTTTCTGTCTTTCTAAACTTATTAGCTCTTTTTCTTAATTTTCCTACGATTATTGAAATATTTCCCTACCCAATTTAGGTATGTCAACTACTCAAAATAAGACTTTAAAATTACCCTTTCAAGAATGTTTTACAACATTGTCTCAACATATCTATAGGTCAACTCTCTGAAACTGAATATTTTCTTCCTAGTGGAATTTAGTAAGGTATTGGTAAGAGATTAATCTTAGAGTAAGCAAAAATGCACTGTCATTGCAAAATTGGCAGAGGAAATCAGAAAATGGAGTGCCAGCATTTGGATAGTAGAAATTTCAGAATATTCTGTTCTATTTCGATAACTATCCTTAAATATTGTTATTCTTAAATACTGAATTCTTAATTCAAATATTATCCATGTGTTCACATCTTATAAAATCTACTGTGTCCACATTATCTGTATCAAGCTTTCCTTTCTAACTACTGTAGCTTCTTTTTCCATAGCTTCTCAAAACATGCGCATTACCAAAGTCAGCAGCTGAATTTCTGCTCTCATCTATATGCTCACACTATACTATTTTTAGTCAATGTTTTAGTCTTATATCTGACATACTTTTCTCATTATTTTTATCTATATTTCTTCTTTTGAAGTCTTTACTTGTTCTTTCACTCATGTTGGTTTCTATTGGTATTTTGTTTTTATGTATGGAAAACCTTACAATATTTATTTGAGTTTAGGCATTACTGCTGCATATTCTGTTCCTTCACTTAATTATTCTTTGGAGTTCTCACCTAGTGGCCCTCATTTCACACTCTAGTCCAACTATTTACATCTACATGGCTACTTATTATTATATCTATATCCTCTATACCTATATGTGTACTGGTGTCTTCAGTCCTCATCTCTCCTTTATTTACTCACCTAATTTCCATTTACATTATTTTCAGTTACACATTCTATGAACATTCTGTAACCTAGCTTATACTATCTGTTCTCCCTCAACTTAAGCTCTTTCCTCATTTCAGTTAATGGACAACTACCATCTACATAAAATATTTAAGCTGTAAACCACATCCTTGAGTCTGTCCATTTCTTCTCTTTTCATATTCAATTCATCATCAAGTACTACTAGTTATAATATTTTACTATGTTATGTCTTTTCAACTAATTTTCATTTCACTGTCAATAGAAAATGTGAGCATAATTTGAAATATACCATTTCTTAGCAGAAATATTCAAAGATAATATTCATCATTCAGTCTTTACCCCTGAATAGTGATAACCCTGTATACAAAATTAACACCCAACATCAAGCTTGGCTTCAGCCTTAGGATTGTGACAACATTCTACAGAGTCTTCAACTAAGGTACAATTAAAGTGAAGTGCAAATGAGAAATAAACCTTCGCTTTGGTAGTCACTGGGATGTCAGCAGAGCTTCTTATGACAGGATGAGCTGTCGGTCTTGACCATCACAAAGGATTCAAGGTTATATGGCTGCAATTGATAGCCTTGAATTCACACTTCTCTCACAAACCATTCCCTCACAGAAAGCCCTTTAAAGAATGATAAGACTTAACTCCTTCCAATTTCTGACTTTCTATAGCTTCTTTCAAGGGGAGGCCCCAAAATCTGACACCATTACTGAGGCTATGGAACTCTCACAAAAAGGGACCTACTATCATGACTGCCCTCCTAAAGAACCAACAAGCAGGTGAAGGAGTCAGATGCAGATATTTGCACCCAAACAAAGGACAGAAGCTGCTGACCCCTGAAGCTGAATTAGGGATAAGCTGGAAGAAGCTAAAGAGGAGGACAACCCTATAGGAGGAACAGCAGTCTCAATTAACCTGGACCCCCAAGATCTTTCAGACACTGGACTACCAACCAGTCAGCATACACCAACTGATAAGAGGCCCCCAACACATATACAGCAGAGGACTGCAGGGTCTGGGTTTAATCAGAGAAGATGCACCTAAATCTCAAGAGACTGGAGGCTCCAGGGAGTTTAGAGTTCTGGTGGGGTGGGTGTGGAGAGTGGAGACATTCTTGTGGAGACAGTGGGGCAGGGAGGAGGTATGGGAGGTAGAACAGTCTGAGTGTGGACCGGGAGGGGAATAAAATCTGGAGTTATAAATAAGTAAATAAATAAATAAATAAATAAATAAATAAATAAATAAATCAGTAAGAATCAGCCAAATCTTCTACCTGGCTTAGAAGATCCTGCAGGACCTAACCCCCACCTGCCTCACAGATATCTCATGATGCTATGCTTATCTGTTATGTCTTCTCCCAGATATGTGCAACTGAGTTGAGGATCCATAATCCTTTTGGTTTCTTTGCATCTATTTGATGTGGCTGCCTCTTCATCACTTTTCAGGCACTAATCTGTTCTCTGACGCCAGCACCTTTCTTTCTGTGACTTCCTCATTCACTGATTTTTGCATTGTTTCACTCTTCTCTCATTTAATATTTAAAATGTTTTCAATTATTGTAGAGACAGCACAAAATATGAGAAACCCAAAGGCAAGGTGAAAAGTGTTCCACAGCTTCTAGTTTGCTAGTATATTTGTGCTGCTGTCACCAGGATGATAAGGCAGCAATTCATGTGGGTTGGCAAAGAGCACTGAGTAAACCACTCTGGAGAGGTTTCAAGGGACAGCCTCTGCTTTATCAACAGTGAGCAACTACTTATACATTAGAAGCTTATCATCTATGATTGTCAGCACATTACCTCAAATTGAATAGTTGAGAGATCGTTCCATCAGGGGGTCTGTGTGGAAGAAGCACAATAAAGGAGACAAGGAGAGAATGGACTCATCTGCAGACCAGCTCCTTGTTATTAATGCTACTTCAGAATTCAGTATTCTGACTTTTGAGCCTCATGTGCCATGCTTCTCATGTTATGATTTTAGCTAGGCTGCAGGTCATGCCTGAGTCTCCTATGCATGGGCTATATTTTTATTTTAAATACCTCATACTGAGAGCAATGGAATGAACAATGAATAGAAGTAGATAGGCAAATTGCTGTTGAATTGAATATTCTCCAAATATTCTCTCACTCTCACCTATTTATGGTTAACACATAAGTCAAAGTATGTAAAACAAAACTTCATATTATTTTGTCTTTTGTAAGGAATAATCTACAACAAATTTGCCTTTACTCATCCCTATGTATGAAATTGCTTGGAAAAATGACATGTTCTTATTTTAACTACTGATGTCATATTTATAGTAGAAGCTATAATTTTCTATATTAATTCATAATTATCTTCGTCAAAATAATAGTAGTGACAGAAAACACATTGAAAGCATAAAAATATATAATCCATAATGACACATGTTAATACAACCCTTTCTATATTTAGTTCTAGTACTAAATTAAACATTTTAAAACACTTATACTCATTGCACAATACATTTATAATACAGATATAGTACTCAGACAACTAATCATTTTGCTTATGGGACAGTGGTTAATGATGCAGTATAAATTAGTACAGAGTTATTGCTTGAAAATAATTCTTTGCTAGCTGAGTTGTTAAATATTCTGAAAAGTGAAACATTGATCAAATAAAAAATGATAAATATACTAAAAAGCTATCATAATTCTGGAGGTTGGGGAGGAAGACAACTTTGTAAATCCAAATGAATTTTATTATACCGAATACTTACTATAGAAATTATTAAGATGATAACATAACTATGTGAATGAAGAAACAAACCTTGATTATTAAATGGCTATGTAAATGCAGATCTGGCAAGACCAATCTTCAAACATAAGTCTACCATGACAAATCACAAACTCATTCTGTTTCCTTGAAGATTTATTTTAATTTGATTTATATATTTTTCAGTGGGGTTTATACCTGTGTGCAAGTACCTTCCAAGGCCATTATCTTATTGTATTATCTAGAACAGTAGTTGGAGGCAATTGTGATCTTCTTAATGTGGTGATAATAGCTGAACTTCCATTATATGCCAGAGCAGAAATTGACCTTAATCAGAAAGCCAGCTGGCTCAATATTCCTTTTTTTCTTTTTTCTTTTCTTTTCTTTCCTTTTTTTTTTTTTTTTTTTTAATGTAAGTACACTGTAATCATCTTCAGTCACACCAGAAGAGGGCATCAGATCTCATTACAGATGGTTATGAGCACCATGTGGTTGCTGGGAATTGAACTCAGGACCTCTGGAAGAGCAGTCAGTGCTCTTAACTGCTGAGCCATCTCTCCAGCCCATCAATATTCCTTTCTTAAGATAGTTTTAAGTCCTAGCTCATGGAACTTATCATTAGATTACATATTATCTCCTTTTATACACTCATCATTTTAGTAGCTACTCTAGAAATAAGAAATTCTGTTTCATGTTCCAATATGATTTGATTCATTCCCATAGTAAACTGAATTTTTTTCCATTCATTTCTCCACTTTGCTATATGGCTGAAGCAATCAACTTTCTTTTAGAAACTCAATCAATTCCCAATTATAGAGAGAGATTAATAGAGCAGGAAAATATATTTATCTATTATACAGAATGACTCTTAACTCCAAGGATTGAAATGTTGAAAATTGATAAATATAATATTTTATAATAAAATACTGTTTAAAATAATTCTTCTAGAGTAATTTCAAAATGTATATTGTATGTGGTTCTAAAAATTAAACAGCCAAGATGTGGCCTGAACAACATTGGACACGGTAACATGGAAGGGAAAAACTTTTAGAGTCCAAGTCTAGATAAAAAAACTACTGGCAACTGGAGAATCTTGACAGCAGAAGAAATGCTCTTCTGAGAAGGATCCCTTAGCTGGATATTCCATAGCAAGTAGTCAGCCCTGAGATTAATATAAGATAGGCAACATTGCATAGATAGATCTGGCAATATTTAGACATTGAAGAGTGTGTGTGTGTGTTTGTGTGTGTGTCTGTGTGTGTCTGTGTGTGTATGTGTATGTGTGTTTAAGTGTTGATATATCTCAAAAATTGAAGAAAAAGAGACCAAATTTTTGAGACAACAATGGGATATACAAGAAAGGTCAGATAGGGACGAAAGGAGAAATGATGTATTTATAATCTCAACAAAATTTACATAATCAGGAAGTAGAATTACTGCAAGAACTGCAAAAGTCAAAATTTAATAATTGACCAAAACTAGTGGGTAAAATTTTACTATTATAAGTATTGAAGTTGGGGATTAATGACAAATTATGTGTTTATATATAAAAATGTTTTATTCCAAAACAAACAGTATAACCAAAGGAGCTGTTCTTTAGTAAACTACACTGAATCTAATAGAAGAGAAAGTGGGGAAAACTCTCGAACACCTGGGTACGGGGGAAAAGTTCCTGAACAGAACACCAGGGGCCTATGCTCTAAGATCAAGAATAGACAAATGGGACCTCATGAAATTGCAAAGTTTCTGTAAGGCAAAGGACACTGTCAATAGGACCAAACGGCAACCAACAGATTGGGAAAAG
>CM052700.1:78961632-79015291 GCA_028551405.1 Uromys caudimaculatus
ATGTCTAAGTTTCACTTAACAATAACCGCTGGACTGAGAGTGAGGTACCAGATGGAGGGGTTGGAGAAAAGTCTGAAGGAGCGGAGGGAATTGGCAGCCCCATGGAGGGAGCAAAGCGTCAATGGGCCTGACCCTCCCCCTGGTCGTCCTCTAGTTCAGACCACTAACCAAAGAATACACATCTATTGACCCATGATTTGGACTACATATGAGGCAGAAGAATCACCTCGATGGCCACCAGGGAGAAAGGAGAGGACTTTGGGCCTGAGGGTGCTAGGGGCACCAGTAAAAGGGAATGTCAAGGTGGGATATGGGAATGGGTGGGCGGGTAGGTGGGAGGAGGAATTCCCTCACAGAGGCGGGGAGGGGGAGGGGACACGGGGTTTCTAAAGAAAAGGGGAATCATCGGAAATGTAAATAAAATATCAAGAAAAAAAATAAATAAATAAATAAAAAAAAATGCAATCATGAAAATATGCTGCTAAGAATTAAAAGATGTCTTCAGTAGCTATATAAAACTGTGTTTAATTTTCAAGGGTTTTCAATGGCATATACTTTTTAATTATGTTCATGTTTTTCCTTCAGAAGAATACAATGCTTATGATACATTTATCATAACAATGTCTCTCACCACAAACATTGCATCTTATTTCTCTTCTTTCTTGTCCTTGAAACTGACCTAGGCTCTTATGCAGTAAGATGCCATGAATGCTAGCAGCCTCAAATCTCTCAACATTGTGTGCTCAGACACTTGCTCTCTGAAGTCTCTTACAGCCTTGTCCCTGAAGCACCTTGAGTTGTTAAGAGATTTTACTAATTCCTCTTGTTGAGCTCATTTTCACAAGAGAAACACACACCCCTTGAGAGAACTGCTGTTCATCCTCTTGAGAACACATCAAACATCCTGTAGAGAGACAAGATAATACTCATGTTTCAATACAGCCACAATTTTATGCAATATTCAGATACTATAATGTAGTGTCTTATCTTATTTTACTAAAGAAACTTGTCAGAGATGGGACATAAAAACTTGCATTATTTAATATTTAATCAATTGCTTGAAAGACATTTAAATTTAGAATCAGAGAATTTGCTTCAGATTACTTGCACATATTTTTCTTATGAGATATCATTTTCTATTATATGGAGTTTCTTTAAACAACCTAAAACAAAAAAGAAAAAATGTATATTATATGAATAATGGCATTGTTTTTTTGTTTGTTTGTTTGTTTTTGGAGACAGGGTTTCTCTGTGTAAACCTGGCTGTCCTGGAACTCACTCTGTAGACCAGACTGGCCTCGAACTCAGAAATCCGCCTGCCTTTGCCTCCCAAGTGCTGGGATTAAAGGCGTGCGCCACCACTGCCCTGCTGAATTCTGGCATTATTAACATCACCCTTTAAACTTATATTTCCTGTGCTAGATTCTTTCAGTGATTCCAAGTTTGTATTTTACAAAACCTTGGATATATTTAAAAATTATCGGCTGATTATTATACTTTTTATATAAATGTACTTATTAATTTTTTTCAATAGAAAAATAATTAATAGAATAGAAACTAATGATTGTTATTTATGTTATTTAATTCTACAAATCACTTAACAGCTTAATAACTTTTTCAAAAGTCAGAATAAGTTAAAACTTAATAAAAATTTATTAAAAATAATTTTTCAAATTTTTATAATCCTTTAATTCCTACTGCTATCCAATATGTTTAATGGAAAATATTAAGTTTCAGAGGAAGTAGCTGCTCTCTTAGTTGATGATGTGAGAAAAAGATGCATTTAACTTACTGTATGTTCTACTTATTTATTTTTCTTTTTTGAATGATTTCACAGCCTTTTTATTGTGGCAATAGTTACCACTCCAAGCATCTCAGCAGAGTGTTTGACTTATAACAAGTTTTAATCACCTTTTTATAGACAAGTACAATAAATACTTTATAAGCATACCTATACTGGGAAACATGCCACATTGAAGAAAAACTTGTATGACTATGTCTGTTTGGTGTCATTCAAATGTCATTTTTGCAATAAGCAGTGAAATAACAAATCCTTCACAAAGAGTTCTTAAACTTTTGCACATTAATTGCAAATATGACTTCTTCTATGGCTGATATGGGTGTATACTAATGCAAAAGTATATTTCACGACTATGAGACTATTGAATTAATTTAGTAACTAAGAGTCTTATATTTTTTACTAACTTCCCACTCATTACTATATGTATTTTGCTTATTGTAGTAAATGTAAAAGGAAACATCTAAACACTCAACGGCTTGTTCATAGAAATGACTGAATTTTATAATGCACCCTTAATATTACATGTATATTAAGGAGGTACCTTAAAATTGCCTGACCATTTTTTTAAAATTTTCTATTACTAATTTTTTAATTTGATATTTTATTTATTTACATTTCAAATGTTATTCCCTTTCTCGGTTTCTCCTCTGCAAACCCCTTATCCCATCCCTCCTCCCGCTACTTCTATAAGGGTGTTCCTTCCCTCACCCACCCACTCCCTCCTCACTGCCCTGGCATTCTGAATCTAATACTCTTTGTACTGCATTATTAACATTCAGTGTAGAACACTTTTTCATTTTATCTCAGTGTGGTCACTACAGTGAGATAAGAAGAACTGAATGAGAAGCACTGAAAAATCAAGGCCCAGTTAGAGACAGCTCCTAATCATGAAAAAAGACTCTGGTCGTGCTGGAGACCTAACATTCCAGTGTGGCCAGGTCAGTCACCTGGCCAAGAGTTCCTAAGAAGACAGAATACTGCTCCGCGTTTGTCAGAGAAGCTTCTTCCTGCTGAAGAAGGAAACAAGTAGAGACCCCCAATCAGACATTACACAGATCCGGAGACCTTGGAACACTCAGAGCTAAATGGGATGCGTCCATCAAATCCCTCTCCTCATGGCTTATGGAAGGAGGCAGAAAGAGTGAAAGGTCGATGTTAACAATGCCAGATTTCATTGATTTTTAATTTGATATTTTATTTATTTATTTATTTTTTTGCTTGTTTGTTTTGTTTTGGATATAGCCAATAGAGGACACCACAGAAAAAAAGCTTTCTAAGTCAACCGGAAAAACACACATATGAACTCACAGAGACTGAGGCAGCATGCACTGGGTCTGCAGGATCTGTACCACATGAGGTTCTAGAGCTGAAGAGGGGTGGCACACACCACACAGCTTGGTTTGTCTGTTCGTTTTCTTTGTGTTTTTGTTAGTTTTTAAAATGCTAATAAATTGTTATTAATCTTTTCTTCAATTTCACACTTATTTTATTATTATTATTGTTCCTGAAAGAACTCCCTGAGAGGATGGAATTCCCTTGTCTTAATTGACAACCACAAAGGGATCCTTTAATTTCAGCAACAATGCAACTGAACTAGTAAAGAATGAATTTTATCTCTTAATGAAAATTATCTTTCTTTCTTGATTTGCTAGCTAGATGATGATGAGTTCTGTTGGAGACGTGAATATGGGCTCTTTTGAAAACTACTTACAAAGGATTCTTTCAGAAAATTTAAATTTATCTAATTTACTTTTCTGTATTTCTGCTCCTTTAAAAAAATTTGATAATATTTTGGTTGACATAATACACTGGGAGATCAATATGACAAACCACCAGGCATGTCATAAGCTCCTCAATGGCAAAGACTAGTTTAGAATGTTTGAACTTTATTTCTGTCCACATGATAACCACAGAAATTCTAAGAATGGTGTCCACAGATACGGTTCTCTATGATTAGTGAAGACATGGTTCTGAAACACAGTGAATTTCTTGATCTTCTGTTCATTTGTTTGTTTGTTTAGCTAATCAGCATTAATGATGATGGCATAAAGACTTTTTTTAAAAAATCAGAAAAATGAAATTCTGGATGTAGTTTATCAATCATTAACTTTCCAGTCTTTTACTTAAATACATTTGGAATTTTGGTTTTAAGTTAAAATAAAAAAAATGGAAACAAGTACAATCTCATATTTTGGCAACAAGAAAAGTTTAGAGAACTATGATTGTACTTTAAATAGGACTAGTGAATGCAAACCTACAATTGTAGTGGTGCTGTGGGAATGAGCTCACTGTAGGAAACGCTGTGTGGGTAAAAAAATGCCTTACTCCAGGGCCTCTGGCACCAGATCACAGCTCATTTTCCGGGAGAAATGATGATTTAGTTCTGGTAATTGGAGTACAATGTTTTCAATCTATTATCATCTGTATATTTCCTGGATTTATTTTCATATATTTCTATAAATACAACAAGATTATGTGATGCTCTCCCAAGTTTTGATCCAAAGTATATATAAAGCAATTGTTTCATATGTGTGTTGTAGTCTGTGTGTGTGTGTGTGTGTGTATGTGCATGATTTCTTTTTTCTTGCAAAGTGAGTACATATTTAGACCTAGTGTCAGGATGATCAAGAGCTTGGATAACTGTTTCTATTTACTGATGTGCATGTTTTATATGAATTTATATTCTAAATACTTTACTTCATTTATAAAGGTGTGCAAAACAAGCTCATAACATGTTTGTTAAGCATTTGAATGATAAATCATATACCTCTAAAATTAATTATCACAACCTGTCCTAATGATTCTGTTAGTAACTTCTTTTTTGGGATCGTAACACATTTTTGTTAATTTAGAATTTTCTATATTGTAACATACAACTTATTAAATATTTTCTGGGAATAGAGGATACATTAAACCAGCTGGCTGAAAATATAACAAGAGTCAATCAATTGCAGGGAAGACAGAGTAGGACCACTTAATTCAAGAATCAGTGCTGGGCACTTATAATAACTAGCTACACAAATTTACAATTAAATGGAAGTTCATTGTGACATAGAAAAGAAGGATAAGAGGCTTGGCAGTCTCAGTTATCACAGAATTTGTACAATTTATTAGGCATTCCTGCCTGCATCAGGGACATCTGTATAATAATAAACACACAAGTACACACATAATATAGGGACTTGAGAAACTGTTTCTCATTTTGTCTGACTAGTGGAAGGAAACAGTGACCACAACCAAATGGTGTTGCAACAGACAGGACTCTGACTTATCTCAACTTTAAAGCTAAAGACAGTTGCCAGAGTAAAGGTAGATTGTGATACCTGTGAAACAACTGAAAAGCCACTGAATCTCACAAAAAAAAAAAAAAAAAAAAAAAAAAAAAAAAAAAAAAAAAAAAAAAAAAAAAAAAAAAAAAAAAAAAAAAAAAAAAAAAAAAAAAAAAAAAAAAAGAAAAAGAAAAAAGAAATAGAACAAGGTATTTTCTTTCCTGGAGAAAATAAAATTTAGAGCATTACAGGTGTGTTAATTTACAGAGGGCCACATAAGGGTAAGTCCTATGTACTCGATAAATTGTTGCTTTGTAAAAATGAAAAAAAAAAAAAAGAAAAGAAATGAAAAATCTAAGTATTCCCACTTACCTCAAATAAACAAATAAACATTGGGTAACAATTATATTTATAAGAATTTTGAATGTGAGTTTATTAAACTTCTATGAACTACAATGTAGAGCACACACTTAAAAATGAGTAAAAACTAAAATTAAGAACATGACTGGCGAAGTAGTTCCAGTTCAACATGGATGTCATGGTTAGGCTGAAATGACGTTAACTTCCTGTCTGTAAAAGCTTAAGAACTGAAAGATCATCCATCTCTGGTAATACTAACTGCTTACTTTAGTGCCTAGGATCATCTATGAGATGGCCCTCTCAAGGAAAATTACATAGAATATGGTATGTTTGGATCAAGTTTCACTGTTAAGTGACAAGAATCTTAAGAACTACATCAACTATATTTTCTAGTGAAATAAAAAAAAAGTTATTTTGAGATAAACATACAAAGTATAAAATTAAATTTGATTAAAAAATAGAATAAAGTTTCCTTAGACTTAGAATTGAAAGAAAATTTCTAGTATACACACACACACACACACACACACACACACGCACACACACACACACATATATATACACATAAAAAGAGACAGAATAAAGAAAACACCTGAGGAAACAAAAAGATTTATTTTTATAACAAGAGGGTAGCAAATGATAGGAAATAAAACTCATAGACTACCAAGCAAGATTTAAACACCAACAATTACACCAAAAATAAAGGGAATCCATTTATTTGTATAGTTAGAGGCAGAATACAAAGTTATTTGAAAGTCAAACAAAATATATAATTTTAAAGCAATATAAATTTAAGAAATTTGTTAATTATTACTTGTTAGGAATCATGAAAATAAAAGGCTTTTTACTACCCAAATACTTAGAATTAAAGTTCTTATTGGTACACGTAATTTAAACTAAAATTCTGATAAAATACAATTTGAAAGACTCTTAGTCAAGTAAAAAACCAAGAAACTTAATTTCCAGTACATTCACTGAAATTTCTATACAGTTGAATATCATATTATATAAGAGCTTGGATATAGATATGCACACATAGATAAGTAACCTTGCATATTAACCCAATGATAAAAATTCATCTTATTCTGTTATTTTTATTTAAAAAAAGAATTAGCTGTATGTAACAGATATGAGTACAATATTCTATATGCTTTTAGCATAGTTAAAATGAAGACTTACAGCAATAACAACCAAAAGGATGGGAGAGGCATTCATGAATGTACGGGTGAAATTATAGAAGATAAAAAACACTTCATTGATAATTGCATTTTGACTAAAGATGCGTATTGATGGCTTTGGTATTACTTAAGACTTTTTCATGTTTAAAAGGGAAATTCGTAAAATGGAAATTTCTTATCTATTAATATACAAGAAGCTTCTTTGTGGACGCGATATTGTTGAGTGGCAGTGAAACCTATAAGAGGTAGTGCATTGTAGGAGAAATGTATTATTGAACAAGGAGAGCTTTGTTCTTTTTCCTCTGCTTCCTGGCTCACAAGGTAAGTAGTATTGCACTTATATATACTTCTGCCCTGTTGTGCTGCCTTACCACAGGTTAATCTATAGTGATGTGGCCATTTGAATATTGATCACAATCTCTAAAATTTTCAGCATAAATGAAGTTTTCTCCTTTTATGTTATCAAACAAAATTAAATGTTTTGTTATGTTAGTCATAATCTCCAAAAATAAAATTGAAGACATTCTTAACAATGTTTCTATAGGTTTTGGACAGTGAAAATTTTTGTTGCTCCATTTTAATTATTATTGTTGTTGTTATTATTTTATTATTATTGTTAATTCATTAATCATTTTTTACAGTCCAGTCTTTATTGCCCTCCTGATCCACCCTTTAAATGTTCCAGCTCCCATAATTCCTCCACCTCCAATTTCCAAGAGGATGTCTCCACTCACCCACCTCTACCCCAGCTGACCTCCCCATTCCCTAGGACTTCAAGTCTCTTGAGGGTTAGGTGCATTTTCTTTCACTGAGTCAATATCCAGGAGTCCCCTGATGTATATGTGTTGTGAGCTCATATCAGCTGGTGCATGCTACCTGGTTGGTTGCTCAGTCTCTGAGAGATCTCAAGGCTCCAGGTTAGTTGTTAATGCTAGTCTTTCTATAGGGTCGTCATCCCTCTCAGGTTCTTCCAGCTTTTCCCTAATCCAAACACAGGGGTTACCAGTTTCTGTCCATTGGTTAGGTGTAAATATCTGCATCTGACTCTTATAGTTGCTTGTTGGGCCTTTCAGAGGGCAGTCATGCTAGGATTCTGTTGGTAAGCACACCATAGTATGAGTAATAATGGCAGGCCTTGGGGCCTACTCTTAAGCTGTATCCATATTTAGGCCTGTCACAGGATCTCCTTTTCCTCCGGCTCTTCTCCATTTTAGACCATGCATTTCTTTCAGAAAGAAACAATTCTGCGTCAGAATTTTTGATTGTGGGATCGAAGCCCCATCCCTCTACTTGGTGCCCTTTCTTTCTACTGGAGGTGTATTCTAGGAGTTCCCTCTCAATGGGGCATTTCATCTAAGATCCCTCCCTTTGATTCCTATGAGCCTTTCACCTCCCAGGTCTCTGGTATATTCTAGAGAGTCTCCCCACCTCCTACCTCCCAAGGTTACCTGTTTCAATTCTTTCTGCTGGCCCTCAGGGCTTCAGTACTGTCTTTCCCCAATATCTGATCATGTTCCTCCTTTCCCCTCCCTCTTCCCTTTCTCACTCAGGTCCCTCCTGCCTCACTCACACACCCCCATGATTGCTTTTTTCTCCCTCCCAAGTGGTATTCAGGCATTCTCACTTGGACCCTTCAGCCTGTTAACCTTTAGTTCTGTGGATTGTATCCTGGGTATTCTGTACTTTTTTGGTTAATAGCCACATATTAGTGAATATACACCATGCATGTCCTTTTGAATCTGAGTTACCTCACTCAGGATATTTTCTAGTTCCATCCGTTTGCCCACAAAACCCATGATGTCCTCCTTCTTAATAGCTGAGTAGTATTCCATTGTGCAAATGAACCACATTTTCTGTATCCATTCTTCTCTTTTGGAACATCTAGGTTGTTTCCAGCTTCTGGCTATCACAAATAAGGCCACTATGAACATAGTGGAACACATTCCCCTGTGGCATTGTGTGGCATCTTTTGGGTGTATGCCCAGTAGTGATATAGCTGGGTCTTCAGATAGATCTATTTCTAATTTTCAAAGGAATGTCCAGATTGATTTCCAGAGTGGTTGTACCAGTTTGTAATCCCAATGGAGGAGTGTTCCCCTTTCTCCACATCCTCGCCCACATGTGTTGTCACCTGAATTTTTGAACTTACTGTTTTGATTGGTGTAAGGTAGAATCTCATGGCTGTTTTGATTTGCATTTTCCTGATCAGTAAGGACTTTGAAAATCTTTAAGTGCTTCACAGCCATTTGAGATTCCTCTGTTGTGAATTCTGTGTAATTTTATATTCCCATTGTTTTGATTGGGTTGTTTGGGTTTCTTGGTAGTTAGATTCTTGAGTTCTTTATATATTTTGGATTAGCCCTCTATCAGATGTGGGGTTCGTGAAGAGTTTTCCAAATCTGTAGGTTGCTGATAATCAAAGTTTTACTTATCTATAAACAAAATAAACACTATAATGACTCACCTAGCAAAATATAGTCACCGGTGTTATAGTAGTATAGACATTCTAGGAGTAACCTAGCAAATTGCTTTTGGATTTCACATCCACTACAGAAAACAAAACTCATGCCTAGTACTGTTAACCAGGACCAAAATTCATGACTAAATCATAGAACCTAGGAAACAATGAAATTCTATTATTTCATTAAGCACGATTACTGAACTTCTTTCTAAAGTATTGTTTTTATTCTCACAGCTTAGTATAACCCTCAGAGCTTTTCAAAGTAGTGATAAATACAGAGACCTAAAAGTAGTCAATGTTCAGATAATAAAAGTCTGTGGATGCTCAGCTCTAAAGAGAACATGTACATTACTACTCTTCTCATAAGATTCAGTGGCAGACAAGGCTGAAAAGTCATAAGAGCCAATTTGAAACTATTTTTCCTATATAATAAAGACAATTATTACACATACAAATTCACAGAAGCTGGGTCTATATACGTAAGATATGCTAAATTTTAAGCTGGACAAAATCCTAATATGGGTTGAAGAGAGGATCTTGAAGATCCACCCGTATCTGAGTTATTGGTGGAGCTATTGAATATAGCTGGTTCTAATGAGAGGTGATCTGTTTTCTTCAGCAATGCTGTCTCTGAGAGGTTACATTTGTACACTCTGGAAGCACTAGGTAGACTCAGTGAAGAAATTTCTTTATTTTTTGAAGAATTAAAAGAGAGAAACGGCACAACAAGTAAGGAGCGAACGAAAGTGGAGTCATAGATGAGAAAATGAGGAAGAGGGAATGGAAGGATAGTTTGATCAGAACACTTATAGGCATGGATTAAACCCTCAAGCAATGAAAAGATATTGAAAATAACTGTTGATAAACTCTATGGTTTTACTTAGAAAACTAATCAATTTAATATAAGAATTTTTTCATAAGCAACTTAAAGTGCATATTTAGGTTGGAATCCTTTGGAATTGTATTTCTTTGACTGTTTCACCAATTTTACTTTTTCCCAGTGAATTATCTTTGTACAAACCTAGGACCTAGAACACTGTGTTTAATGTCAAGCCAGGTGATATCTATGCTTTTAGCTACCACCACTGTTAAGACCTTCAGAAGGAAGGTTTTTTTCAATGAGATGAGAGAGATTTGTGTTCTCCATGTCTCTCTGACCTTCCTGGAACAATAGAAAAACAATTAGATTCTTTTATTTACTGATTAATATTAAACAATGCGAGCTGTATAGGTATTGTTGGGTCATACCTAGCAAGAGCCATATCTTTTAGGGCTTCTTTGACAGAATTTAGAGCTTGAACTGCTTCTGGGGACAGTGATCTTGGGGAGAAGGGACTTTTGTCTCCTTTCTTGAGGTTGAAGAGGGGTTGAAGGGTGATTGTGGGAAGGGGGAGCCGGGGCTGAAGCCAACTCAGGTTGCCCAAAAAGCTCTGGAGAGAGGCAAGCATTAATTTTTGAGGGAAGGAAAGGATGGGTTTGAGGGGGCGTATTGAGGTAAGAGAGATCTCTGTTCCTAAAAATGCAATGGGCGGAATTAGTTGGATTTTATGAGGGGCTATTTTGAATACTAGGGCACATAGAGAAGGTAATAGTTGGTCCTTAATTTGGGAAGGGGAGGTAGAAGGGTCTCCCCAAGCCAATACAGCATCCATGCAATGAAAAATATTGAGTCCCCTTTTTAAATGGGGTTTTAATGCAGTGGCTACAGTCTCCTGACAAATGGTTGAACTGTTAGCCATTCCCTGTGGGAGGACAGTCAATTCGTATTATGAGGCTGGGCCAGAATTGTTAATGGGGGGTACTGACAATGCAAAATGTTCACAGTCTCTGGGATGGAGAGGCATCGAGAAAAAACAATCTTTTATGACTATTGCCAATAAGGGTACATTGGCAGGGATGGCTGAGATGTGGGGTAGCCCTCTTTATGGGGAGCCCCAGACTCGCATGGTTTTGTTAATTGCCCTCAAATCTTGTTATAATCTCCATCCCCCTTAATTCTTTTTTAATAGGAAATACAGGGGTGTTCCATGGACTGCAGGAGGGGTGGATATGCTGCAGCAATAGCTGTTCTTCTACCAGCTGTGTGAGGGCTCTAAGCTTCTCCCTTGATAGAGGCCACTGTGGAACCCTGACAGCTTCATTGGAGAGCCAATTGAGGCAGAGATTATTAAATTTAACAGTGGCCCCTAGAATTGGGGGTGATTTGGAGGAGGGTATTTAGGATCTGCTTCGGTATTATTTTCTTTATAGGCAATATCCTTTATTGTAATGTGATCTCTTTCTGGTTGGGTTGTAAGAACCACCTCTAAGCCTTGTAAGATATCTCTCCCTAGGAGATTGGTAGTCACCTGAGCCACCGGGGGCTTATGAGGCCAGTAGCTCCATCCAGATCTTCCCACCTGTAGGCCTGCTTGGTGATAAAATTGTGGGAGGTACCCCCTACGCCTAGGACCTGGGGCCCAGGGATTAGTTGCCAGTCACATGGGATCTATTGCTGTCTTAAAATTGACTTGTCTGCTCCTGTATCAATAAGACATTTGAATTGTTTATGATCTATTTTAACAGTTAGTTTTGGATGGGAGCCTTCTGAAATGCTGGACACACACAAGGTTTCTATGGGATTATCTGTCCCTCTTACTGTCGGGGCTGAGGGCTGCCCCGTCTGAAATTTAAAGGCTTTAGTGGCTTACCATCCTTATCACGTGTAGCAGTACAGTGTCTCCTCCAGTGGAAACCGTTTCTGCAGTGGGGACAGATATACTTAGGGGGGTTAGAGTCTGTTATGGGTGGAGAGTTCTGTGGGCATTCATTCTTCTAATGCCCTGCCTCTCCACAACTGAAGAAGCTCCCTTCTGTTTTTAATGCTGCTACAAATGCCTGAGCCATAGATGCTGTCTGGTGTGACGCTGTCCCTATATCTCGAGTAGCCATAATCCACCTATAGTGATACTCCTCCCGGAGACCCAGGCAAGCCAGCCTGGATTCAGAAGTTATTGCTTCCCAGACAATTGTTTTAAAAAGGAGCTCTCTGGCCATACAATTAGGGATTTTTTCTTTCTAGACTCATTTTAGTTCTAAGAATAAAATCAGATAAAGGTTCTCCCAGCTTTTGGTGGAGAGAGAGCAGGGAGTAGGCAGACTCTTGTGACCCTGAGGGTGGGATCAGTCTTTCCCAGGCCCAAGTCGCACATAATTCAACTTGCTCGTAATAACCTGCAGGCTGATTAGTTAGCCTAGCCCCAGTAGAAAACTCTTCCTGGCCAAAGAGTTCATTAAAACCCCATGGGGTATCACCTCTCTACTGATTCTGCCTCACTTGCTGATGGCATTCATCTCTAAATAAGGCTTCCCATTCCAAAAACATTGGGCCAGGAAGGGAAGAATGGCAATTATCCCTCCAGTCTTGGGGGGTGTTTAAGTTGGCAACATGTATCTGTAGGAGAGATTTTGTCTAGGGTGTATGGATGCCCTCTTCCTTCACTGCCTGCCTGAGTTATAAGTCTGAGGCTTGGAGTGGGTACCAATTGAGTGGTTTAGCTCAACTGGGGTTGATATTAATCGGGAATGCTTGAGCATTATGGATTTCTAGCTCCATATCAGACTGCTGAGTAGCATGGGAGGTGGGGTTAGTTTTTGCAAGAGAGTCTCAGACATTGCAAATCTGTTGGATGGTAGAAAGGGGAGGAGGGAAATCTCTCTCAGGTCGGATGGGGGGTGCTGTAGGGGGAGAGGCAGACAGAAGCTCCTTTGTTTTGTTAATGGAGCCTTACCCTTGAGTGGGAGAGGAAGGGGCTTGAGGAGCAGAAGGTTTGTTTAGTGCTTCCTCCAGGGCATAAGGGGGGGGTGGTGTTGGTAAATGGATTTTATTTCCCTTATATGTTGGGTAAGGGCTGTGAGATCCGAGGTAGGGTGGATCTAAGTTCCTTGATTATTGGGTTCATCTGATTGAGGAGGTTCAGGAGCTGCATTGCTATCAGCCTGTCCTACTATTCATTGTCAAATTGCAGCTAAGATTGGCAGAAAATCATGGGAGGGTGTTTTTCCTTCTTGGGTATTTCTGCTTTTAATGAGAGAAGCTACTCAGGCCCATGAGTCTGGGCTAATGATGTTATCATTGTCTGTGATTGGTGCTGTCTTAAGGACTTCTTCCCAAAATCAGGAGGCTTGTTTTTTTGGCTACTTTTATTCAGTGGGATTTTACAAGGGCACAAATATCCCTTGTCTGGGGAGATTTTTTCTATGATTGTGAGCTCCCCATGACAGAAAAGAAGAGGAACACTTTCGAATAGGAACGTTCCCTTGGCCTATTGGCTTTGGGGGATTCCACAGAGGCCCAAAACGCTAAGCCTTTCTGCAGATTTGTGATCTGGCCACCACCCTTTGGCCTTTAACTGGTTCCTAAGTTACCCATTTTTTTGTTTGTTTGTTTGTTTGTTTGTTTGTTTTAAGAGATGTTAGATAGAGTCTTTGCCACTGCCCATTTGGGCCATCAGAATCCTGACAGAGGTTAGAAAAACCTTTAGCCAACATCAGAGAGGAGCTCTGGCCAGAAGGCTTCAATTGCTCCTCTAGCTTATCCAAATTCACGCAATGGCACAGACTGAAAGCACAGCAGGAAAGGACAGGTCTGATTTTGAGGGGCTTACCCTTCCTCAGTATCCATTCAGTGCAGTCAGATCACCGTTCGAGCAACACGTTGGTCATGTCAATTGTTGGGCTGCGGCAGGGGGAGGGAGTGCAAGCAGGGACAGAGTGTTCTGGTCCCTGTCCCTGTGGAGGCCATCAAGATGCTGTTCTCGCTCAGCACTTGCTTCCCCGTGCCAAGTCAGGTCCTGGTCACAGCACAATCCCCACGAGATCCGCCTGTTGGCTCATGAGCCATGTTGAGTCAGGTCCTGTCTGCAGCGCGATCCCTACGAGATCCGTGGCTGTTGTCAGCGCACAACCCACTGCTTGGCCCAGAGAGCGGATCTCTTTTCAGGCCGAAAGTGTTACAGTTCATTGGACAAAGGGCTCTTGGACACCGAAGCAGTTTTGCACCTTTATTCCTTCTGGATGGCGGGTGGCGGGTTCACGTGAAAGTGGGCAGAGCAGGCAGGTGGAGCAGAGAGAGAGTGCTACTCAGGTTTGGATGATCTGATATACTGTTTGGGAGGGGTCAGGGGTTTGGCAACTGAGAATTTCCATTGGTTTTTTCTGGGGACTTTGTAGTGCCTCATTTGCTTGTGGGACATGCAAGGCCTCTCTCTATACAGGGGTGATAAAAGCTGTAGCTGTTTTACAGGAGTGTTCTGGGAGTGTTGGCCAAAAACATAATCTGGTCCCTCATGAAAATTTCACGGGGTCTTCCAGAATGTTTAGCCTGTGCTCAACCAGGTGTCAGCTTGCCTGCCACAAACTACTGCCCCACACTATTCTTCATAATGTTTTGTGTTTACAGAATCTTAAGATGTTTTTAATTATACATTGTGAAAATAGAAGTCAATGCAATGCAAAACAGATTCATGTTTGATTTTACTTCTATAAATGCTTCAATATAAATATTACATATGCATTTTACAAGGTGAGTATAGACATGGTAAAGTTCCTCATTCACCTGAATGTTTCACTTCCTTTATTCCCATGTGAAATATACTTTGTTGTTATAACCACACAATTGGAAATTGTGTTATCTTCAACAAACAGGCAGTTTCATTTTTCTAATTTAATCTTCCCTATTATCAACATGAAAAAATGAAGTTCTATTTCAGAAGACTGATGCAGAGATTAAACAAGATAAAATATATCAACAGATTTAAACATTCACTCCAGAGAGTAAGTATTGGATGAAGTTTAGCTACAGTCAGGGGCTAAATATATCCCCAAGAGCAGTGTAAAGCCACTATCAGCTTTTCAAACACAGTAGTTGCAGTGTTTCTCTGGTAGAATTAGTGCTACCCCATTAAAGTGTTGTGAGTGACATTTATCTGGAAAATAGAGATGTCAGTCTAAAATACTAAAGTTGGAGACTGAACTCCTTACATTAATCATTGCTCCTGAGTGGATGCTGGGCTACTGGCTAAGGTCTAAATTTGAGATAATCTGATTAAAAACTAAGAGCATGTCCCTGTGAGCATTTATTCCTCCTCAATGTAAGTGTCTGCCAGGGGTTGTCAGCTATAATTATGATGATTAAGATGTTTTTGTGTGATACTATTTTGTTAGAAGAAAGGCTTCTTACTCATTAATTAATAGGCATTTGTGTGCATTACCATTTTAATCTGAATTTTCAATTTTCAAATTCCTGAGTTTGGTGGATTTTTTTTTCTTCTAAAACAGTTCTATTTGGAACCAAGAAAATCATTTATAAAACAGCAGAAACTATGGTTGAAATGACTCGTTTCTGCAGATGCGCCTCAAAGGTAGGACTGTCACAAGGAAAGCTATACAACTCAACAACACCATCACTCAAATCATTTTTCAAATAGTCATTTGGAATTTGGGTCTTCAGACACCCAGGGAGAAGTGGGATGCAAAGCAATTAGCAAGTGCTTGTGAGGTGATCATCAAAGTTTAAGAGGACATCATCAACCTCTTACTACAGTTGTAATTTTCTCTGCTTTGACTTATCAGTATCCAAGAAGGATGGAAATGAAGACTCAGACACTTACTTGATCACCAAACTAGAGGTGAGGAATTGTAGAGATAGCAAGGACCAGAGTTCAGCTTCCTAGAGCTCTTGTAAATACTGAATGAGAGTGGTATCCCACCTGTAATTCCAGGGTTCAGTAGAGATTAAGAAGATTCCCGGAACAAAATGGCCAGTTAGACTAGCTGATATTATTAGCTCTGGGTTCAGATGGGAGAGTTGGCCTCAATGTCGAAAATAGAGAGTGATCTAGAATGATTTCCAGTATGAACTGCACACCTTCACACACACATACCTACACAGAGAATGTGCCCCCTAGACGCATTACAAAATCACATACAGAAGTAAAGTATATATAATATGTAAAATATGGATCAAAATACATGTTGAATATATACAATGCAATGATAAATAAATGACAATATATTAGGAGATAATAGAACTAATATAAGAAAGTCAAGGGAGAATGTGAAGAAATTGTGCATGATAAGATCAGAATGAGGTATTCTTTTTGCAAAGGTCAGTCTGGAAAGAATTTCTGGCAAAGTGGTGTGTGCACTAACATCTAATTTTTTCAATAGTTTATATCTCAGGTTCTCCAAGATAATATAAATCAAATATTCTATGCTCCTTGAGATCAAATGACAATTGATCAAGATTCAATTCAATAAAAAGGTTAACATTTTCCTTTCAGAAGGAGAGAGAAACCATTCTGCTTTTTTTAATGGGCTTACAACACTAAATAATTTTCAGGGATGAGTACTCGTTCACATACAACACCATAGGACAGCTGAGCTGACAAGTCAACATAACAACAACAAAAAAATGTTTCTTAGATCATTGGTTTAAACATACGATGCCATTGGTAGAATTTTATTATCAAATTAAATTGATAATGGATGCTCATTTAGATCATATCTCCAGGAAAACCTGACAATTGAATACAAATGAAATGTACTAGAATTAGCCCTTTGATGTTTATATTATTCCTGTTGTTTCATTAATTCTTTTATTAAAGCTAAGGTGGCAGAAGATAATATATTAGCCACTCTTCTATTTCTGTGAAGTGACACCAAAAACAAGTTAAGTCTTGCAAAATAAAACATTCAATCTGGTGCTTGCTTACAGTTTCAGACATTTAGTATATTATCATCATGGTGACACTTTGACAGGCATTGCAACAGTATCTGAGACCTTTACATCTTGATTTTCAGGAGAGAGAGAGGGGGAGAGAGAGAGAGAGAGAGAGAGAGAGAGAGAGAGAGAGAAGAGACAGAGAGATTTAGAAAGATAGAGAGTCAGAGATAGAGACAGTGACAAACTGGGTTGGCCTGGAATGGTGTTTCACATCTCAAAGACCTTTCCTAGTAACACAACTCTTCCAACAAGGCCACACCTACAAAAACAAGGACCTAACTCCTAATTCTTCCCTGATAGCTCACCATTTGGAACAAAACACCAAAATATGTCAGCCTATGAGAGTCATTATTCAAACTACCTCAGCCCCATCAATTATTTGATTAGGCAATGGAGTGGGAAGTACTTGGAAAAGTCTGACTTACTAACAATTCCACTAATTTATTGATTCATTAACTAATTTGGAATTACCTGTGAGTCAAATGTTCAGTGTAGAACATTTGCATTCTCAGATATGGGCATTGTTGAGCTACATGATCTAGGAAGTGATGGATTTTCTTTTCTTTTTTTTTTTTTTTTTTCTTAAAGCACTCTTTATTTGGTAAATACAAGTAAAAAGCATCTAGTACCAGTATGTATGCTGCATCAGGACTAAGTCTCCAGTGACAATCAGTTTGACATAATTTGATAATCAGGGTTTCCTCAGAGATTTAAAGCTATTCTCCTTTTGTCAAGATTTGTTACCAATCTCTGCGTTTATATTCTACAATGTCAATAGGGAACTCAGGTACTTGGAGCAGAGAAGGAAGGAGAAAAAAAACGTTTCCAAGTCATTAACCTGTGCCCATCAGATGACAAATCTTATTCCCTGTCTTTCTAACAGCACAGCATCTTCCATTCTCAATACATTAAATGGATGGCTATGTGCTTGTGAGACTGATATCAAATGCTCTCAGGCTCGTACTTTGTGCTATTTCCTTGACCCTCTTAGGTGCAAGAGTACTTGTGATTCTTCCAAGGGCAGCTGGAAGATGTACAAGAAAACGGTGTCCTTCATATGTACAGTTAACTCTTCTCACAGTCTTTACCCAGAAGGGGACGGAAAAAAAAAAAAAAAAAAAAAACAAGCTAAGGTTTGAACTCCCCAATGAACCCAGGAGTTCAAATATTCATTTTCACCTTTTAATTGAAAATAAAATTTCTCATACAACATATCCTGTGTACTGTCTGGTTTTGTATGTCAACTGAACAAAATGGAGTTATCATAGAGAAAGGAACTTCAGTTGATAAAATGCTTCCATGAGATCCAGGTGTAAGGCATTTTCTCAATTAGTGATCAAGAGGGGAGGGCTCCTTCTAGATGGTGCCATTGCCGGGCTGGTAGTCTTGGATTCTATAAGATAGCAAACTGAACAAGCCAGGGGAAGCATGCCAGTAAGTAACATCCCTCCATGGCCTCTGTATCAGCTACTACTTCCTGACCTGCTTGAGTTCCAGTCCTGACTTCCTTTGGTGATGAACAAGAATTTGGAAGTATAAGCTAAATAAACCCTTTCCTCTCCAACTTGCTTCTTGATCATGATGTTTGTGCAGGAATAGAAACTCTGACTAAAACAAATTGGTACCAGCATAGTGGGGGTATTCCTGTGACAATCTGACCATGTTTTGGGGAGGACTGTGGAAGGACTTTGCAACTTTGGGCTAGAAGATCTATTTGATGTTAAGAGCTCTGTGGGATGTTGTGTATGAACTTGGAAGATATTGTTGAGAACAGTGCAGAAGATGGAGCCCTGGCTTGTGAACTTTCAGAGGGAACATTAAGGATTCTTATCAGAGCCAATGCTATTTTGATTGTGAAGATTCTGTGGTTTTGATTAGCTGGGGCTGAACAATCAGCTGTAATTAAAAATATAATGGAACTAATAAAGCAAAAACTTTGCATTACTGGGACTATTGAGGCTGTTTAGCTGGAGCTAAGAAATTAGTGGTGATTAAGAAGAGACCAGCAGCATTGAGGTGAAATCTTCTGGAAAGTATCTTCTGAGAGCACAGAAGCTGCATTCCAGAGATAGCCAAGGTTGTACCTTGTGCTGTGGCTGGACTTGGTAATGTGTAAGTGTCACATTGAGGTGGTACTGGTTTTGAAGGTACGAAAGGGTCATAAAGACCAACTGAGACTTGCACAGTGAGAAGCCACCGAAGTCCCTTGGTAAAGGTGCAGCCTCAGTTGCAATTGATGGCCTAGGACTGAAAGGGTCATGCAAAGGAGTTGAGGTTTGGCACCATAAAGAGAGCCTATGAGAGGAATTGGTGAAGCCTAGTTACAGAGGAAAACAGCAGTGTTTTCAAGATGCCAATACCATGAGATGACCACCAAGAACAACAGCAACATGGAGTACAGGCAGCTGGATCTTAGAAGACAAGTGTGTGCTACAAAGGGCAAAGCTGGAGAAGTGCCATAAGCCCTTGGAGGAGTCCAGAAGATTGTGAATGGATCCCAGATATTGGACAATTGGAGTTTGATTTTGCTTTCAATTGTGATTGTGCCCTGATATTTTTCCCTCTTCAAGAAAGAAGGTATTTAATGGAGCTCACAGTTCAGAGAATTTGAACTTTTAAAAGATTTTGAATTTTAAAAAAATTATTGGATATTTTAAAGGGATGAACTTTTCATATGGAAGAGTGTGGGACTTTTAAAGTTATTTAGATCTTGGGTATGAATAAGAAAGTAAAGGTCTAGGCTTAATAGTGATGTGTTTGCACGTCAAGTTGACAAGGGGTCAATTGTACTAGCTGGTTTTGTGTGTCAACTGACACAGGCTGGAGTTATCATAGAGAAAGGAGCTTCAGTTGATAAAAAGCTTCCATGAGATCCAGGTATAAGGCATTTTCTCAATTAATGATCAAGGGTGGGAGGGCCCCTTGTGGGTGGTACCATGTCTAGGTCTGTAGTCTTAGTAGTCTTGGGTTCTATAAGAGAGAAAGATGAGCAAAACAGGGGTAGAAAGCCAGTAAGTAACATCCCTCCATGGCCTCTGCATCATTTCCTACTTCCTGACCTGCTTGAGTTCCAGTCCTGACTTCCTTTGGTGATAAACAGCAATTTGGAAGTGTAAGCCGAATAAACCCTTTCCTCCCCAACTTGCTACTTGGTCATGATGTTTGTGCAGGAATAGAAACCCTGACTAAGACATCCCAATTACAGTTTTTCCTCCCTCTACTCCTCCCAGTTCCACCCCTTTCCACCTCCACTGCCACCTAGATCCACTCTCTTTCTTTATCTCTCTCGCACATATACATACACAAAACAACAAAATTTTCTAAGTTATAATAACCAAATATGACTGATGGTTTGAATATGCTTGGGCCAGGGAGCAGCACTACTTGGAGGTGTGGCCTTGTTGGAATATGTGTGGCCTTGTCAGAGGAAGTATGTTACTAAGGACATGGACTTTAAGACCCTTGTCCTAGCTTCCTGGAAGCCAGTCTTCACCTGCTTGTCTTTGGAACAAGATGTCGTACTCTCAACCAGTGCCATGCCTGCCTGTGTGCTATTGTGATCCCACCTGGAACACAATGGACTGAACCTCTGAACCTGTGAGCCAGTCACAATTAAATGTTGTTCTTATAAATGTTGCCTTGGCCATGGTGTCTGTTCACAGCAGAGAAACCTTAACTAAGACAATGCCAATATATAGTATAATAAAATAAACAAAAGAACCACATCAAAGTTAGATAAGGCAAACCAACAGAGAGAAAAGAGCCCAAGAGAAGACACAAGAATCACACGCCTCCTTGTGCATACAATCAAGAATTTCTCAAAAATTCTAAACTGAGAGATATAACAAAAAGAAATTTATGCATCTCTGTGCACAAAGCAGATCTCTGCCTGTTGCTGCACTTTCTGTGAGTTCAGATGAGATTTGTTTCAGGTTTTTTATGTGATCAACATTTAAAACAACAACAACAAGCCCCTATGAGGACACTATGAAATCCCTATCTGCAAGCTACCAGAGAAGCTTCAAAGACATCAACCTGTCAACATTCTGTTCTTTCTCTTCCAAACTTGGGCAGTGAGTGAAAGATGCATCTTTCTTAAGGCAGTGACCTGTTATAGGAGCCCTAAGAGCTACATGCCAAACAAGCAGACCATCATGTCTAATTGACACTTATAGGAGTTTGTCCTCTGCCTTGGAGATTTGAAGTCATTTTCTCTTCATTAGCATATTCTCATATAGAGGACTGCAGCCTCTTCTAAATAAGATCATATATCAGTGGAACTTTGTGCAGAGTTATATGTGAGCTTATCTGGCATGTAACAGCAAAACTATGATTAGGCCAAAGTGTGGAGCGCTCCTGAATAAAGAATCAAAGAATTTTTATTCCTAAATTAATGGATGTGGTGAGTCACATTTGTAATCTAAACACTTGAGAGGCTACACAAAGAGGACTATTATGTGTCCAATGCCTGTATGGGCTATATAGTGAGCCCCAGGCCAGCCTGAGCTACTGTCTGTGATCCTGTCTGAAAAAATGAATCTTGTAAGTGTGAGAACAAAAGGCAGTTTTGAGAAAGGAGATGCCATGAAATTATCATTCAGAACGAGCCTGAATTTTGAGAGAGACTCAGAACCCTGGGATTAAGGTGTGGTATTATCATTGTCTCTGCCTTAAAGTGAAGAGCAATTAGGATAGGCCATCATACTAGGGACAGCATGGCAGGCCATGTATAGGAAGAGTGAGAGTGACCCTTCCCTTTAAAAACCAGGAAGAACTGAATTAGGAGAGATAGTAATCATATATAGCAAGGTATGGCCTGAAGAAGTCTTTGAATCCTACCCAAGCTGTAGAAAAAAAAGTATTTCTGATATTTAAAAGATTCTAGAAGAAGAGGGTAATCTGCATATCTCATGGCCTATCTTGTGTGACTCCTGGTACAAAGACAAATAGTACATAAAAAAATAAACTTAATTTGTAGCTTCAGTGTCATGATGGTTGGGTAGGAGCATGGCCATCTAGCACATCTACTTTTTAAATTGACATGGGCCATCTAGTGATTTATGAAACAGAGAAAGCGACAGCTGGAGGGTGTGTGATTTAATAACAAATAAACAAACAGACAAATACATATAAAAATAAGAATAAATGAGATAGGATGATAAGTGAACTTGCAATTGAATGAAAACACTTTAAACTATTTTAAATTGAAATTGAAATTGCTTTTAGGATGGTAAGATTTTTTTGTAGGACTACCATAAACCACCCCAGGAATAAGTAATAGGCAAATTATGGAAAGTTTATCTCATTTTGGGGAGGTAGTTGATTCAAATAGGAGAATATCAGGTTATAAAACCTCATCACTTGAAAAGTTGGCAGCTTTCTGTTCATGCTTTTTGTCTGATACTGCTACCTACTTTCTCATCACTAGAAGATAGTTCTTCCATGAAAATAACAGATGTGTTTTACTGTACAATTCCATGTGCTATGTTCTACAACTTTTAACAACAAAATTGGGACTGTTCATTCAACAAAAGAGAAAAAAAGAAGCTTTCATCTTTTCATGGTATGTTGACACTAAAATTGACTTTGGTATCCTGTTTTGCTGGAAAATCTACTGGTCACAGAATTCTAGAAATCTATTTTTCCTTTATTTTTGTAAAATGACAAACTCTGATGGAATGAATCTGTTACTGTTCTGTCCCTTTACTTTACATTTCCAGAATGATGATGATGTACTTGAAGGTAAAGCCTCGACCTTGCTACAAAACAAGAAATGGATAGCTTAGTGAGAAAGCTAGGCACTTCTTTTGTACTATCTCCCCCCTCATTTTTGTTGTAACTTGCTATATTATCAAGGCCTAACAACATGCAGATTATTGTGCTGCATTGTGTGAAATTACTTCAAGTAAAACTTATATCATCTTTGCAGATTTCCCAGTGATGATCCAGAAGATAAAATGTGTTAATATTTATTACTTTACAAAAGCCACATATATCAAATATTTGAAAACACTGAAACAAAACAAAACCACTGAGTATATTTTGTATTATGTCTGTCATCCTTTATCCTGTCACAGCTTTTTCTTCCACGCTTCCTCTCTTGCTTATGATCTGATGATCCCAGAAAAAGAAACCAAATCAAGGTAAACAAAAGCTACAAAATAGTGCATTTGGCATAAGAATATTACATGTGATTTGAGTAGGTAAAAAGGCAGAATATCTGAACTCTACTTTTAATACTTGGTGTAGTTAGGAAGAAACATTTTCTTTAGGCTCACTTTGAGGAGTTTGGGGTCTTACGTTTAGAAATGTTCATGTTTCCCTGGCAAAATTAATGAAAAGATTGGAACAGTGGTTGTGGATTAATCAGAGATTTTCCCAGAATAACACGTAGATTTCATAGGTATAGCTCAGTAAAGTTAGCATTACACATATCTTTTGCTTTTCAGTTACTTGAGTTAGAATTTTCTGCAAATGCAAATGCACACCCATAGACATATGTGCTGTGATCACCTGCTGAGGGTATTCGGTCCTTATGCATTCATCAGAAACAAACTGAGTGTCAAGATATATGTTTGCATACACCTGTTTGGATGAGACTTGCCAATGAAGAAGGATATTATTATCTCTATAACCCTATGTATATATAAATTACTTAGAAGTTATCTCAATTTTAAATTAAAGAAAGAAAGCAAGAGTTGTGGTTTTTCGAATGATGCATGTTTTCTCATAGCATTTTGCTGAATGTTGTATTCATGTGGACACATTTAAATCACTTTGCGTGTGTTGTTTTTCAATACTGAACAATTCCCTTCATGAGACATATTGTCATGTTGATGCCACCAACATAATGTTATAATATGTCATAAAAAGCAAACCACACAGATTATGTTAAACACAGTTAATACTTGGAAGAGAATACCAACTTCACACGAAGTTGTGCTATGCCCATGTTTTTTGGTAGATATTGCTGTCTGCTCTCTGTTCATTGCTCTAGGCCACCTACTACCAAACCTGCAACATTGGAGAATTGCTTTCTATGATCTGCATAGTTCTTCCCATTTTGTATTCTTCCTTGATTTCTTGTCCTCTTTCCTTTCCTTATTACTACCAGGTCCAAAATAACTTTTTCTGTCTTTTCCAGAGACCATCTGCATAAACCTTGGGCTCAACAACTCTGGTCTTCACCTGGACTCATTTCCTGTTTTTAATAACTCATGTTGATAATGCCATTTTCCTAGTCTGAAATCTGGAATGGATAATGCTTCTTTATAAAGATTCCAAAAAGATATATAAGAAACACAAGTAGTTCAGATGATTATCATCCAGCATGTTCCCCCAAAACTACATATTATTTTAAACTATTTCTATTTTCTTCTTTCATCAAAATTCCAATATCTATGTTACTTTTTTTTTTAAGTGAAGAAAGGATTGTAAAATATGACTTAGTTTATAACATGGTGGAGGCAAATTAATCAATTATTAAGTTTGATGAAAAATATAAAGTTGCTAATTTTTTTAAAAGATATCACTTATTCAGGAAAATTTCCGTTTCTGTTTCTTATGACACACAGCTGCATTGACTTTAACATCAGCCTGGCTCACTTTTATCTTGCTTGTCCTTTTCTTGCTTCCATCAGCTACAAGATTTTGGATGAGAAGACTTAGATTTGGAAAGTAGCTAGGTCAAGTTCTGGGTCTCTCATAAATCCCACTTCCCAGGGCACTTTTTCTTCTGTTGAACAGAGCAGTGGTGTGTGAGGGAAAAGCCAGGAATACAGTTCTCTGCACTGGGACTGCTTGTTCTTTTATCATTAAGCTGTATTCCCTGTGATGAACTCCGAAGGAAAGCTGTTGATTACAGATTCCCTCATCCTCAGTTACTAACATCAAATTAATGAATTTCTTTTAAACTTACTTTACAAAGTAGTGGATTTACTTTTTTTCTTTTTAGATATTTTATTTATTTATATTTAAAATGATATGTCCTTTCCCGGTTTCCCACCCCGCGAAACCCTGTATCCCAACACCTCTCTCCCTGCTTCTATTAGGGTGCTCCCCCCACTTACCTACCCACTCCTGCCTTGTTGTGTTAAAGTGGTGGTGTGTGGGAGTCTTAAGTCCACTTCTTGGGCTCGGGCCTCTGAAGGAGACAAGGCACGATAAGTTTGACCATGTTCACCCCATAGCACCTCCAGGTGGGTGTAGGGCTGTGAGAAGCTGCAGGGCACTGCCTTGGGGTGGGAGAGCACAGCCTGCTGTCTGGGGGAATGCACGGAGCCAGCTCCATCTGGTTCTCAGGCTCTTGGACATCCCAGATTAGATGCCTCAGAAGAGCTGAGAATGAAGTGGGGGCCCACAGGTTGGAGCTAGCCCAGGGCTGAAGGGGAAAAGCAGGGAGAAGCATGGCTGAGTCATGCCAGGGACCAAGTCTTTGGCTTGTCACTGGCTAGCTGGTTTGGTTTGGTAGCGGTCTTGGCTGGGAACTCTGAGAGGCCTTATGTGGGAGATTAGACACTGCTCTTTAAAGGAAGGCCTGTTCCATCATTCCCCATGGTGGATCCAGATAAAGAGAGACAGTCCATGGTTTAAGGGTGTTTATTTTCAAGGCAGAGAGTGGTGATGAGTGAAACTGTACCCCACAAGCTCAGGGCAGGCCTGAGGTTAAAATACCTTTCATAGCAAGGAGTGGCTGGGAAGGGGAAGGGGAGCTTATTGGTTAAGTCTCTAGGTGTCTCATTAAAATGAGAATTGTTGTAAGGCTATGTAGTCATTACCTCTACCTGTGGAGGGTTTGGGGCTACGTGACTGATAGTCACAGACCTATGGAGAGCTGCATTCTCATGTCAGGAGCCTGGGACCCAGGAGCACAGCAAAATGCCTACTATCCCTTGTAGGGTTATCCCCTGCTGGGGATTCCCTACTGAGTCCCAGGGTTTTAAACATTAGCTCAACCACCACCCTGGCATCCCACTACACTGGGGCTTCAAGCTATCCCAGGACCAAGGGTATCTCTTCCGACTGATGTCCAACAAGGCCATCCTGTGCTACATATGCAGCTGGAGACATGGATCCCACCATGTATACTCCTTGGTTGGTGGTTTAGTTCCTGGGATCTCAGGGAGAATCTGGATGGTTGATGTGGATTTTCCTATGGGGTTGCAAGCCTCTTCAGTGTCTTCAGTCCTTTCTCTAATTTCTCCATTAATAACCCCATGCTCAGTCCAATAGTTTGCTGCAAGCATCTACCTTTGTATTTGTCAGGTTCTTGCAGAACTGCTCAGGAGGCAGCTACATCAGGCTCCTGACATCAAGCATTTCTTGGCATCCTCAACAGTGTCTGAGTTTGGTCTCTGTTTAGGGGTTGGATCCCCAGGTGGGGCAGTCTCTGGGTGGCCTTTCTTTCAGTCTCTGCTCCTCATTTTGTCTCCACATTTCCTCCCTTGAGTATTTTAATCCTCCTTCTAAGAAGCAGTGAAGCATCCACACTTTGTTCTTCCTTCTTCTTGAACTTCATATGGTCTGTGAATTATATCTTGGGTATTCCAAGCATTTGGGCTAATATCCACTTATCAGGGAGTGTATACCATGTGTGTTCTTTTCTGACTTGGTTACTTCACTCAAAATGATATTTTCTAATTCCATCCATTGGCCTAAGAATTTCATGAAGTCATTGTTTTTAATAGCTGAGTAGTACTCCATTGTGTAAATGTACCACATTTTCTGTATCCATTCCTCTGTTGAAGGACATCTGGATTCTTTACAGCTTTGAACTATTATAAATAAGACTAATATGAACATAGTGGAGCATGTGTCCTTGTTATATATTGGAGGATCTTCTGGGTATATGCCAAGGAGTGGTATAGCTGGGTCCTCAGATAGTATTATGTCCAGTTTTCTGAGGAATCACCAGATTGATTTCAACACTGTTTGTACCATCTTACAATTCCACCAATAATGGAGGAGTCGTCCTCTCTCTCCACATCCTTGTCAGGATCTGCTGTCAACTGAATATTTGATCTTAGCCATTCTGACTGGTATGAAGTGGAATCTCAGGGTTGTTTTGATTTGCATTTCCCTGATGATTAAGGATGTTGAACATTTATCTATGTGCTTCTGAGCCATTCTGTATTCCTCAGTTGATAATTCTTTGTTTACCTTTGTTACCCCATTTTTAACAGGGTTATTTGCTTCTCAGGAGTCTAACTTCTTGAGTTCTTGGTATATATTAGATATTAGCCTTCTATCAGGTGTAGGATCGGTAAAGATCTTCCCCCAATCTGTTGGTTGCCATTTTGTCCTATTAACAGTTTCCTTTTTGTTATAAAATCGTTGCAATTTTATGAGGGCACCTTTATCTATTGTTCATCTTAGAGCATAAGCCATTGGTGCTCTGTTCAGGAAAATTTCCCCTGTGCTCATGTGTTCAAGAATCTTCCCCATTTTGTTTTCTATTAGTTTCAGTGTATCTGGGTTTTTTGTTTTTGTTTTTGTTTTGTTTTGTTTTTTTGTTTTTTTTTTTTTGGTGGTCCTTAATCCACTTGGACTTGAGCTTTGTACAAAGAGGTAAGAATGGATCAATTTTCATTCTTCAACATGCTGACCTCCAGTTGAACCAGCACCATTTGTTGAAAATGTTTTCTTTTTTCCACTTGATGGTCTTAGAATCTTTGTCAAAGATCAAGTAACCATAAGTATGTGGGTTCATATCTAGGTCTTCAATTCTATTCCATTGATCTTCCTGCCTTTCTCTGAACCAATATTATACAGTTTTTCCACTATTCCTCTATAGTACAGCTTGAGGTCTGGCATGGTGAAACCCCAGAAGTTATTTTATTGTTGAGAATATTTTTTACTATCCTGTTTTTTTTTTTTTTTTTGTTATTCCAAATGAATTTGCAAATTGCTCTTTCTACGTCTATGAATAATTTATTTGGAATTTTGATGGGGATTGCATTGAATGCATAGATTGCTTTAGGTAAGATGGTCATTTTTACCATATTAATCCTGCCAATTCATGAGCATGGAAGATCTTTCCATCTTCTGAGATCTTCGATTTCTTTTTTCAGAGACGTGAAGTTCATGTCATATAGATCTTTTAATTGCTTGTTTGGAGTCATAACAAGGTATTTTATATAGTTTGTGACTATTGTGAAGGTTGTAGTTTCCCTAAATTTTTTCTCAACCTGTTTGCCCATTGAGTAGTGGAAGACTACTAATTTGTTTGAGTTAATTTAATATCCAACCACTTTACTGAAGTTGTTTACCAGGTTTAGGAGTCCTCTGGTGGAATTTTTGGGGTCACTTAAGTATACTATCATATCGACTTCAACTAATAATATTTTGACTTCTTCCTTTCTAATCTGTATCCCTTTGTCCTCCTTGTTGTCGAATTGCTCAGGCTAGGACTTTGAGTACTATATTCAATAGGTAGGGAGAGAGTGGACAGCTTTTTCTATTCCCTGAATTTGTGCAATTGCTTTAAGTTTCTCTCCTCTTTCCAAGACTTTTATCATGAAGGTGTATTGAATTTTGTCACATGCTTTCTCAGCATCTAATAAAATGTTCATGCGTTTTATTTTCTTTGAGTTTGCTTATATAGTGGATTATGTTGATGAATTTCTGGATATTGAACCATTCCTGCCTCCCTGGGATGAAACTTACTTAATCATGATAAATGATAGCTTTGATGTGTTCTTTGGTTCAGCTTTTGAGAATTTTATTGACTATTTTTACATCAAAATTTATAATGGAAAGTTATTTGAAGTTCTCTTTCTTTGTTGAGTCTTTGTGTAGTTTCTGTATCAGAGAAACTGTCTCTTCATAAAAAAAAATGCAGAGTCTTCCTTCTGTTGCTTGTTTGTCGAATAATTTGAAGAATATTGGTATTAGGTCTTCTTTGAAGGTCTGATAGAATTCTGCACTAAACCCATCTGGTTCTGGGCTTTTTTTAGTTGGGAGAATGTAATGACTGCTTCTATTTCTTTAGGGGTTATGGGAATGTTTAGATGTATAGGCTTTTGTAGTAGGATCTGATGATTTTTTTAGATTTCGTAGGTTTCTGTTGTTATGTCTCCCTTTTCATTTCTCATTTTGTTATTTTGGATACTGTCTCTGTGCCCTCTGGTTAGTCTGGCTAAGCATTTATCTATCTTGTTGATTTTTTCAAAGAATCAGCTCCTAGTTTTATTGAATCTTTCTATAATTCTGTATGTTTCTCCTTGATTGATTTCAGCCCTGAATTTGATTTTTTTTCCTGCTGTTTACTCCTCTTGGATGTATTTGCTTCTCTTTGTCTAGGGCTTTGAAATGTGCTGTTACTGTCCTAGAGTATGATGACTCCATTTCTTTATGAAGGCACTTAGATCTATGAGTTTTCTTCTTCGCACTGCTTTCATTGTTTCCCATAAGTTTGGAAATATTGTGCCTTCATTTTCATTAAATTATAAACACATCCTTAATTTCTTTCTTTATTTTTTTCTTGACCAATTTGTCATTGAGTAGAGCATTATTTAGCTTCCATGTGTATGTGTAGTTTCTGCTGCTTTTGTTGTTATTGAAGACCAGCCTTAGTTCGTGGTGATCTGATAGGATGCATGAGATTATTTCAATCTTCTTGTATCTGTTGAGTTCTGTTTTATGTCAGATTTTATGGTCAGTTTTGGAGAATGTATCATGAGGTGCTGACAAGAACTTATATTCTTTTGTATAATGTTGAGATGTTCTATAGATATCTGTTAAATCCATTTCGTTCATAACTTCTGTTAGTTTCACCATGTTTCCATTTAGTTTCTGTTTCCATGATCTTTCCATTGATGAGAGAGGGATGTTGAAGTCTCTCACTATTATTGTGTGAGGTGCAATGTATACTTTGAATCTTTAGTAAAGTTTCTTTTATGAATTTGGGTGCCCTTGCATTTGGAGCATAGATGTTCAGAATTGAGAGTTCATCTTGGTAGATTTTTCCTTTGATGTGTATGAAGTGTCCTCTCATGTTTTTTGATATCTTTTGGTTGATAGTCAATTTTATTCAATATTAGAATGGCTACTCCAGCTTATTTCTTCAGACCATTTACTAAGTTTTTCGAGTCTTTTACTCTGAAGTAGTGTCTGTCTTTGTCACTTAGGTGCATTTAGTGTATGCAACAAAATGCTGGGTCCTGTTTATGTATCCAGTCTGTTAGTCTATGTCTTTTTATTGTGGAAATGAGTCCATTGATATTAAAAGATATTAAGAAGTGATTTTTGCCTCCTGTTATTTTTGTTATTAGAGATTGAGTTATGTGCATGTGATTATCTTCTTTTGGGTTTCTTGAAAGAAGATTTTTTTTTCTTGCTTTTTCTAGGGTGTAGTTTCTCTCCTTGTGTTGGAGTTTTCCATCCACTATCTTTTGAAGGGCTAGATTTGTGTGAAGTTATTTTATACATTTCATTTTGTCATGGAAAATATTGGTTTTTCCATCTATGGTAATTGAGAGTTTTGCTGGATATAGCAGCCTGGGCTGGCATTTGTGTTCTCTTAGGGTCTGTATGACATCTGCAGAGGATCTTCTGGTTTTTATAGTCTCTAGTGAGAATTCTGATAGGTCTGCCTTTATATGTTACTTGACCTTTTTCCCTTACTGCTTTTAATATCCTTTCTTTGTTTAGTGCGTTTGGTGTTTTGATTATTATGTGATGGGAGGAATTTCTTTTCTGGTCCAGTCTATTTGGAGTTCTATGGGTTTCTTGTATATTCATTTTTATCTCTTTCTTTAGGTTAGGGATGTTTTCTATAATTTTGTTGAAGATATTTACTGGACCTTTAAGTTGGGAATCTTAGCTCTCTTCTATACCTGTTATCTTTAAGTTTGGTCTTCTCATTGTGTTCTGGATTTCTTGGATGTTTTGCATTATGAGGTTTTTGCATTTTGCATTTTGTTTAACTGTTGTATCAATGTTTTCTATAGTATCTTCTGCACCTGAGATTTTCTCTTCTATCTCTTGTATTATGTTGGTGATATTTGCATGATGACTCCTGATCTCTTTCCTAGGTTTTCAATCTCCTGTGTTGTCTCCCTTTGTGATTTCTTTATTGTTTCTTTTTCCATTTTTAGATCCTGGATGGTTTTGTTCAGTTTCTTCACCTATTTGCATGTGTTTTCCTGTAATTCTCTAAGGGATTTTTGTGTTTCCTCTTTATGGACTTCTACCTGTTTGCCTGTGTTCTCCTGCATTTCTTTCTTTTTTATTTATTTATTTATTTTTATTTTTTGATACTTCATTTACATTTTCAATGTTTCCCCCTTTCTAGGTCTCCTCTTTGGAAACCCCCATCCCTTCCCCCTCCCCCGCCTCTGTGAAGGTATTCCACCTCCCACCCACCTGCCCACCCATTCCCATATTCCCACTTTGACATTCCCTTTACTGTGGCCTCTAACACCCTCAGGCCCAAGGGCCTCTCCTCCCCCTGATGGCCAACAAGGCCCTCCTCTGCCACATATGTGGCCCGAACCATGGTCTCCTGTATTTCTTTATGGGAATGATTTATGCCCTTCTTAATGTCCTCTATCATCATCAAGAGATGCGATTTTAAATTTGAATCCTGCTTTTGCAGTGTGTTTGGGTATCCAGTACTTACTATGGTGGGAGAACTGGGTTTTGATGAAGCCAAGTAGCCTTGGTTTGTGTCGCTTCTGTTCTTTTGATTGCCTCTTGCCATCTGGTTACCTCTGTTGATATTTGGTCTTGCTCTCTCTGACTGTAGTTTGTCCCTCCTGTGGGCCTGTAAGCCTGTGCTCTTAGGTGTGTCAGCACTCCTAGGGAGACCATATTTTTCCTGGGTGGGATTTGGGTGCAGAGGGCTATAGGATAGCCGAAGCTCTACAGCACAGATGGAGACCAGAAGGATCCTGTTTCCAGATGCTCACATGTTCCTGTGTCCTGTGTGATCTTGTCCCCCTTTGGACAGTTATTGGAGCAAAATGATGATCTCACTTCTAGTCTTAGGAGAGAGCTCATTCGAATTCCCACTTGCTTTTTATCTTCTTCCTTCTCATGTTCGAACCCTATTTCTCAAGTAGTTTGTCCTTACTTGTTTAAATTTCTTTTTATGGGTGAGCTACCACATCTAATTAGTGTTTCATTAATCAGCATATTTAATTATAGTGAGTTGAGTCCCACTAGGACCCTACATTTCCCTTTATCTCCAAGCCCCCAAGTTCTACACTTAAACATTTCATCCCCAGCATTCTGGCTCCTACTTTTCTAATGTCTTCTCTAAATGGCTTCTCTTCAAGCCTCCCTTTGTCCCAGTTCTATATGCTCTTTTCTTCACATTTACCTCACCTGGATATACATATTCAACAGTCTTGATGTGTGAGAATACACACAATGTTTCCTTCTGAACATGAGTTACATTGCTTAAAGTAACACTTTCTTTTTCTATCTGCTTTTCTGTAAATTTCATTTTTCTGTATGGCTAAATAAAATTCCATTATATACTTGTTTATACAAATTATACCACATTTTCATTATCTATATTCCAGTGAAGGATGTTTAAGCTGATTTCACTCACTTGCTGTTGTAAAAAGAACAATCAGAAATATGGCTGTGCAAATATCTCTATAGCAGGATATATAATCCTTTAGGTATATGTTTAGGAGTGTTATAACTAGGTCATATGGTGGGGATACTTTTAGTGTTTTTGAGAAGTGTAGCAATGAAGTGCATTTTACACAGTCAATGGTTGGTAGTAAAATGCTAAAAACTTTCTAAGGAATAAAATTCATTAATGAACAAAAAGAAAATGGCAAAAGCTAGATTTTTTCTCATTCTAAAAGGATGAGAAAGAAATACTCAGTTGATAATATGGAAGTCATCAACATAGCAGCTGTCATTTCATTCCATGATCAAATCTATGACAGGATTCATTGAGGAACGAAGTTTATCTTGCTCATATTTTCAGGACCTGGCCCATGGTTGGTTGACCCCCTCCCCACATTTGAGCCAAGTCTCACCATGACTATAGAAACATATATGTGATAGAGGAAAGCTCTTCATGTGAGTCCATATTTTGTATTTTATTTTATTATTATTGGATAGTTTGGGACATTTATATAATTATTTTTAGTTTTTTCACTACTGATCTTCTCTCATCCTCCCTTCACATGCTGAGACCCTTCTCTAGGAATCCCCTCCTGTTCTCACGTGTGTGTGTTGGGGGTGTGTGTGTGTGTGTGTGGTGGAGAATTGAGCTACTATGTTTAATTGGAGTATTTTTCTCAAGTGTGGTTGGGAGATTATTTATTAAAGCAAATGAAATTCACCAGTGGCTACACAATTGAAAACTATGGCATTCCTTCCCACTGCAATTTTTAACTGTCACTGTCCCTTGGTGGGAGATGGCACCTCATGAGCTCCTTCCCCATATATGATAAAATGTTGACAGGCATGTTTATTAATAGCTGACAAGAAAACAGAAACTAAGACAGGAAAAATAAGAAAGAGAAACCAGGAATATCATCTCCCTTAGGATCTACTTCCAGTGATTTATCTTTCATCTTGTGCCCTGATTTCCAAACTATCCCAACCGGGAACCAAACATTCCAATCCTAGTCTTTGGCACCTCTATGTATTCTCACTGGGACAGTGCTGGTCTTAAACACATTAAGGTGGTCTGTGATGATGTAAGTATTAAAAAGATGAAGGATAGTGATGAGGCAGAGAACACAAATCCTTGTGGATTTGTGTAGTAGTGGGACTTAGCGCCCTCATTAAGGAAAGCAGCACAGATGTTTATCAAAAAATTCAAACTGAAATTACCATGAAATTCATCAATTACACTGGCATTGGATATATTTTTGAAAGCAAATGCTGAAGAGTGCTTTGCATGCCTATGTCCAACATAGCATAATTCACAATAGCCTTGGCCTCCTAGGTATCCAGCAATAGGTTGAAAACAAATAAAAAACAACCCAAAACATAAACAACAAAACACCAAGTCTAAAACAAAATAAAACAAAAACCATCTTGTACATTATAGAGTCCAAAATAAAGTCAGAGTACACAGCAATTAGCAAAATATGGAGTCTAAAAATCATAAAATCACCAGCGTAGAACAGTGGCAGCCACCAATTTGGAAGGCTATTAAGAAAGCATCTGTAAAGGACACAGTGTTTCTGATAGACAAAGTGACTAAGTTCGTGCAACATGATGAATCTGGAGGATAGCAATGTTATAGTCTGTGAAGGCTCAATGTTCCAGTGTAGGGGAATGCAAGGATGGGGAGGAGGGAGTGGGAGGATGGGGGCATACTCTCATAGAAGGGGGAGAGGGGATGGATAGGGGGATTCTTGGGGGGGGGATTTGGGAAAGGGGATAACATTTGAAATGTAAATAAAGAAAATATCCAATAAAAAATGAAAAAAAATATTTAGAGAGAACAGACATAAGTGATAAGTAGGCAAGAAAGGTACATATGAGGTGGTCAGAATTAACCATTTAGTAGTATCTATGCATTTCAAGTCCTCATTTGTATATCACAAACATAAAAGGCTATCAATTAAAATATTTAATTTTAATTATTTTTATTTAATTTTAAATTTTGAGTGGGGAGAGGTAATAGGTATAAATAATGTCTCTTTTATATTTGCATCTTTTTTATTGGATATTTTTCATTTAAATTTCAAATGTAGCCTCTTTCTTGTTTTCCTCTTCGTAACTCACCTATCCCATCCCCTGTTGCCTGCTTCTATGAAGGTGCTCCTCCCCCTACCCACTCCTGCCACCCCTCCCTGGCATTCTGCTATCCTGGGGCATTGAGCCTTCACAGGACAAAGGGTCTATCCTCCCATTGATGCCAGATAAGGCAATCCTCTGCTACACATGCAGCTGGAGCCATGGGCCTCTCCATGTGTACTATTTTTGTTTGGTTTTAAGAGAGAAAAGTAACATGAAATTTGCAAAGTAGGAAGAGAAGGGACAATCTGAGAGGAGTTGGAGAAAAAAAAAGATAATAAAAATAACTTATATGAAAAATATTTAAATATATTTATTTTTATTTTTGCAATTATTTATTGGTTATTTTATTTATTTACATTTCAAATGTTAAAAATATTTAATTTTAAAATACAAATAGATAGAGACAAGATGGTCGATTAAGTAGCAATATTTATTTCCAAGCACGAAGGCCTGAATTTGATTCCCAAAACATACATGATGGAAAGGAAGAATGGACACCTGAAAGTAGTCTTCTGACTTCCACAGAAGCATCTCCCAACGTACACAATAAATAAATGTAAAACTTTTTGATGCAAATAAATGAAGTTTACACTTAGGGCTATATACAGTTGGCCTTCTAATCATATTACCATTGGAAGGATCTAATTTGGAACAACATAGTCTTACTTATCAGGATATTTTCTCCATCCGTTCTCTTTCTGCTTCTTGTTTTAGCTGGCACATTTCCCTATGACCATTCTTTAATACAACTTGGTCTCCATATTATTTATTGCCATCTGACAAAGTATCCAGTAGTTTGTGAACCCTTTGTCCAATTGTTTTTAATAGCAAAACACAAAAGAAATGAGTACCTACTTCTGTTAAGTGACTGATTCCAAGCTCACTGTTTCAATCCATTCCCTTAGCAGCATCTGAAAGATGACCAAACATACTCTTTCTCTTACAGACATTTACCAGTTAATGTTTGTCTGTATTTGCCAAGTGCCTCGATAATTAGTAACACAATCATTCGAAATGTGATTATTGGTTTATGGTCTTCAATAACAAGAATAGACCTCTACATAATCCATGCAGCTTATGAAGAATAGACAATGGTTGATCTTGACTGACAGCTGTGCAGCCTATGGAATCACCTAAGGAGATATAGATGTAAGTGTGTCTATGATGTTTTCAGAGGAACTTAAGTGAGGAGGGAAGACCTACACTAAGTACAAGGACTCTGGCTCCCAAGTTGGGTTAAAAGGAAATATGAGTAGACAACCAGTATTTCTAAGTTCAGTCTTCAGATGCAATGGTGGTAGAGTTTGTGATTTGCTTGTCTTCCTTCCAGACTTACTTTAGTCCATCTTTTCCTTACAGGGCCCTCATTCCTCCTATGTAGAGTAACAATGTTTACTCTGCATATTGGGAATGTACAGCTTACCTTTTGATTTTAGGGACGCACAGTTAAAAAGTGGTCATGCATATCAGAAGAAACTTTGATATCCAACTTTTAAATAGTTAGAAGTGTTAAATTTTTTGACACTCTCACATATAAACTAAAAGTAAATTGAGCTCATGAGATTCCTGTGAGCCTTTAATGACCAGGAATGGAACTTTATGTCTTAAAGTGATTTATCTGTGTCTTATATGGACAAGGTGTAGCGGTATGATGGTTAGCTTTGACAGGATTTAGAATCACCTAGGAAACACATCTCTGGCCGTGTCTCTTTTTCCAGAGACTTGCAGCTAAAAGTGGAAGGCACCATCTGAGACTGAAGTAAAAGGAGAGAATGAGTGACATTTGGTTTCTCTGCCTCCTGGTTCAGATACAATGTAAGGAGCTGCTGGTGAACCTATCCTTCTTTACCTGCTTGATAAGACTATATCCCCCAAAATCAGAAACTACAAAAAACTCTTCTTTCTCAAGCTACTTATTTTTTCCAAAATGATGAGCTTTAAGTTCATTGAAAGGGTACCTCTACCTCAAAGCTTAATACAGACAGCAGCAGACAACAAATGAAAATACATGGCATCCTCCACTGACTTCTGCTCATCTTCCTGTGGGCACATGGATACCCGCACATGAAGCACCCACAACTCTCACAAACACACAATTAAAATTGAAAATGAAAGTTCATTGTGAACACTCATCTACAGTAACTGTGAAAAGAGAAAAATGGGTTGGACACAGAACAAAATTAGACCTTGTTTTTCTTGGGAAAGTGTTGAACAGTTAGGAGGTATCTTCCAAATATCAGTTAAGACACAGGCTCGATTGAGCCTTTGCACCCAGCTCCAGCCAGTTACTTAATGCAGTGTAAGGTGTAACACAGACTTTCACATAGAAACTTAGCCACTGAGAGAGGCCACTCATGGGAAAGACTGGGCAATGAGCCTTGTAGTCAGCTTCTTGGCTCCAGCAAGAGGCCTCAGGAGTGTTCCAGTGGCTTATCAACCAAAGCCATAAAGTAACAGCTTATTTTGCTATTGTTTATGTTTAATCTTAACTTGTATACATTGACATTTGAAAAATTATTTTTTTCAGAAATGAATTTGTAGATTATCTTGAAAAGCAAAGCAAGCCAATAAATGTTTTCCTAAATGAACTGAGAGCTCTTGGTAAGTCTGCAAGTTCCCCCTGATTCTCTTTATCTTCTTATATGTGTTTTAAAAGGGAAAGTTTTATGCAGTCACACTGTTATCCTTGCTGGTAATAGCAGAAGGACCCAGACTTGGCAGAGGAGAAAGTCTATTGTGTCACCACTTGGAAGTATAATTTTGAGCACACAAGGAGTCTTGGGCATCATCTACATCACCAAGAGTTTGAGGTGCTTAGAACACAGAGATTCTTAAAGCACACCCATTATTCAGTCCCTTGTTGAATGAGTGGCCTCCTAACAGAACAGTCTAATTCCACGAGCAGGTCTCTGGATGTTACCTAAGTCTGATTGTCAGGTTTGAGAAATAAGTGTAGGGTCATTACTGATGAGTGCTACCTCCTATATGTCAGTGCTACTGATGCTGCAAAACTGAGCAGTCATAGTGCTAGTGACAATTTGGAAACAGGATGCTAAAACTCAAGAGGAAAACCCTACTGACATGTTGATGCTTGTCAGCTGAAATGTAGAGTCCCTTTTGACCAGTCTAGCCTGAATCTAGCTTTGCAGCTGAAGTTAGTCTTGAGAATTTGATTCTTCTGCCTCAGTCTCTCATGTGGTAAGATTATAGACATTCACTGCAATACACAATGAGACTTACAAGTTTAAAATAGTTTATAATTATTTTTTTGCAGTTTTGGGTAGGGCACCCATGGCTTGCTGGTAGCTAAACAAGTGCTCTGTAGCTAGCTAAATGTCAATCTCTAACGAAAATAAAAACAAAAGATGTTTCAAAAATCAACTGGGTATTGAAGTCATTACAGATAATTTAAATAGATTTATTATATGAAAACTCAGACCATTTTAGGGAGGATTTGCAACACTCCATAGTACTGAGGTAAAAGTGTGAACTGTTGCATTGTCTCCCTGTTACTACATTGGAGACAGCCATGTGTGATATTTAGAGTAATGAGTCTGGCTCTCCAGAAAAGAATAACAGTATCTAGAAACTTTTATCTCGATAAAAAAAATGTAATAAAAAAATCTTTTCTAACTGGTAGATTTTTATTTTAGGAGACATACAACATCTAGGATACTTTTCTTCCCCTGTTACAAAATCCAAATGTTACATATGAAACATGCTCATCATATACAAATTAAGTTAGCTGTTTTAAATTGTAGAATTATCATATGGTGTTAGCAAAAGAATAACACTGTTCTTCATCAAAAGGTGGTGGTGTACCTCCCTTCACTCAGGATGGAAACAGGTTTGCCTCATGCTCCAGAAAGCAGCTGGGATTTTCAGGTATATTTGATCCAGAATTGTTCCTGTCTGAAAGAACTGCAGGCAACAAAAAAAATGGAGACAAGACTGAGGGAAAGGAGGTCCAGTAACTGGCCCAAAATTCCCCTTGAATCCAGCTCAAGGAGAGGCTCCAAAGCCTGACACTATTACTGACACTATGGTGTGCTTATAGCCAGGAACCTAGCAAGGTTGCCCTCAGAGAGACACAACCAGCAGCTGAAAGAGTCAAGTGCAGATACTTATAGCCAATCAATGGACAGAAGACAGGGAACCCTGTGGTTGAACTATGGAAAGTATGGCAGAAGCTGAGGAGTAGGGCAACCCCATAGGAAGACCAGAAGTCTCAACTAACCTGGAACCCCATGATCTCTCAAACACTGAACCACCTACCAGGCAGCATATACTAGCTGATAGGAGCCCCCCAACACACATATAGCAGAAAACTGCCTTGTCTGTCCTCAGTGAGAGAAGATCCACCTAACCCTTGAATGACTTGAGGTCTCAAGGAGTGGGGAGGTCTGGTGGAGTAGAGATAGCGGTTGGGGAATTCCTCTTGGTGATGGGGGAGTAGGGATGGTATGAGGAACTGTTGGAGGGTGGACCAGGATGTGGATTATGACTAGACTCTAAAAAATAAATTAAGATGATAATAAAAAGAAAAAAGAAAAAATGAAAGGACATAAAGGAAAAATAAAATCTCCACAGAAAGGAGAGAGTTAGAGAGATTTTTAAAAAAGAAAATATTTTTCATATTAAGAAATGGAAAACACTATAAAGAAAGGCAATTGGACCCCATGTAGTTTTTTCTTTTTACTGTAAATATAAATGCAATTATATATTCAGTAGTGATTATAATTTTATATATCCTCTTTAAGAGAGATCAGAATAAGACAAAGAGAAAGAGAAGACATTAAAATTAAATGTTAGATTGAAGGCCATAGAGGAGATATTAGAAGGATCTTCACATCAGAATAAAGACTCTTCTAAGAATCCAATGTGGAACCTATAATAACAGCAAGAGTTTTTAATTCCTGTTGAAAAATCCAAAAAACCTTGAGAAATTAGAATGGCAGCACATAGAGGTGCAATGTACTGAGTTAGAAAGACAGGTTCTGTTGTTCTGTTTAATAGTCTCATTAAAGTAATTTTATACAGTAGGTTATATGTTAAATTTTATAGAGTTTGAAAATTTAAAATATGAATACATGTTAGATACTTCATACTATTGATACAAATCCACAATTCCAATGAGTTTCTGTTTTGAGTTCTGACAAGGCTGATTCTGAGATTGCAAATTGATTAGAGATAATAGATAACTTTCATATACCTTTCTAGCCTGAGGCTGATAATGCTTCAGCATACGTTTCCAATAAGATGGAACATTTTTTAGATATTATGGTATAAAACATGTTCATGATATATCTCACAATCCTATGAGACAAGTAACTATAGAGAGATGTCAGAGAACTTTGAAAGAAATGCCCATAAAGTAAAGGGGGATATAAATAGGCAAAGAGATAGATTAACTAGTGGTTTATTAGCTAAATATTTTTGTTTTTGTTTTTTTGGAGACAGGGTTTCTCTATGTAGCCCTGACTGTCCTGGAACTCACTCTGTAGACCAGGCTATCCTCCAACTTAGAAATCTGCCTGCCTCTGCCTCCCAAGTGCTGGGATAAAAGGCGTGTGCCACCACTGCCTGGTTCACTAAAAATTTTTAAATGTCAATGAGACAGATAACATTGCTGTTGTAAAATACTGAATTTTCGAAAGGGCTGACGAAGTAGATCAGCCTATCTAAGTTGTAACTTCAGAATTTAAGGAAGGAAATAAGTTACGCTAGAGAAGTTATTTTTTATTTATTCCCCTGGAAAAGAAAAACTATGGATTCTTTTAAAATTAATAAAAATCAGATTTAGCAGACATGTAAGAAAACCAGAAGACCAACAGAATAGGCAACATATATTGATGATCTTTCTACATGGGAACAGCTTTGATGCTTGCTGAGACATGTTACCTAAGCATAGTCAATAAATCTTGTTGGGTACAGCATCCTCAAAACTTATCATGTCATCCTTCCAAATGGCATAGATACTAATTTATATTAGAGTTTGTTTATACAATCCAAACCAATTTATAAAAGAAACATGGGTGCCTTACCTGCTCAAAGAGAAAGAGAGCAGGCAAGCATTAGCTGTTTTTGCACACCATGCATTCCATACATATGACAATAAAGAAAAGTCTATTGCCTATGACAGTTTATTTGTTACAGACACTAATGAAGGTATAGAGGCCCTAATAAGATTCACCCTTAGGGGTAGAAAATGATGCTGAGATGCTGAGATATATTTATTATGACTCACCTGACCTCAGACTCCTGCATTAACTGTTTCATCAAAATTTGCATCCAGGACAGCTTCAAAGCTACTGACCCCTGTGGGTCCAACCTCTCAGACTTTTTCAATCAGGGCTTCTTTCAATCTCTGAACCTTCTCACCTCACAGAGACTGGACAACAAAATTTACAGCTAGCTTTCTTAAGAGAAGGCAATATCCTAATTTTCTTTGGGCGCTTGAAAGAAAGCTATACCCCACATCCACACCCACATCCACACCTCACAGGAGAAACATTTTGAAGAGAACAGTGCCTCATTTCCAAAAAGAGGGTGGGTGAGTTTTGGTCTTTTGATGGGTGCATTTCTAATGATTTGTTCAGGGAGGAAACAAGTAATGAATGTTGTATTCAGGGATTTCTTTTTCTCTTTTTCCTTCCTCTTTCTTTCTTTTTCTCCTATTTAGAGGAAAGGATGTGGGAGATGAAAGAAAAAGGCAAGGATATAACAATGATAAGATAAGCATAGATCATTGAATCTAATTTAGTCCCAAGAGCATTGATAAGCTTTATAATTTCATTGGTATAAATTTTGAATATTGATACTAATTTGAGGTTATATTTTGTTGCAATGTACTATGTATATATGTTTCAGCTATTTTTAAGGTATTGTACCCATGTAATTCTTAAAAATATATGATAAATTCTGGTCCTTTTGAAAGCTCCCTTATAAGCTGTTTAGGATAATAAGAAATGCAACTAAGTAATCAATGAATCAAACTTATTGGTGATGTTACATAATATTTTATCTAATTACAAAAATAAGCTTCATTCACCCTCTTTAGATGCTTTCCAAACTAAGTAGATATTAAATAACTACAGATAAGCCATTCAGATATACTATAGATAGAAAGAGAGATGGTCTTCAGAAACCCCAGTTATCTACAGACTATGGAAAAATAAGGACATATTATTAATAAAAGTCCTTTTCTGACAATGACATGTCTGGGCCCAGCAGCTTCTACTTCATTCTACTTCTAACCAATCTACTCAAAGAAGATAATGAGCATCTAAGAGCCTCCTTATAATGTTTGCTTCAAATGTGGCAAGCTATGCAGTGGCAAAACAAAACAAAACAAAACAAAACAAAACAAAACAAAACAAAATCCAAAAAAAAAAATAAAAAACCCAAACAAACAAAAAAACAGAAAACAAAAAAAACCCCACAAAAACTCTTAAAACACACACCAAAATCAAAGAAACAGAAAAACAACAGCAAAAACAAAGTTGCTCTTACTTCAAGTACAGAGAGAGAACACTGTCCAAACTGGACAAATGGGATGCATGGACATTGATTGCCAAGCTTTGCAATGATGAGGCAGGAAACTTCTTCAATATTCATGCTTCATAAAAAGTCTGTCATACAGAACACCAGTGGCTTATGCTCTAAGATCAAGAATAGACAAATGGGACCTCATGAAATTGCAAAGCTTCTATAAGGCAAAGGACACTGTCAATAGGACAAAACTGCAACCTACTGATTGGGAAAAGATCTTAACCAATCCTATGTCCGATAGAGGGCTAATATCCAATATATACAAAGAACTCAAGAAGACTCCGAAAAACCAAATAACCCCATCAAAAAATGGGGAACAGAGCTAAACAGAGAATTCTCAACTGAGGAAATTCCCAGGGCTGAGAAGCACCTAAAGAAATGCTCAACATCCCTAGTCATCAGGGAAATGCAAATCAAAACAAGTCTGAGATTCCACCTCACACCAGTCAGAATGGCTAAGATCAAAAACTAAGGTGACAGCAGATGCTGGCGAGGATGTGCAGAAACAGGAACACTCCTCCACTGTTGGTGGAACTGCAAGGTGGTACAACCACTCTGGAAGTCAGTTTGACAGACCCTCAGAAAAATGGACATAATATTACCTGAGGACCCAGCTATACCTCTCCTGGGCATATACCCAGAAGATGCTCCAACATGTAATAAAGACACATGCTCCACTATGCTCATAGCAGCCATATTTATAATAGTCAGAAGCTGGAAACAACCCAGATGTCCCTCATCAGAGGAATGGATACAGCAAATGTGGTACATCTACACAATGGAGTACTACTCAGCTATTAAAAACAATGACTTAATGAAATTTGCAGGCAACTGGATGGAACTTGAAAATATCATTCTGAGCGAGGTAACTCAGTCACAAAAGAAGGAACATGGTATGTACTCACTGATAAGCAAATATTAGCCCAAAAGTTCAGAATGACCAAGTTTCACTTAACAGTAACCGCTGGACTGAGAGTGAGGTCCCAGATGGAGGAGTTGGAGGAAGGTCTGAAGGAACTGAGGGAATTTGTGCCCCATGGAGGGAGCAAGAGTGTCAATGGGCCTGATCCCCCCTCCCTGGTCCTTCTGGAGTCTGGGCCACCAACCAAAGAATAAACATCTATGGACCCATGGTTTGGACCACATATGTGGCAGAGGATGACCTCGATGGCCATCAGGGAGAGAGGAGAGGCCCTTGGGCCTGAGGATGTTAGAGGTCCCAGTAAAGGGGAATGCCAAGGCAGGAATAAAGGGATGGGTGGGCGGGTGGGTGGGTGGTAGGTGGAATTCCCTCATAGATGCGGGGATGGGGAGGGAATAGTGGGTTTCCAAAGAGGAGACCCAGAAAAGGGGAAACATTGGAAATGTAAATAAAGTATAAAAAATAATAATAATAATAAAAAGAAAATGTCACAAGAAAACAAAACAAAAAAAAAAAGTCTGTCATATCCTCAGCCATAAGGCGGGAGATATATATTCCCATGATTCAGAGAAATTTTGGACAGTTTTCTAGGCAATCAATGGTCTCTGTCATGTCTGTATTTTTGGAAGCTGCTTGCTCTACACTTACTGAATATTCAGGTAATGTTTTCCCCCTCAGGCCTCTAATGGGATTGAAGAGTAGATAGGCATAGTCTCACAATTAAACCAAAATTGTTTAGGATTGCAAAAATGTTTTTAGATCTAAGTAGATATTCCTAGGTTTTAAATATAAGTTTTTACAGAAAAGGATTTAAGAACTCTAAACTCCAAGGTAGTACCACTTTCCAGGTTGCTTAGTAAATATGGAGCAGACATTGTGAATGCAAAGTTTACTTGATAAGTTTTCATAATTGTTATTCTTGTGTATAGTTTACTAATAATAGAGAAAGGAACCTTTATTGGATTTAAAGGGTGTGTGGTTGGAAGATGGTTTTGTACACTTTGTATTCCTGGTTTCTGTGTCTTTTTCAGAAACTAAAATGGGCTAAAGCAGGCAGAAATGTACACTATTTATTTGGGGGCAAAAGGGACAGTTGAAATTCCTCAAAAATATTATTGCACACATCCATGTACACAGTATGCAAGTTTTAATGCATACGCTACAGGCTCTTACATTGGAATGCTTGTTGACTAGGGAGAGTTGCTGCTTGAGAGAGATATGAGGTTGGCTTTGTGGTAGTAACTTGTGACCTTGGAGGAAGTGTCACTGGGGGTGAGCATTGAGGTTTCACATTCTCATGCCAGGTCCAGTGTCTCTTCCTGTTGCATGCGGATTAGTATTTGGAACTCTCAGTGCCTTCCCCAGCATTCTGTCTGTAAGTGTCCATGACACCTACCTTTCCTAATATGGATTAAATCTCAAAAACTGTAAGCAAGTCCCAGTGAATGCTTTCCTTTATAGGAGTTGACATCCTCATGGTATCTCTTCATAGGAAAAGAATATTTTCTAAGACAGGTATCATAAATTTTTTCTCCTTGGAATAAAAAAAATTCTAAAAAATGAGAAAATTAGAAAACCCTTCTTGTGTTGTGGGTATTTCTATTTTTTTTGTTTTGTTTTGTTGTTGTTTTGCTTTTTTGAGGAAATCACCAATGTGAATTAATTGGTTCACTGGAGAATCTAGAAAAACTGGAGAATCTAGAAAGTTAAAGATATAAACAATGTGTACCATCAGTGACAATACATTTTTGAAACCAATCATGACCATAAAGTCCTCCAAATATCCAGACAACTGTATTGTGGATGTACCTATGTTTGTGAGTTCAGCTCCAGATATCCTTCACATCATACATAAAATTCAAGATTTAATATTCACCCAGAAATTTTGTGGCTTTGTTTGGATTCCTCCCACCCGACCATTTTCCTTATCTTTCCTTACATTGAAAATCCTTGTGTGAAAAAAAGAATCCCCCAGAAAAACTGGAGATAATCCCCTTTCCTGTGTTTCAGGAAGACCAGTCCTTCTCATTGCATCCAGTTGGCAAGCAGAGAACAAAAATCTGCCTTTGATAAGCAACACTCGGTTCAGATCTTTAAATCCTACAGAAGGAAATAAGGACCCAGATTGAATGACAAATACACAACCCTGCTTCTTAAGAAGCTAGAATTTATATAACCCCCGAGAAGGTTCCTGAATTCCAAACGTCACACAACTGCAGACTATCTGCAGGTGGCAAAATCACGACCCTGCTAGATGATAAGGGAAATGATAGTCAGTTGCTTTGGAAAATCTGAAGCAGCCCCACACCTGCACTAACTGATAGCACCTTCTCATATTTCTGTGTGTTTAAAAGAAGGTAAATTTCCAAAATTCTCAATAAGATGAAGTTGAGAAGAAGATACAAGATATTTTGGAATCTTTGAAATCTGAATGGAGAATGTGAAGGTGACTATAATCAAGACACACCATATATCTATATGAATATTTTAAAAATATATAGTATCCCTCCATTAAGAAATACATTCAAATCTACAAATTTGAAAATTCTTCAATTCATTTTCATGAGATTTCAAACTTGTTTTTAATTATGTTTTGATATTCACTGGCTTTCTTAGTCACTGTTGTATTGTTGGGAAGAGATACTAAGTCCAAGGCAATTATTATAAGACACAATGTCTAATTGGGTTTTGCTTACAGTTACATAGATTTATTTCATTATAATATAGTGGCAGAGAGCATGGCAGCAGGCAGAGAGATTGGGCAGTAGCTGAGCGCTACATCCTGGTTCATAGGCAGAGAGAGGGAGGGAGAGAGAGAAGGAGAGAGGTATGGATGGAGGGGGAGAAGAAAAGGGAGAGAGGGGAGAAAGAGAGGGAGAGGATGAGGGAGAGAATATGGTGACTCACAAGACTCACAAATTGGTGATTGGAAGTTGATTAGGACAAGATCTTACACATGGAAGTTTAACAAGTGGAAATCATGGGTCTTAGGATCACTTATATTCCAAGTATCAGAAGTGATTCCTTGGGAAGAATTAAATAAATTGTCACCATATCTGTGTGTTTTAGTGATCAGAGCAAAATGAATGTAGACTCATATTTGGGACTTATTTTTACCTTGAAGCTGTGCTATTGATATGCAATTTGTACATTGTAGAACCAAGAAATTATTTACTTGACTGGGAAAATAATCTTAATATGATCCAGGTATAGCTTTTTAATATTAAGCTGAAAATTAATTAGCACTTAGATCTTGCTCCTATATAAACCTGAAAATAATACTGGTCAATATTAATATTCTGGAAACATTTCTTTAAGAGGATCCTTTTTTTGTGGGTACAATGTCACCAAACTACCTCGCTCTTTATTGACTATACTTCTGACTGTCAACAATTCAGGCACATTTATATACACTCTACTGCATTCTTATCTCACAGGTTAAAATGAAGCAATGCCAGACACTTACAGATTCTGCCACTCAGTCTGTCAAACTGTTCTGAAATTAAAAAAATAAATCAAAAAAGAGTGAATTAACAGGTTCATCGCACATGAGCAAACTAAAATGCTTTGTGAGCCTCTTCAGTTAATCATTTCACTAGCAACTGAACAACTCTAATATCCTGCTCCAGAAGACAGAGAAGACTTTTTTTTTTCAAGACAGGGTTTCTCTGTGTAGCCCAGGCTGTCCTGGAACTCACTCTGTAGACCTGGCTGGCCTCGAACTCAGAAATCCACCTGCCTCTGCCTCCCAAGTGCTGGGATTAAAGGCATGCACCACCATTCTTAAGATGAAGCTTTTTCTTCTTCTTTCTCTATCCTGTGTGGTTTCTGCTACTGAGGAATCCTTACCCGTACAGGGATGGGCTTTCAGGGAGTTATACAGGAAGAAAGGTGGTAGTGGTGTATTTATCACAGCATAGCCTTACAATCAGTGTGATCTATGAATACATTGGTTCCGTACTGGTTTTTGTACTTGGAATATGTCCCATGCCTTAAAACATTATTTGTTTTAGGTTAAGGTTATAATTCAAATGAGGTAATTATAACCTTAACCTAAAACAAATAATGTTTGCCTAATATTATTTTACCTGGGTAAAGGGTATGAAAATGACATCTTATTAATGCCATGTTTTTTAAACTTTGCATAATTAACCTTATTTTCATAGTTGAAAGTCAATATACATTTGCATTAAATATTTCATGATTCTACAGGAATTCAGGGAAGACTCTTAATCAATATAATAGAAACAAAATCAATTTGATATCTTGATTATATATCATATTTGAGGAATACACTTTTCTCTTTTAGGGTCATTGTACTGTAGTCAATATGTGAGATAATATTTATATTAACCATAATTCATATATATTTGCAAAAAAGGAACTTATTTTTTTAAGATTGATTTTCCAAGTTTTTATGTGTGTTTGTCTGTGTGGATATATGCCCATGACTACAGGTTTTGAATTGAATGTTGCAGCAAAAATGTAGAACACAGGAGCAAAGCCACAAAACAGGTACAATTTTATCTCTTTCCCCCTCTGATCCAAGTGGTTTCTAAGAGGAAAATTGGTCCTAAAGCCTTGGTATACAGAGTCTTTTGACATCAAAATATGACAACTTTTTTTTTATTTACTGTGAATGCATTTTTATTACATTTTTTAAAGATTACATTTTAAGGTGATGCTGCTTCCTAACAGTAAACTATAATCTATTTTTTGCACTTTTTTCTTCATATTTTACATGATATAAAATTATTATCATGCATGTGTTTTCAAATAAGATGTTAGGCAAGTATAAGGTCAAAATAGAAATATACAATAATTCTATTAGCACATTATATTTAATTTTTTCTATCACAATATTTAATAATTTGTATTTCTTTGTTTGAACATCTATAACTTACTTTCCTAACCAATTATTTACCTTACATTTTCACTAAATTTATTTTATCATTTTATTTGTATGGATGTTTGGTCTGCATGGTGCACTATATGTATGTAGTACCCACCAAGGCCATAAGATATCCCTCAGAAATGAAGTTACAGGAGATTGTGTGCAAACATGTAAGTGTGGGGATTCAAACTCATATGCTCTGATTGATGACTTTAATTCCTATTAATTTCTAGTTTTCAGGGAAATTTAATACCATATACCTAGCAGGTAAATCTATGAGTACAACAGCAGAAAATAGTCAAATGAGAATACTGATGCATAAAATTAAGCATTTTAACCAATACAGAGTCATGAACATGACATTCTACGTCAGGTAAGAAAAGTTATTTTGGTAGAAGAAGCAATTTGTTGAAATGGGAATCAAGGCATTACAATATGTTTCTAGAAATGAGACGATGATTGGGATTTACTAGTAATTTGAGAAAAGCTGGAGTTGGGAGTGACTGCATGTAAATTATATTAAACCCAAGTATTCACATCTTGATATTTTAATCTTTCTTTGTATTAAAATCATGAAAATATCAACACAGTAAAAAATACATCATGTAATGAAACCTATGTTTGCTAAAAGTAAAATCTGATATGAAATATGAAAAAGCAATGTTATAACTTCACTTTGAAGAATGCTCCTCCTCTTGAATACAATGCTGATAACTGCATACCATCATTGCATCAATGAGGTCATTTGCTTTGCTTTGATGACTTGGAAAATACTGTCAATTAAGAGTCTGAGCCCCATTCCCATCCATAGAAGTTGGATCATTCCCAACAGGAATCATAGACAGATAAGATGATTAATGAAGATATTTAGAAACCAAAGAACAGCATCAGAGAAGACAGGATCAAGGCTGAAATTGTTTCACTTTCAGCAAGATGTGCTTTCTTAGGAGACAAATAGACATGTGATGATAAATATGAAATAAGGAGTGCTTATTGTTTAATATGTATTGTTTAGGAAAATTGGGAAGGGCCAACTATACAGAGTTTGGGCTGATAAAATTCCGTGGAAGTATTGCTCAATGAAACGTGAGCTCAGGATTGACTGCATTATTTACATGTTTTGTAAGGGATGTGATCTTAATCAAGGTTGTCTTTCATGGATAAATGGTCTGTTGTATCTCATTTTACAGGGCATTTTTTCCTCAGATTATGTCCCAAAAGAAATGGAACTTATTACATGCCTAGTAGTACATGGATAATATGTGAAGCAGTTCGTCATTTTTCCAGTATCTTGTTTTACCCGAATGTCAGTGAAGCATATATCAAAGTGAGTAAAATAACTATTATATACTCTCCACCAGCATGGGGGCGGGGAGTAATGCACTTATGAATGAATTTTACCAGGTGGCACAAAACAAATGAAAGTCAAACAAATAAATAAATACAGGTACTGCTAAAGTTAATCAAATACAGACAACACTTGATTTTTCTAATTTCATGTTAGAAGATAAGAAAATGTTTCCTTGACTCAATAATTTATTGCAGAAATGAAAATCTATGTTGTAGAGTTCTAGAAATAATGGGATTATTATACAAGAATTTACAATGTTTTTAATAATATAATTTTGAAAATATGAGATATATCTAGGTAATATTATATGGACTGAAAGTGTTATATTTATGAATAAATATTTCATATTTCATAACATATAAAATAATATATAAGTTGTACAATATAACATATAGAATAGTTATAATAATATGAAAAATATAAACATATGATTGTAATCATTAAGAAAACAAGGTCATGAATTTGAAGGAGAGTGTGGATGGTTACACACTCAGATTTTTGTAGGGGAAATGGGAAGTTTCAAATGGTGTAACTATATTAGAATCTCAAAATTAAACAATAAGTAGGTAAAGAAATATAGAGGAAACTCTACATTGTGTTGTAATGAAGGTAAAATTATTTATTAACAGGAAAAAGTGATTTTCTTATTGTGATACATTTTGTCTCAAATACCACCATCCTATTTGAAGCCCAGTTTCTTAATGATGGAAATTATTTTCAGGAACTGTCAGGAGCACTAGGTCTGTAAATCTTATATGGGACAAAACAGTTTTTTTTTTCTTTTTGTTAATTTCAACATAGCTGGTATCCCTTGCATTTAGTTTCATGACACACAGTTACAGGAATGTGTTTATTCACATATTTCAAGTATAATCATGATTGTGTGAAATTCAAGCTGAATTGTGCAGGATAAAATTTTTAATAACAATTGAATGCTAATTTTAATATTCCTGAATTAAAATCAGTAAATTAGATATGATTGGATGGAGACTTATTGTCTTATCAATAGTAAGAATGTCTACCTAACTTCAGAATGTTTCTCTGACTGGCATCACCATTCTGGTAGGGAGGGTGGGGTGAAGTAGCAGAATTTACCAAGTGATGGGAAGACTTGATGAACTCAGACTATTAGGTGTGATTATAGGGCTGTCTGTGGGGCAGTGATCTGTGACAGGCAATCTAACGCACGGTTGAGCATAGGCTGTAAACCCTGGGAGACTCAGTGAAAAATCCACGAACAGTGGAACCTCTACAAGGGACCAGAATTCATGCTTCTGGCCAACGCTCCTGGAAGACTGCCATAGCTCTCATAAACCCTGTATAGAGAGAGGCCTGGCCTGTGAGATACTCCTCACGTAGAAAGCAACCCTGAGTCCCGGGCAAAGAAATGAGGCACCAAAACAGGTCCCCAAGCTGGGCCAATGGAAAGTATTGGCTACCAAACCCCTGTCTCCTCCTCCCAGAACAATATAAATAGAACACCTAGCTCTCTCTCTCTCCCCTCCTTCTCCACCTGCCTGCCCCATGAGTGCTGCCCGCCATCCAGAATGAATAAAGATAAAAACTATTTTGGCATCAGAGAACTTTGTCTAAGGGTCTGTGTCACTTGGGCTCTTGAGGAGACTCACTCTACGGTGGCAGAGTGCTCTTAAGGGCAGCAGGTACCATGTGAAGTGTGCTAAGGTCAAGACTTGGAATGGGCAGCGAGTGCTCTGAGCACAATGGAGCTGGAGAGTGCCCGCAGCTAGTCTCTATCCTCGCCCATTCGGTGCTCAGGCAGCTTAGGTGGTGACCTGACCAGCTCCAGCGGTACCAAGGCGGCGGGTGCCACAATATTGGGGCCGGGGCTGCTCGACCCCAGTGTCTCCCCCCACCCCCCGCAGCATTGGGCCCTGCGGACAAGAGTAGGAGGGCCGCTGTGTGAGCCTTGAAGCCTATCACACATGGGTCCAGCACCACAGCCAGGGGAACCCACACATGCCTGCATTTCTCCCCACCTGAGAGAGTGCACCAGCTGTCTCTTTTGACTTTTCTTCCATGAAGTGCATCAACTGGAACAAACATCACTGAGGTATTGTGGAAAGAATATGTGAAGCTGACTCTGCTCCTCAGAATTCCTACTGATAATATTGAAAATGTCTATGAAACAGGTAAGTTGGTTCCTGTAAAAATGACTTGAAATTAGAGCAATGATAAAGATTCTTGATTTGCATCTCTGCAATATAAAATCTTTACATGGAAACATAAAAGAAATACTATAGTATTTTTAAATGCCCCCCTTCTTGTCTCACTTCACAGATGCATGCCCTAAGAGCCTTGATCTCATGAGCAGAAACATTGTATTAGTCACTATTCTTGATTCACTGCAATTAAAGTTTGAGGTCAATTCAAGATTGTAAACACAAAGTATTCCAAATTTTCACTCATGAATTTTTGCACATTTTACTGTTATTGGATATCATTACTGGGTTTATGTATGATTAATTGCATTGATTTCAATATTGTAAAAGAGTTTTCAATGAAGTATCATATGCACATATTGCAGTGGAATTTATCAGGAGCTGATATCAAAGTCACATTCATCACCCTAAAATAAATGGGAATATTTTGTACTTTTCAAAATGTAGGAGCTACAATTATGTAAATCTCCTAAGGATATCAAGTATTTCAGTTACTGTTTTGGTTTTGCATGGTTTATTTTGGGAAATTTCCAAAAGCATCTTAAAATGACATGGCTAAGGCCAGACATGTCAGGTTAGGGTAAACTGAGGTGAGGTCACAGAGTTGGCAATTTATCACTCAGCAGACTATTCTCTGAGGGAGTAAAGCTTGATTCAATGGGGCCAGGACTTCCTGTGACCTACAAGAATCTACCAGAACTCTTTGAAGTCTGGAGAGAAGGGGAAATGATGCAAAACAGGGAATAGAATCAGAGGGGGGGGTAGCCGGGGGTGAGGGAGCAGGAGAGGGAGAGAGAGGGGGAGGGGGAGGGGGAGGGGAGGGGGAGGGAGAAGGAGAGATGAGAGGGAGTGTCACTGAATGAAGCAATAGCTCCAAAAAATTTTATTTTTTCCTATACTGCTTGTATATCTAGCAAAACCTTTCAGGTAGCATAAACATGACAATGTGATTGTATTATATTTTTCTTTTAATGAGTAATTACTTTTAAAAAGTATGTCCAATAATACTTTTACTTGAAAAACAAATTACATATTACACAGGAAGAAGAAAACAAATATTCCCAAGAACCCACACACATTCATAATGAAGCCACTTGTTAGAGATTAAGAACACATGAGAAAGTCATGTAATTTTCTCAGCCATTCAATTTTTACTGACAGGTTGCCATTTTATGGTTAATAGAGGATCAACTATTTTATTATTTATCTTAAAAAGTAATCTTATATAAATCTTAAAAGGATCACAAGTCTAAATTTACATAAAATCTGTCACTCATTTCTACTTTAATTCCTCAGTGTACACATCTACTGATCAGGAATGTTCTTATTAAATCATATCTGGAAGCTGAGGGCAATAACAGATCCAAGAAATTAATCAACACCTTGATCATTTGCCAGTTTTAGAGTCATGTCAGGTAGGACCGGTAGGGCTGCTGTTGTTCTTGTTCACTGACCACCAAAATCCCTACTCAACAATTAAGAGTGTGCCTTTCTTTACTTCAAATTAAGTACCTAAGTGTTTGTCTTATCCTAATTCAACTAACAAGCTAAATCTCCAAATTCTTTCTAAAGATGGTGACATGGCTGCCAATCTACATCTCTATATTCTATTCAAGTGTAGTAAAAGAATTATTAATCTGTTCTAGCAGCACTGCTTAACAAAGATCAAGCTTTATTATTGTGAGTGCTAGTAATACTGCCAAGTGAGGGGCTGGAAGTCCTCTGTGAGTTTTCACACAACCCTTAGATTAGGAAGGATGTGAAAACTGGGAGTAAGACAAGCAGAGCTATGCTCCATAAGAGTATGAAGCCCTCCGATTCTTAGTCCTCAGGGTTCTGCCTATCTGGGGCATGCCCATGGTAGTTGTGCTACTGGGTGGGCCACAGTGCATGAATTGTAAAACAGTTTGTTATTCCTCTCAAATGGGCCTCTACAAAGACCCAGAGCACACAGTATCCACTTGATGGCAGATTCTCATATTTACATGTCTGACCTGGGTTTATTTCAAATCATGGTACATCTATTTCATAAAAATAAAGTAAATGAATGAGCAAATAAATTGTATATATATATATATATATATATATGTGTGTGTGTGTGTGTGTGTGTGTGTGTGTGTGTGTGTGTGTTTAGTGTAGGTGTATATATATGTGCAGGTTACAACAAATTTTCAAATAATGTTATATTAAACTGCATAGCAGAATT
>CM052700.1:79015791-79038168 GCA_028551405.1 Uromys caudimaculatus
CCCCCCCCAATCGTCCTAGAGTTTGGACCACCAAACAAAGAATACACATCTATGGACCCATGGTTCGGACCACATATGTCACCTGAGGTTTTGATCTTAGCCATTCTGACTGGTGTGAGGTGGAATCTCAGAGTTGTTTTGATTTGCATTTCCCTAATGACTAAGGGTGTTGAACATTTCTTTAGGTGCTTCTCAGCGCTATGCATTTCCTCAGTTGAGAATTCTCTGTTTAGCTCTGTTCCCCATTTTTTTATAGAGTTATTTGATTCTCTGGAGTCTAACATTTTGAGTTCTTTGTATATGTTGGATATTAGCCCTCTATCAGACGTAGGATTGGTAAAGATCTTTTGCCAAGCTGTTGGTTGCCATTTTGTCCTATAGACAGTGTCTTTTGCCTTACAGAAGCTTTGCAATTTCATGAGCTCCTATTTGTCGATGCTTGATCTTAGAGCATAAGCCATTGGTGTTCAGTTCAGAGGGTTTTATTTGTTTCTTTTTTAAGGGCTTCTACCTCTTTGCCTTTGTTTACCTTTATTTCTCTAAGGCAGTTATTTATATCCATCTTAAACACCTCCACCTTCTTTATGAGATGGCATGAGATGGAATTTTTGGTCAGAATCTTGCTCTTTATGTTTCTCAGAGTATTACAGTCTAGCTGTGTTAGGAGAAATGTTAAAATTCTTAATCATGAGGAAAATCAAAATCCTTAGATAATTTGAAATATTTCTACATGAAGACCTAGATATACCATTCCTGGGCATATAACCAAAAGATGCTCAACCATACCACAAGGACACACACTCCAAAATACTCACAGCAGCCTTATATGTAATGGGCAGAAGTTAGAATTAACTCAGGGGTCCCTCACCAAAAGAAGGGATACAGAAAATATAGCTCATTTACACAATGGAATACAATTCAGTATTGAAAATGAGGGCAACATGAATTTTGCAGGCAAATGGATGGAACTAGAAAATATCATCCTGAGCAAGGTAACTCAGACACAAAAGACATATATGTTGCATACTCACTTATAAGTAGATATTAGCCAAAGACTGCAGGATATCCATGACACAGCTCACAGACCTTATGAAGCTTAACATGAAGGAAGGCCCAATTGGGACTATTTCAATAACACTTAGAAAAGGAATAAAGTAATCACAGGAGACAGAGGTATGGAGGTACCTGGCTGGGGAACAGGATGGAGGTGGGAAGGGGAGACAGAATTAGGTATGGGGGATAAGAAGAAGAGAATCCCAGAGAGCCAGGAGGATGAAAGAAAATATGTAACTTATTAGAGATTGGGGTAAGAGGAACCTCTATGAGAGGTTTCCAAGACTCAATGGGCATGACCATAGCCGAAAAGCCTAACAGTGGGAAGACAGAAACTGATGAAACTACCACCAAAGACTCCAGTGGAGGGATGGGGTCACCAACCCATCTTCAAATTTTTTGACCTAGAATTGTTCCTGCCTAAAGGAAATGCAGGATAGAAATGGATTGGAGACTGAAGGAAAGGCCATCCTGTGAAAGGCCCATCTTGAGGCCCATCCCTTGTGGAGGCACCAAACTCTGACTCTACAACTGATGACATGTTGTGCTTCCATACAGGAGCCTAGCATGGTTGTCCTCTGAAAGCATCTATCAGCAGCTGACAGAGACATGTGCAAATACTTACAGCCAACCATTGGACTCAGGTTAAGGACCCTGTGGAAGAGTTCGGGGAAGGACTGAAGCAAGTGAGGGGGGATTGAAACCCCATAGGAAGAATAACAATATTGATTAACCTGCTCCTCCAAGCCTCCAGAGACGAAGCAACCAACCAAAGGGCATACATGATCTGGTCTGTGGCCCCAGGTACATATGTAGCAGTGGACTCCCTTTTCTGGCCTCAGTGAGAGAAGATGCACTTAATCCTGTAGAAATTTGAGGCTCATGGAAGGGAGATTCTAGCAGAGGTGGGGTGTGAATGAGTGGGTGGACAGGGAGGACCCTCTAAGAAGCAAAAGTTGTATGCATGTGCGGTAAAGAACTCAGCAGGGGTTACACATATTTTGTGTTTAAGATATATTAATACAAAATTAAGGTTTTTATAAAAATTATTTTTATACTGATAGGAATCTAAGGGTATTTTTATATTGTGTATTAATAGAAATTTTAGTTTGTTTTCTTTCAATAATTGTGTATTGATAGGAATTTAAGATCTTTTTGTTAAACTTATGGTATACTAATAAAAATTTGAGGTTATTTGATTAGTGTATATTTTTCTTAAGCTGTTCATTTAAGATATGATGTAAGGTTCTAATTTTTTGGTACTTACAATTATTTTTATTGTATATAAATTGACAATATTAGGGAAAAACAAAAGTGGGACTATGAAGTGAACATTTCTGAATATATCAGGTGATGTCTACTCAGGTAGTGTTTTGCTAAGACAGACTAAGGTGGCTTTTGATGAGGCAAGACGCATGGTGGGACACATGATTTTGGACAGAGTATAAAGAGAACATAACCGACAATAATTTCGAGCTTGCATATCTAGCTTAACAATGACTCGTTGGTATTCCTTCTTAATCTTCACTGATCTTAACTTCATTTATAGAGGCACAGCAAAGAAATTCTCCTGGTGTCACAGCTCATCCTGATCTCTGCCACTGACTTGTGCAGTTTCAGCAGATGATTGGTGGTTTCTGGTAGATCTAGCCACAGGTGCTGATTCATATTTGGTATCCTAACACTGCTGAAATGGACTGCTTACATCCTCACGAATAGAAATTGGAATTGCCCCAAAGAACAACTTCTAAACAGGGCTACATGAACTTGTACTATTTACCATCTTTTATCCTCTACTATTGCATGGTGGGAAAAAAGGGGGGAATCAAAGCATTTGAGAATCCTTATTAAAGATAGGTTTTTTTTTAAATATAAGCTTAAAGCCTGGTTCTTTCTAAGGTTAGATTTATGTCTAAGTGTGGATATAAACTAAGTTCTTGCCCCACGTTCAGTGTGTCAAGAGAAACAGTATTTGGGGGGGGTGCTGATTCTCATATCCCTTTTGATCCCAAGTAAAAGAATGACATTTCTATACCTGCCCAACTAAATTTTAGCTAGGAAGTAAGCACACAGAGACCGGATATTTTTATTAACACACTGCCAGCCTAATCTGGGGAGTTTCTGAACTTGTCTATTTTCTTTTTCTCTTTTTATTTTTTTATTTAATTTATTATTGGTTATTTTGCTTATTTACATTTCAAATGTTATCCTACTTCATGTTTTCCCCTCTAAAAATCCCCCTTCCCACCCCTTCCACTCTCTCCACGAGGGTGTTCCCAAACACACCACTGCTGCCCAACTTCCATATCATTCCCATACACTGGACCATCAAGCCTTCAATGGACCAAGGGTCTCCCCTCCCATTGAGGCCAGACAAGGCCGTCCTCTGTTACATATGCAGCTGGAGTCTTGGCTCCATCCATGTGTATACTTTGTTTGGTGGTTTATTCCCTGGGATCTCTTGGGGATCTTGTTGGTTGATTCTGCAGTTCTTCCTGTGTGGTTGCAAACCCCTTCAGCTCCTTCAGTCCTTCCCTTAACTCCTCCATCTGGGTCTTCATGCTCAGTCAGATGGTTGGCTGCAAGCATCCACATCTGTATCAGTAAGGCTCTGGCCGAGCCTCTCATGAGACATCCATATCAGGCTCCTGACTGCAAGCATTTCTTGGCACTAGCAACAGTGTCTAGGTTTGGTGGCTAAATATGGGATGGATCCCCAAGTGGGGTAGTCTCTGGATGGCCTGTCCTGCAGTGTCTGCTCCACTGTTTGTCCCTGTGTTTCCTTTAGTCAAGAGCAATTCTGGGTTAAAATTTTGAGAAGTGTGGGTGATCCTATCTTTCAACCACTTCGTGCCTAAACTCTAGTAATGGTCTCTACAGGTTCACTCTCCCCTGTGTTGGGTATTTCAGCTAATGGTATATAAATTGGGACTTCGGAGCCTCTTGCTTTCCTGGCATTTGGGACTTTCTGTTGGCTATTCCCAGTTTCCCATGCTCCATTGCTACACATTTCTGTTCAATTTGCTGTTCAATTTGTATGTCTTCCTGTCTCCTCCCACACCTGATCTTGTCCCCCATTTCATCTCCAATCCTGTCTCCTCACAAATCCCTCCCACACTCTACCTCCAGTGATTATTTTGTTCCCCCCTTCTAAGTAGGACTGAAGCATCCACACTTTGATCTTCTTTTTGACCTTCATATGGCCTGTAAGTTGTATCATGAGTATTCCTAGCTTTTTTCTTAATATCCACTTATCATTGAGTACATACCAGATATGCTATCTTGTGACTGTGTTACCTCACTCAGGATATTTTCTAGTTCCATACATTTGCCTGTGAATTTCATGAAGTCATTGTTTATAAAGGCTGAGTGGTACTCAATTGGGTAAATGTACATTTTAAGTATCCATTATCTGGGTGGTTTCCAGATTCTGGCTATTATAAATAAGGCTTCTTGAAGCATGTGTCCTTGTTATATGTTGTAGCATATTTGGGGTATATGGCCAGGAGTGGTATAGCTGGGTCCTCAGGTAGTACTATTTTCAGTTTTCTGAGGAACTGCCAGATTGATTCTCAGAGTGTGTGTATCTGCTTAGAATCCCACCAGCAATGGAGGAGTGTTCATCTTTCTCCATCCTAACCAGCATTTGCTGTCACCCGAGTTTTTAATCTTAGCCATTTTGACTGGTGTGAGGTGGAATCTCAGGGTTGTTTTGATTTGCATTTCCCTGATGACTAAGGATATTGAACATTTCTTTAAGTGCTCCTCAAACTTGTGATATTCCTCAGTCGAGAATTCTTTGTTTAGCTCTTCAGTCCATTTTTTGATAGAGTTATTTGGTTCTCTTGAGTCTAATTTCTTGAATTCTTTGTATATTTTAGATACTAGCCCTCTTTCAGATATAGGCATGGTAATGATCTTTTCTCAATCTATCGGTTGCCAGTTTAACCTATTGACATTCTCCTTTGTCTTACAGAAGCATTTCAATTTTATGAGGTCCCAGTTGTTGATTGTTGATCTTAAGGCATAATCCACTGGTGTTCTGTTCAGAAATTTCTCCCTGTGCCCATGTGTTCGAGGCTCTTCCTCACTATCGTTTTTATTGCTTTAAGTGTATCTGGTTTTATATGGAGGTCCTTGGTGTACATGGACTTGAGCTTTGTACAAAGACATAAGAATGGGTCATTTTGTATTAGTCTACATGCTAACCTCTACTTATGCCAGGACTTTTTTTTAATATGCTGTCCTTTTTTCACTGGATAGTTTTAGCTTCTTTTTCAAAGATCAAGTGGCCATAGATGTGTGTGCTTTCCTTTAATGACTATTGCTGTTTTTTCTTCTTCTTCTTTTTTTTGCTCTGTATCCTTGTTTTTTTGTTGTTGTTCCAAATGAATTGGAGAATTGCACTTTCAATCTCTGTGAAAAATTTAGGTTGAATTTTGATCTGGATTGCATCGAGTCTGTAAATTGCTTTTGCTAAGATGGTCATTTTTATTATGTTAATCCTGCCAATCAGTGAGCATGGGAGATATTTCCACCTTCTGAAATCTTTGATTTCTTTCTTCTGAGACTTGACGTTCTTGCCACACAGATCTTTCACTTGCTTAGTTAGTGTCATATCAAGTTACTTTATATTATTTGTGACTATTGTGAAGGGTTTCATTACCCTAATTATTTCTCACACCATTTTTCCATTTAGTAAAGGAAGACTAATGATTTTTGAGTTAATTTTGTATCCAGCCACTTTGCTGAGGATGTTTATCAGCTGTAGAAATTCTCTGGTGGAATTTTTGTGGTCACTTACTTGTACTATCCTATCATCTGCACATGGACATCTGCACTTCTTTGTTTGTTTTCTTATTTCTCTTTATTTTTATTAGTTATTTTATTTATGCACATTTCAAATGTTATTCCCCTTCCTGGTTTCCCCTTCACAAACCCCTATCCCTTTTTCTCTCACCCCATGTTTCTATAAAGGTGCTTCCCCACCCACCTACCCACTCTTGCCTCACACCCTAGAATTCCCCTAAGCTGAAGCATCAAGCCTTCACCTGACGAAGGGCTTTCCCTCCCATTGATGTCATATAAGGCCATACTCTACTACATATGCAACTGGAGCCTTGGGTCCCTCTATGTGTATTCTTGGTTGGTGGCCTATTCCCTGGAACTGTAGGGGATCTGCTTGGTTGATATTCTTGTTCTTCCTATATGGTTACAAACCCTTTCAGCTCCCTCAGTCCTTCCCCTAACTCCTCCATTGATTTCCATGTGCCCAGCCAGATGGTTGGAGACAAGCATCTGAATCTGTATTGGAAGGCTGTGGCAGAGCCTCTCTGGAGATGGCAATTATAGTTTCCTTTCTGTAATCACTTCTTCACATCAGCATTAGTGTCTGGGTTTGGTGTCTACATATATGTGATCAATCCCCCAATGGGGCAGACTCTGGATGGCCTTTCCTTCATAATCTGTTCCACTCTTTGTCCCTGTGTTTCCTTTAGACAGGAGTAATTCTGGGTTAAAATTTTTGAGATGCCTGTGTGGCAAGGATGTGGAGAAAGAGGAACACTCCTCCATTCGTGGTGGGATGCCAAGCTGGTACAACCTCTTTGGAAATCAGTCTGGCATTTCCTCAGAAAATTGTACATTGTACTACCTAGGGCCCAGCTAAATCACTGCTGGGTTCTGAACTTTTCTAACACAGCCAGGCTAATTATACCCAGAAAAGTGTTTGCCATCTGTGCTGTTCTTGCTTGCTCTGTTCCATGTTTGTCCTCATGGCTCTCCTCCCTCATTGCAACCCTCATGGCTATCTTGAAACCGATGCAATTAATCATAAATTATGCCAGTCATGATTTTCAATACCAGTAGTATGTACAGAAATTTCTGTGTGAAAATTGTGACTAATGGTTTTTATAATCTTTAATCAACCTCAAATTTTAATTCCACTGAATCAAGAATAGTGAATAATACAACATTTCTGCTCTTGAGATAAAGACTCTCATTTAGGACACACATGTGTGAGGTGAGACAAAGAGGGAGACATTTAAAAATACTATTGAATTTCTTTCATGTTTTCATGTAAAGGTTTTATATTGCTGAGATGGAAAAGAAGAATATTTATCATTTGCTCTAATTTCAAATCACAGGAACCATCTTTTTTCATTGACATTTTCAATATTTTCAGTAGGAATTCTGAGTTGCTAGGTCAGCTTCATGTATTCTTCCCAAATTTCTTCAGTGATATTTGTTCCAGTTGCTTCATTTCATGTAGGAAAACTCAGAAGAGTCAGCCACTGTAATCACACCAAATAGTCTAAGTTCATCAAGTCTTCTCATCACTTGGAAATCCTGCTACTTCACCCCACCCTCCCTGCCAGAATAGAGATGCCTGTCAGGGAAACATTCGTTAGTCAGGTAAAGCATTCATTCTTACTAAGCATAAGATAATATGCCTCCAGCATATCACAACTAAGATACTTATTTAAAGTCAGGAATATTAAAATTAGTATTGAATTATTATTACAGTTACTATCCTGCACAACTCCACTTGAATTTCACACAATCATGATTATACCTAAACTATGTTAATAAACATATTCCTGTGCCAATGCTTCCTGAAACTAAATGCAGGAACACAGCTCTGTTGCAATTAACATAATGAATTTTTTCTCCAATATAAGATTTATGTACCCAGAGCTCCTCTTAAATTCTGGAAGATATTCCCATCATCAAGAAACAGGGCTTTGAATAGGATTTTGGTGTTTGATATCAAATGTATCACAATATAAAATCTACTTGGACCTAGTAATAAATAAATTTGCCTACATAAGAACATGTTGTAGAGTTTTCTATTTATTGTTTTTTATTTATTTATTTACTTGTTAAGTTTTAAGATTTTAGTGTGGTTACACCATTTTGAAACTTCCTTTTCCTCCATAAAAATATGACTGTATGCTATCCACACTCTCTTTCAAATTTATGGCATCATTTTCACTGATTATCATAATATGCTTATATTTATCATATTATTAAAATAATTATGTTATATTTTACATTCTAAAAGTTATGTATTATTTTATATAAAGAAATAAAATATGAATTATGAAATATTCATTCATAAATATAACTCTTTCAGTCCATATAGTATTATTTAGATGTATCATATTTATTTATAATTGTATTATTTTTAAAATACTGCAAATTCTTTCATTATAATCCCATATTTCCTAGCATTGTACAACACATACCATTATTTCTGCATTAAATTATTGAGCCAGTGAAACATTTTCTTATCTTCTAAAATAATATTTAAGAAGTGAATGCCTGGATTTGACCAACTTTAGCAAAACCTGTGTTTAAGTATTTGTTTGATTTTTGTTGGTTTTTTGCCACCTAGGAAGATTCATTCATAATTGCATTTCTCCCCTAATACTGCTAGAGAACAGATAATGGCTATTTTACACAGTTCATCTTATGTCTTTCTCAGTTGCCGGATAAAGTAGATTTTTGGAAAATTAGGAACTGCATCATACAACATCCAGATGCCAGGGATGAAATCAATACCAATGGTTTGGGGACATTTTCTTAGCAAGAAATACCCTGGAAAATGAGACACGATGGACCATTTATCCACTAAAGAAACTCCTGATAAAGATCACATCCCTTACCGAACATGTAAATACTGGAGTTATCCCTGAACCAGTGATATTCATGAGTGAGAATTCATGCACCTGAGATGTAGTGGGAAATCCTGCACCTCTTTCTATGTTGATTGTTTTGAATGATTGAAAATAATTTTTTTCTTGTAACATGGAGACCAAGCAGCAGTCACAACATGGGAAAGAGAAAGACAGAGAGAGAGAGAGAGAGAGAGAGAGAGAGAGAGAGAGAGAGATAGATATCTGAATTCTAACATCTAATTTCTTTTTTTCTTGTTTTATCTTTGAGCAATACAATTAACAAACCACAACCAATTCCACTGAATGAGCAAGACACATGATCAACAATGAATGACCAATACTGAACCCCACCTCTCAAGAAATTAGACTTTTTATTCCCTCTGAGAATGTCCTTGAATTCCAAATGTCACAGAACTACAAAAACTATCTGCATCTGACAAAATCACAGCCCTGCTAGAAGATAAGGGAAATGATAATCGGTTGCATTGCAAAATCTGAAGCAGCCCCACGCCTGGCATTAACTGAAAGCACATTCTCATAATATTTCTGTGTGTTTTAAGTAAACTAAAATTTAAAATTCTCATTACAATAAAGTTGAGAGGAAGAAATGAGATATTGGGAGAGAATCCTTGGATTTTGAAAGGAAAATGTGAGGGTGGCTATGACCAATATACTCTATATATCTACATAACAATTTGAAAAATGTATAATATGGTAAAGGTACTTAGTGTCAGTAAGCATTGTGTACCCTAAACCCTTCCTGGGCTGTGTCAAAAATATGCAAAGAATGAACAGGCAGCACTTAGATCTTGGTCAAATATGAACCTGAAAATAATACCAGTCAACATTAATGTTCTTGAAATGTTTCATGAAGATGATGCTCTTTTATGTCACCAAACTGGTTTTCTTTTCTTGACTTTGGTTCCGAATGACAATAATTCAGGAACATCTATATTACACTTCACTGAACTCTAATCCCATGGGTTAAATGAGAGCAATGCCAGACACTTAAAAATACTGCCACCCACTCTGCCAAAGTGTACTGAAAATTTATGAAAAAAAGGCAGGCTGAATTAACAGGTTTGTTGCATGTTGTGCAAAGTGAAATGCTTTGTGAGACTCTTCAGATCATCATTTCACCAGCAGTTGAACAACTCTACTCTCCTGGTTCAAAAGAAAGAGAAGATTCTGAGAGATGAAGTATCTTCTTCTCCTTGTTCTAGGCTGTTGGGTATCTGCCAGAGAGGAACACTTATTGGTACAAGAATGGGCTTTCAGGAATTTATGCAGAAAAAAAGGTGGCTGTGATGAATTATCACAGTTTGACCTGGCAGTCAGTGTGACTCTATGAACATATTGGTTCTTTATTAGCTTTTGTACTTGGAATATGTCCCATGTCTTAAAACATTATTTGTTTTAGTTTATGGTTATATTTACCTCATTTAAGCTTCTTATACTGCCTATTTTTTTTAACCTGGGTTAATCTTATGAAAATTAACATCTTATATTACTTTAAATCTTCATGGTGCATATCTACTAATCATCAATACTTTTATTAAATCATGAGGAAACTGAAGCAAAAACAGGCACAAGAAATTAATCATCACATTGATCACGTGCCTTGTTCTAGAAGGAGAGTCATTTCAGGTAGTGATGGTAGGGCTGCCACTGTTCATATTCACTGACCACAAAAATCCCTAGCTAATCCATTAAGAGTGTGTCTTTCTGAACTTCAAGTAGTTTCTGATGAATTTGTACAGCAGATCCATGGGGAAAAAATCTTAATCTAACTTTACTGAGAAGCTACATATCCAAAATCTAAAGGTGGTGTTCATTGCTGGCAATCTATATTTCTAAGTTCTTTTCAAGGTTGGTGAATGAATCATTAATCTGTTCCAGCAGCAATGCTTAACAAAAATCAAGCATTATTATTATGAATGCTAGTAATACTGCCCACTGAGGGCTAGAAAACTGCTCTGAGTTTTCACACAACAATTTGATTAGGAAGGATGTGAAAACTAAGGGTACAACAAGCAGAGTTCTGCTCCATAACAGCATGAAGACTCAGAGCACTTAGTCCTCAGGGTTCTCCCTCTCTGGGGCATGCCTACGGCAGTCTGCAACTAGGTGGACAGGCCATAGTCCATGAGTTCTAAAGCAGTTTTTCTCCTCAAGAGTGGAAATCAACAAGGGCACAGATCATACAGTATCCCCCTGATGGCAGATTCCCATATGTACTAGTCTGACTTTGGTTTATTAAAAATCATGGTAAAATAATTTTATAAAAAGCAAGTAAATGAATTGTGTGTATGTGTGTGCATTAAATATATATACAGTGTGTATATTTATGTAACAGCAAATAGTGAAATATTGCTGTATTAAAATACATGGTAGAATTGTTTCACAAACTGTGCTTGGAAATACACACACAGAAACACACACACAGACACACAGACACACACACACAGACACACACACACACACATATATATACTGACTTTACACTAATTAATTACAAAAGAGTAAGAAGGGACACATGGGAGGATTTATAGAGAGAAAGAAACAGTGACATAATTATAGGATTATACAGAAAATAAAAAATAAACAGTTGTTATCAAAATTAAATTGGGAAGTATCATTTCTGTATCATGAATCCTAGCACTGGATAGAAAAGAGTGGATACCTGGCTTGTAACCTTGTCAATTGCTTAGAGAACACTTTTATGCAGGTGGCAAGAGACCCTGTCTCAAATATATGTCAAGTCTTGGCACAGGTGCTTCTGTGGTCTGGTTGCTCCCCCTCACTCAATGTACAACCACATATGTAACCTGACTACACATGGGGCAAGGCTGTGCTACAGCACATGTGGTCCATTTATAGCTGGCAGAACTCCATGACATTACAGTGCAGACTTGGCCTTTTAAGACCAAACAAGATGGAAATGCAATGCACAACACCATGGCCCAAAAAGTTAGACCATGTCCTACATGAGGCAAATATGCACATCGTCATTCAGTGCTCTCTAACATGAGGCTCCACACTTATAACAGGAAAAATAGTGTATCCAGTCTCATACACCTGCTGGCACCATCTTCCCAGCCAATAATCAGCTCACAGTGTAGGAGAACAGCTATTTCTATGTGAGCTGATGGACTGGACTGAGGCTAGTCACAGCGAAGATATTTGAACTGAACCACAAAGGGACACGGAGAGACTCAGAAATAATCCAAGTTCAAGTGAACTTCTGAAGAGATGAGGTAAAATGTTTGGAATCATGCTTAAATGTGAAAGAAAATAGGGATAGTGGGTATAAAATATCAGAGACAAATATATATATATATATATATATATATATATATATATATATATATATATGTAATTTGAAATTGGTAAAGTGTTTAAGAAAAAAGTAAATAAATTAAAAAGAATAAGTTACACAGGAATGGAAAAGAGATTAGATTAAAATTAAATATAAAACTTACATTAAGGTTAGAAAGCAATGAAATATAAATATAATTATGTAAAATATTCTGAGGAAAAGAAAACTAGGCAAGAGTTTTTAAAAGGCACATACAGGATAAAGAAAGAGAAAATATACAATCATAGAAATATGGACTTTAAATATAAACATATAAAGTATACAAAGAAAGGGAGAAAAAGAAAAGAAAATCTCCACAGAAAGAAGAGGATCAGAGAGACTAAAAAAGAAAATATTTTCCATATTAAAAAATGGAAAACATTGTAAAGGAAGGCATTCGGGCACCATCTAGTTTTGTTTTTACTTCCAACATAAAACAATTGTATGTTTAGTAATAAATATAATTTTATATATCCTTTTTAAGGGAGATCAGAATAAAACGGACTTAGAGAAAGAGAAGACTAAAATATTAAATGCTTGATTGAAGGACATAAAGGAAAAATTAGAGGATATTTTAAGTCAAAAAAAAAAAGAATCCTAAAGAATTGCATTTGGAATCCACATTTGCAGCCAAAAAAAGATAATAATTTCATATAAAAAAATGGCTTGAGAAATTAGCATAGCAACCTATATTGTTACAATAAATTGAATTAAAAATACAGATCCGTATAATAAAGTTACCTTAGAAGAGTTTCATACAACAGAATGTATGTTTGTTTGAATAGTCCAAACTAACTTACATAAAGAGTTACACCTCACATGCTCCAACAGAGAGCAGAGAATTATCGTTAGCTTATTTTGTATGCCACACATTCCACACATATGCTAATGAGGAAAAGTACACTATGTATGAACATTTACATGTTTATACACACCAATGAAGGGAAATAGGCCCTGACAAGGTTTACCTTGGGGATGTTAAAAGAATGCTGAGATGGTGAGATATATTTATGTTGACTCACTCAATCTCAGACTTCCTCATTAGCTCTTTCCTCAAATTTTGCAACCAGTACAGCTTCAAAGGTGCTGACCCCAATGGGTCCAGCCTCTCAGACCGTTCCAATCAGAACTTCTCTTAATCTCTGAACCTTCTCATCACACACAGACTGGACAACAAATGTTTCTGCCAGCTTCTTAACACTAGGCAACATCCCAACTTTCTTTGGGCCCCCAACAGAAAACTATACCCATGCCCACATACCCACAGCCACTCTGGCAGCAGGAAGCACATTCAAGAGAATGATGCTCCATTCCCAAAAGGAGGATGGATGGATTTTGGTCTTTTGTTGAGTGAAATTTTAATGGTATAAGTCAGAGGGGAAACAAGGTAAAGGAGGTTATATTCAGTGATCTCTCTCTCTGTTTCTTTTTCTTTTGTCTTTCTTTCTCTCTCCTTTCTAATATTAGAAAAAAGGGGAATGAAAAAGAAAGGTAGGGATATAAGAACGATATATACTAAAGGTTAGATTATGGAGTCTACTTTTAGGCCAAAGAGAATCACAAAGCCAAATATTATTATTTGGAATGGATTTACTACATTGATCCAAATTTAAGGTTATATTTTGTTAAGACTAATTATGTACATACGTTTCAACTATTTCAAGGAATTACAAGGAATGTACCCATGTAATTCTTAAAAAATATATGTTAAATTCTAGTTGTTTTGGAAGATTACTTATAAAATATTTAGGATAAATTAGAAATGTGAGGTAGTAATGAATTAATCAGACTTATTTGTCATGTTAGATATTAATTTATTTGATTACAAAAATAAACTTTATTTAGCTTCCTTAGATAGTTTCATATTTAAGTGCATATTAGAGTGCTAGAAACAAGCAAATTAGACATAATACAGATAGAAAGATAGATAGTTTTCAGAAACCTCAGAGATCTACAGACTATGGAATATAAAGATGTATTATTAATTAAAGACTTTTTGTGACAATGATATGTCTGCTTTTAGCTGCACTACCATCCTACTGCAAAGATGTTGATGAGCTTTCAAGAATTTCTCTGTGATGTTTGGTTCAAATGTGGGAAGTGATCTACTGGTAGGGGTGGTAAAAACCAAAAAAACAAACAAACAAACAACAAAAAACCAGCAAAACAAACAAACAAAGTTCAAACAAAACCAAAAAAATAAAATTAAATTAAAAAAAACTTGCCCTTGCCTCATGTGCAGGCAGAATTCTGTCCAAATTGGACAAATGGAACACACTTAAGATGAGTGATGAGATTTGCAAGGACAAGGTAGGAAACTCCTTCAGTTTTCCTGCTTCATAAAAATAATCTGTCATATCCTTTAGCAGAAGGCTGAAGATGGATTCTGCCATGATTCAGAAAAATTTAGGATGATTCTCTAGGCAGTCAGCTGCCTCTGTCAATTTGGAAGCTGGTTGCTCCGCACTTCTTGCATACTCAGGTAATATTTATTTCCTCTCACATCTCTGTGAGGATCAAGTCAAAATAGGTACAGTCTCACAAGTAAGCTTAAATCGTTTAGGAATGAGAAAACGTTTTTAGATATAAGAAGATAATCCTAGTTTTATAAATGCAAGTTTGATAGAGAATGATTTAAGTACAGAACTCAAAACTCAACAAGATAGATAGATAGCACTTTTTCCAAGGATGTTAAAAACTATGGACTGCACATTGTGACTGTAAATTTTACTTGATAAGTTTTCATAATTGTTATTACTGTATATAGTTTATTAGTAGTAGAATAGAAAATTTTATTGGACTAAAAATGTAAATGTTAGAGATGATTTTGTATGCTGTGTATTCAGATGTTTATATCAGTGGAATCTGGACTATGGCATGGTCAAACACTGGGACCCCAGTGGAGGGATGGGATCAACAACCCATCTTCAAAATTTTCGACGCAGAATTGTTCTTGTCTAAAGGAAACGCAGAATTAAAATGGACCAGAGACTGAAAGAAAGGCAACACAGTGACTGGCCAAACTTGGGAAACATCCCATGCAGCAGCATCAACTTCTGAAACTGTTGCTGATGTCATGCTGTGTTTCCTGACAGGAAACTCTCACGGCTGTCCTCTGGGAGGCTCTACTAGGAGCTGACTGAGACAGGTGCAGATACTTACAGCCAACCATTGGTCTGAGGTCAGTACCCATTTGGACAAATTAGGGGAAGGAATGAAGGGGGTGAAGGGGATTGCAATTCCTTAGGAAGAACAACAATATCAACTAAGCAAGACCTCTCAGAGCTTCCAGAGACTAAACCACAAACCAAAGTGCATACATGAGTTGGTCGGTGGTCCTCAGCGCATATGTAGCGGTGGACTGCCCTGTCTGACCTCAGTGGGGGAGGATACACTTAATCATATCGAAATTTGATGGCCCAGAGAAGGAGGATGCAGGCAAGAGTGAAGTGTGTGTGAGGGGTTTGATGGGGGAGCACACTCTCAGAAGCAAAGGGGGATTAGGTAAAGAATTTTGGAGGGGAACCATAATTACATTTAAGGTATATTAATATAAAATTAATAGTTTTTAAAATTATTTTAAACAGATAGGAATTTAAGGTTGTTTTGTTTTTATTGTATATTAGTAGAAATTAAAGTTGCTTTGTTTGAATTATAGTATACTCATAGTAATTTAAGATGGTTTAATTAAACTTATCGTATACTAACAGAAATTTAAGATTGTTTTGTTAGACTATATTATTAATAAGCTGTTCAGTTAAAATATGATGTAAAGTTTAATTTTTGGTTCTTATAATTATTTTTATTATGTGAAAAATTTTAATGATAGAGAAAAATACAATTTTTAAACAAAAGGCAGAATATGAAGTCGAAATTTCTGGATATGTCAAGTGAGGCCCACTTAGGTGGTATATTGCTAAGACAGAATGTCATAGGTTTTGCTGAGATAAGACCCATGGTGGGACACATGATGTTTGGAGAGAGAAGAGATAAGACTCAACAGACAACTATTTCCTGCTTGCATAAGTAGCTTTGCAATGACTCATTGGTCTTGCATCTTCACCTTGGCTGATATTCACTTCATTGAGAGAGACACAGCAAAGAACTTCTCCTGGTTTTCCAGCTCATCCTGGTCACTGTCACTGACTTGTATATATTCAGCAGAGGACTGGTTATTTCTGGTAGATCTATCCACAGCTGCGGATTAATATTTGGTGTCCTAACACTTCTGAAATGGTCTGCTCATGTCTTAATGAATAAGAATTAGAATTGCCCCAAATAACTACTTCTAAACAGGTCCATACCCACTTGTACTATTTACCATCTTTTCTGTCCTACCATTGGATTGTGGGGTAGTGGGGGTGGAGGTCAAAACACTTGATAACCCTTACTAAACGTATATTTTAAAATATGGAAGCCTACAGCCTGGGTTCTTTCTAAGGTTGGATTTCTGTCTTAGAGTGGCTGTTAACTAAATTCTTGCCTCACATTACATGTGCCAAATGCAAAGTATTTCTTTGTGGAGAGTTGGGATTCTTACATCCCTTTGGGTCCCAAGAAATTGCAGGACAGCCCTACCCAATTTTAGCTCTGAAGTAAGGACATTGAGACCTGGTATTTTTATTTATACACTGTAAGCCCCATCTGGGCAGGTTCTCAACTTTTTAAACCCATATAGGATGCTAATACCCAGAAAAGTATCATATTACTTGTCATCTGTGACTGTCTTTGCTTGTTATGTTCCATGTGTGTCCTCATGGATCCTGCTTCACTGCAAGCCTCATGGTGAATTCCTTTGTTCTCTCTATATGGTTTCTCCATACCTTCTTCACCTAGCGGTCCTTCTCTCCTCCCCTCTGTCACCTGCTGGGACCCCAGGACTAGGATCTTAAGTTCTGCAATATTCTCTTCTGCCCAGCTAGTGGGCTCATCAGCTCTTTTATTAGCCAATCAGAGGTGATGGAAAACAATTTTTCCATGAATAGAGACCAGAGATAGTTGACAGTGCCATCATCCAGTCTGCAACCAGATGTCTGGAAATAGAAATCAGCATCTGAATACAGAGTGCACAAAACCATTCCTCAACAGATATCTACGTATTTGTGCATCTTTTTAAGTGTCTAAATGTGTGTTCCTTCTGTCATTCTATGCCACATTTTGACACAGGGTCCTTACACCTGACATAGAAGTACAGAAGTGGGCTGAATTGATGATATGGAAATGACTCTCTAAGGTTTTATTCCCCCCTTTGAGGAAAAACTGTTTTTTAATTCTTTTACTTTCTGTTTTATACTATAGTTACATCACTTATTTTTCTCACTCTAAATCCTCTCATATGTCCCTTTTGCTCTTTTTAAATTAATTGCTGTAAAAGGCATGTATATATATATATATATATTCCCAACCATTTTATGAAACAATTCTACTATGATGTATAATCTAACAATATTTCAATACTTGCTTTACAATTATATACATATATAATAATTACATACATTATTTACTTATTTATTTTTTACTTGCTTTTTATGAAACAACTCTATCAAGATTTGTAATAAAACCAGGTCAGATGTGTACATAGGAGAATCTGCCATCAGGGGGATACTGTATGTACTCTGCCCTTATAGAGGCCCATTTGAGAGGTGCAACAAACTGTTTTAGAACTCATGGTCTGTGACCCACCCAATAGCAACTATCATGGACATGTCCCAGACAGGCAGAACCCTGAGGACTAAGTGTCCTGAGGACTTCATGCTGTTATGGAGTATAGTTCTGCTTGTTTTACTCTCAGTTTTCACATCCTTCCTAATCTAAGTGTTGTGTGAAAACTCAGAGGGGGTTACCAACCTCTCACTGGGCAGTATTATTAGTAATCACTATAATAATGCTGAATCTTTGTTAAGCATTGCTTCTGGAACATATTACTGATTCAATCACCGCCTTTGAAAAGAATTTAGAGATGTAGATTGTCAGCAATGACCACAACCTTTAGAATTTGGAGAAGTAGCTTTTCAATAATGTTAGATTAAGGTGTTTATGTCCATGTTTCTGCTGTAAACATGCATAGGAAACAATTTGAAGTTCAGAAAGAAACACTCTTAGTAGTTGAGCTAGGAATATTTCATGGTCAGTGAACAAGAACAATAGCAGCACTACCAGCATTATCTGACAGGACTCTCCTAGACCTGGGCAGGTCATGAAGGTAATGAATAATTTCTTGTTCACATTTCTTCTCAGCTTCTATATGATTTATTAAAAATATTGATGATTAGTAGATACGCACCTTGAGGATTTAAAAAATGACTGATAGATTTTTATATAAAAGTTTAGATTTTGGATTCTTTTATGATTTATATAAGATTACCATTTAAGATAAATAATAAAATAATTGATCTTCTCTTTATTAACTACAAATTGCAGTTGGTCAGGAAAAAGAAAATGGCTGAGAAAATTACATGGCTTTCTTATACCTTCTTAACTGATAACAAATTGCTTAGTTATGAATGATTGTGTGTTTTTGGGAATGGTTTGTTTTCTGATTCTTGTGAAAAATGTAAATTGTTTTTCAATTAAAGATATTTGGGAACATAATTTTTTAAAAAAATCTTTCATTAAAAGAAAAGTGAAATGTAATCACATTGTAATACTTCTGCTACTTGAAAGGTTTTGCTGGGATATATAAGCAGGAGGAGAAAAAATTAAATTATTGGAGCTTGTTATGCTTCATTCAGACTGTGTGTGGGGGTGGGTGTGTGTGCGTGTGTGTGTGTGTGTGTGTGTGTGTGTGTGTGTGTATGTGTGTGTGTGTGTGTTTCTTTTCCCTGTTTATTTATTTTTGCCTTCTCTCCAGTGCTCAAAGTGTTCTAGTATACTCTTAAAGGCTGCAGGAATTGCTGGCCCCAATGAATCAAGCTTTATTCCCATAGAGAATATTCTGCTGAATAATAAATTGCCAACTCTATGCCCTCACCTCAGTTTACCCTAACCTGACAAGGCTGGCCTTCAACATGTCCCTTCAGGATATTTTTGGAAATTTCCTGGAATAAACCCTACAGCAGAAATGCAAATGAAAGACATGATATCCTTAAGAATTTTATATAATTGTAGCTCCTCCTACATTGTGAAATGAACAAAGTATTTCCATTATCACAATATGTTGATGAATGTGACTTTGATATCAGCTCCTGATAAATTCCACTGCAGGGTATGCATTGGGTACTTTATTGAAAACTCTTTTGCAATTAATCATACATAAAGCCAGGAATGATAGCCTGTAACAGTACGGTTTGCAGAAATTCCTGAAAGATACTTGTGAGTACTTTGTGTTTACAATCTTTAATAGACCTCAAAATTTAATTCCAGTGAATGAACAATAGTGCCTAATACAACGTTTCTGCTCATTAGATCAAGGCTCCAATTTAGGGCATTCATCAGTGAGACGAGACAAAGAGAGAAGAGTTTCAAATTCTACTAGATTTTCTTCATATCTTCATGTCAGGATTTCATATTGCTGAAATGGAAACTTTATCATTTGCTCTAATTTTAATTCACTTTTATAGGAACCAAATTACCTGGTTCGTAGACATTTTCAATATTTTCTGTAGGAATTCCACATTTCTGAGCCAGCTTCACATATTCTTCCCACATTTATTCAATGATATTTGTTCCAGTTGCTGCGTTTCATTGAAGGAAAGTTAGAAGACACAGCCGGTATAATCACACCAAATAGTCTAAGTTCATCAAGTCTTCTGATCACTTGGTAAATCTTCCTACTTCACCCTACCCTCCCTACTGGAATGGTGATACAGTGAGGGAAACTTTCTTATGTGAGGTCAGACATTGCCTCTAGGGGTAAAATAAGTTTCCATCCCATGATATCTAAGATATTGATTTAAAATCAGGAACATTAAGATTAGAATTGAATTATTATAAAAATTATTATCCTGCACATTTCAACTTGCATTTCACACAATCATTATTATACTTGAAATACATTAGTAAACACATTCCTGCACCAGTATGTCATGAAACTAAACTCATATGGCATAGTTTTGTTGCAATTAACAAAAAGAAAAAAATATATTTTCCCATGGAAGATTTTCATACCCAGTGCTCCTGTCACATTCTTGTGGTAATTCCCATCAAGTAATTGGGTTTCCAATAGGATCGTGGTGTTCGAGACAAAATGTATCACAATATAAAATTCACTAGGTCCTGGTAATAGATAAATTGTTCTTCATAAGAATATAATATAAAGTTTCCTATATGTATTTATTAATTTTTTAGTTTTGAGACTTAATACAGTAGCACCATTCTGAAATGTCCTTTTCCACCATAAAAATCTGAGTATGTGCCCATCCAAACACTACTTCAAATTCATGGCATCATGTTTTACTGATCATCATATGCTTATATTTATCATATTATTATATAGCTATGTTGTATTTTATATTATACAATGTATGTACTATTTTATATAAAGTAATTTATGGAATATGAAAAAAAATCATAAATGCAACCATCTCAATTCATATTATGTTACTCAGATGTATCTCATATTTGTTTTTAATTCTATTATTTTTAAAACATTTTAAATTCTTTCATAAAAATTCTATTATTCCTAACAAACTACAACATATATTATGGTTTCTGTATTAACTTATTGAACCAGAGAAACATTTTCTTATCTTCTAACATGAAACTACAAAATCCAGGATATTTCTGTATTTAACCAACTTTAACAAAACCTTTATTTAAATATTTGTTTGATTTTTGTTGTGTTTATGCCACCTAGCAAAATTCGTTCATATTTGCATCTACCTACATACTGCTGGAGAACGGATCATGGTGATTTTACTCACTTCATTTTAAGCCTCCAAAACCTACTAGATAAAAGTAGATTATTGGAAAATCACAAGTTGCGTCATGCAATATCCAGGTCCCAGGGATGGAATCAGTCCCATTGGTTTTGGGACATTTGATTAGGATGAAATACCCTGTAAATAAGACATGATGGCCCATTTATTCTCTAAAGACACACTTGATAAAGATCGCATCTCTTACAGAACATGTATATAATGCAGTCAGATCTGAATCAGTGATACTCACCTAAAACTGAGCAATACTTTCATTTAAGTTTTATAGCCCAAACTGTGTGTAGTTGTCAATTCCCATTTTTCCTAAACAATACATATTAAACAATAAAAGCCACATTTCTCTTTGTCCCCCAAGAAATCACATCTTCCTGAAAGTGAAACACATTCCTGGCCTTGATCCTGTCTTTTATGATCCTATTCTTTGGTTTGTAAATATCTTCATTTAATCATCTTTTCAGTATATGATTCTTGTTCAGAATCGACTGAGTTCCTGTATGCACAAAGACTTGTGGATGGGAATGGGGTTCAGACCCTAAATTGATGGGACCTTCAAAGTCACCAATGTGAAACAAGTGACTTTATTGATCCAGTTAACAGAATGGTTTTCAAGAGAAAGAGCATTCTTCACAGTGAAGCTATAAACACTGCTTTTGCTCAAATTTATTATCAGATTTTCCTTTATTCATGTTCACATTTATTAATATTTTACTTTTAGCTAACATAGGCATCATAACATGATGTAACTTTTTTACTGTGTTGGCATTTTTATGATTTTAATATAAAGAAAGATTAAAACAATAAAATGTGAAAATTCAAGTTTAATGCATTTTAGATGTAGTCACTCTCAACTGCAGCTTTCCTCAAATTACTATAAGAGCCAAATCATCTTTTCCTTTGCAGAAAATTATTGTACTGCCTCGATTCCCATTTTAACACATTGTTTGTTCTACCCAAATAACTTTTCTTACCTCACATAGAATGTCATGCTCATGACTCTGTATTTGTTAAAATACTTAACCTTCCGCATCAGCATCCTTACTTCACTATTTTCTGCTGTTACACTCACATATTTGCTTGCTAGGTAGATAGTATTGAATTTCCCTGAAAACTAAAAAATACATATAAATTAAATTCATCAGCCACAGCATAATAAATATTTGAGGCCTGGCACACAAATGTTTGCACATAATCTGCTTTATCTTAATTTCTGAAAGATATCTTATGGCATCAGTGGGTACTACACACTCACAGTGCACCATGCACACCAACACCCACACACATAAAATGACGAAATAAATTTAGTGAAATTTTAGCATAAATCAATAGAAAAGTAAGTTATAGATGTTCGGGTTAAGTAATAGAAAATATTTAATATTGTGATAGAATACACACACACACACACACACACACA
>CM052700.1:79038668-79060980 GCA_028551405.1 Uromys caudimaculatus
ATATACCCAGAAAATGGTCCAACACGTAATAAAGACACATGTTCCACTATGTTCATAGCAGCCATATTTATAATAACCAGAAGCTAGAAACAACCCAGATGTCCCTCATCAGAGTAATGGATACAGAAAATGTGGTACATTTACACAATGGAGTACTACTCAGCTATTAAAAACAATGACTTAATGAAATTTGCAGGCAAATGGATGGAACTTGAAAATATCATCCTGAGCAAGGTAACTTAGTCACAAAAGAATGAACAGGGTATGTACTCACTGATAAGCGGATATTAGCCCAAAAGTTCAGAATGCCCAAGTTTCACTTAACAGTAACCTCTGGACTGAGAGTCAGGTACCAGAAGGCGGAGTTGGAGAAAGGTCTGAAGGAGCTGAGGCAATTTACAGCCCCATGGAGGGAGCAAGAGCATCAGTGGGCCTGAGCCCCCCCCCGGTCATCCTGGAGTTTGGACCACCAACCAGAGAATACACATCTATGGACCCATGGTTTGGACCACATATGTGGCAGAGGATGACCTCGATGGCCATCAGAGAGAGAGGAGAGGCCCTTGGGCCTGAGGGTGTTAGAGGCCCCAGTAAAGGGGAATGTCATGGTGGGAATATGGGGATGGGTGGGTGGGTGGGTGGGAGGTGGAATTCCCTCATAGAGGCGGGCATGGGGAAGAAATAGGGGGTTTCCAAAGAGGAGACCCAGAAAAGGGGAAACATTGGGAATGTAAATAAAGTATCCAAAAAAAAAGATTAAAAAAAAAATCTTAGTATAACTCTAACCAAGCAAATGAAAGACCTATGTGAAAGAGCTTTAGTTTTTGAAGAAACTTATTGAAGAACATATGAGAAAATGGAAAAATCATATATGCTCATGGATTAGTAGAATTAATATAGTGAAAACAGCCATCTTACCAAAAGCAACCTACAGATTCAATGCAATTCTCATCAATATTACAACACAATTCTTTGTGGACCTTAAAGGAACACGTCTCAACTTCACACAGAAATACTAAACCTAGAATTGCTAAAAAATAATCCTTTACAATAAAAGAACTTTTGGAGGTGCCAGCATCTCTAATTTCAAGCTATGCTACAGTGCAATAGTAATAAAAGCCACATGAAATTGGCATAAAAATTGGCAGGTTGATCAACAGAATCAAACTGTAAACCTAGAAGTTAATCTACATACCTGTGAACATTTGATTTTTGACAAGAAGCCAAAATTATACAATGGAAAATGGATAGCATCTTCAAAAAAATGGTGCTGGACTACTTTGATGTTCGCATGTCGAAGAATGCAGATAGATCCATATTTGTCAGCTGGCATAAAATTTATTTCCAAATTGATCAAAGACCTCAACATATAGTTAGACACACTAAATCTAATAGAAGAGAAAGTGGGGAATAGCCTTGAACATATGGCACAGGAAACAACATCTTGAATATAGCAAGAACAGGTTTATAATTACAATTAATAAATGGTGTATCTTGAAACTAAAAAGCTTCTGAAGGCAAAAGACATTGGCAAAAGGACAAAACAGAAACCTGCAGGATAGGAAAATATCTTCCCCAACCACACACCCCACAGAGTGTTGATATCTAAAATATATAAGTAACTCAAGAAATTACACACCAACATACCAAATAATTCCCAAAAGATGCTCCAAATTTTAACAAGGACATATACTCCACTATGTTCATAGAAGCCTTTTTTATATTAGTCAGAAGCTGGAAAGAACCCAGGTGTCCTTCAACAGAGGAATATATACAGAAAATATGGTACATTTACATAATGGAGTACTACTCGACTATTAAAAACAATGACTTCATGAAATTCTTAGGCAAATGGATAAAACTAGAAAATATCATCTTGAGTAAGGTACCCCAATCATAAAAGAACACACATAATATGAACTCACTGGTAGGTGGATATTAGTTCAAATGCTCTTAATAACCAAGTTACAATTCACAGACCACATGAATCTCAAGAAGGAAGACCAAAGTGTAGATGCTTTAATCCTTCTTAGAAGAGGAAACAAAATACTCAAAGGAGGAAATACAGAGACAAAGTGTGAAGCAGAGACTGAAGGAAAGGCCATCCACAGAATGCCCCAACTGGGGATTTATCCCATATACAGACACCAAACCCAGACACGAATGTGGATGCCAAGAAGTGCTTGCTGACAGGAACCTGCTATAGCTTTCTCCTGAGAGGCTCTTTCAGAGCCTGGCAAATACAGAAGAGGATTTGGCAGCTGGCCATTAGACTGAGCATGGGGTCCCCAATGGAGGAGTTAGAGGAAGGAATGAAGGAGATGAAGGGGTTTGTAACCTCATAGGAAGAACAATAATATCAAAGAACCAGACCCCCAGCGCTCCCAGGAACCATGCCACCAACGAAGGAGTACAAATGGAAGGACCCATGGCTACAATCGCATTTGTAGCAGAGGACAGCATTGTCAGACGTCAATGGGAGAGACTCTGGGTCATGTGAATGCTGGATGGATGCCCCAGCGTAGGGGAATATGAGGGAGTGGATGTAGGAGTGTGCGGGAGGGTGGAGGAACACTCTCTTAGAAGCACAGGGAGGGGGGATGGGATAGTGGGTTCCAGGGGGGCACCGGCAAAGGGTATTTGAAATGTTAATAAAGAAAATATCCACTAAAAAAAGAGAAATGTATATAAATAAAATATCCAATAAAAAAAAGAGAGAAAAATAATTGAGTACAGGTTTAAACAGAGATTTCTAAACTGAGGTATCCATAATGGTCTAGAAGCACTTAAAGAAATGTTCAGCATCCTTAGTCATCAGGGAAATGCAAATCAAAATGTCTTATACCTATCTGTCTTACACCTATCAGAATGGCCAATATCAGAAATGAAAGAGATATCACATGCTGGTGAGGATGTGAAGCAAGGTGTCTTAGTGGGGGATTCTATTCCTGCACAAGCATCATTACCAAAAAGCAAGTTGGGGAGGAAAGGATTTATTCGGCTTACACATTTACATTCATATTCATCAGCAAAGAAAGTCAGGAAGGGAACTCAAGTAGGTCAGAAAACAAGAGCAGAAGCAGAGGCAATGGAGGTATATTACTTTGTGCCTTGCTTCCCCTGGCTTGCTCAGCTTTCTTTCTTACAGAATTCAGGACTATCAACCCTGGTATGGCACCACCCACAAAGGGCCCTCCCACCATTGATCACTAATTGAGAAAATGCTTTACATTTGGGTCTCATGGAGGCATTTCCTCAAGGGAGACTCCTTTCTCTGTGATAACTCCAGCTTGTGTCAAGTTGACACACAAAAGTAGCTACTACACAAGGGGAATGATGCCTCATTGTTTGTGGGAGTGCAAACTTGTATAGTACAGGGAAAAGACATTACATTCAAAAGAGCATTAAGCTGGCTGGGTGCATTGCATGAAATTATCAAGTCAAAATGTAATTTTAAAACATAGAATAAATGTTCTTTTGTTCATAGCAGCCTTATTTATAATAGCCAGAAGCTGGAAAGGACCCAGATGTCCTTCAACAGAGGAAATGGATACAGAAATTGTGATACATTTACACAATGTAGTACTACTCAGCTATTAAAGACAATGACTTCATGAAATTCTTAGGCAAATGGAGGGAACTAGAAAATATCATCCTGAGTAAGGTAACCCAATCACAAAAGAACACACATAGTATGCACTTGCTGATAAGTGGATATTAGCCCAAATGCCCAAGATACAATTCATAGACCACATGAAGCTCAAGAAGAAGGAAGATCAAAGTGTGAATGCTTCAGTCCTTCTTAGAAGAGGGAACAAAATAATCAAGGAAATACAGAGACAAAATGTGGAGCAGAGACTGAAGGAAAGGACATTCAAAGACTACCCAACCTGGAGATCCATCTCATATACAGAAACCAAACCCAGCCACTATTGAGGATGCCAAGAAGTGCTTGCTGACAAGAGCCTGATATAGCTGTCTCCTCAGAAGCTCTGCCAGAGCCTGACAAATACAGAGGCAGATGCTTGCAGCCAACCATTGGACTGAGTAAGGGGTCCCCAATGGAGGATTTAGAGAAAGGACTGAAGCTGAAAGGGTTTGCAACCTCAGAGGATGAAAACAATATCAACCAACCAGACCCTCAGAGCTCTCAGGGACTTTACCACCAACAAAAGAGTATATATGGAGGAACCCATAGCTCCAGATGCATATATAGCAAAGGATGGCCTTGTTGGGCATGAATGGGAGGAGGGGCCCTTGGTCCTCTGAAGGCTCGATGCCCCAGTGTAGGAGAATGTCAAGGCTAGGAGGCAGGAGTGTGTGGGAGTGTGGGGGAACACTCTTATAGAAGCAGTGGGAGGGGAAATATGATAGGAGGTTTCAGAGGGGAAACACAGAAAAGGGATAATATTTGAAATGTAAACAAATAAAATATACAATGGGGGAAAAAAAACCAAAGGCTTAAAAATCAAGCAAAACTATCAATGTTTTAAATTTTTTCTTTAAATTCCTTGGCAAATGAACTCCTTTCCTACACCTATACCTTGCAAGCTATCAGTAATATTTTCTTCCCGTGGTTTTAATGTTTTAGATTTCAAATCCAAATTCACTTGCTTCTAGTTTGGTTCAAGGTGATAGACATAGGTTTAATTCTTCTTCTTTTTTTTTTCCACGTGAGGGGTTTATTGGGGGGGGACAAGGTAGCAGCGAGGAGAAAGAAGGGAAGAAGGGGAAAAAAGAGAAAGAGAGGGAGAGGTCCACTGTATATATATGGAAAGTGACGTGGCATGACGTAGCCACAGGTAAAGGTGGGCAGTGGGTCAAGGTGAGTACTGGGAATATGGTGGCTGTTGCCTTAGCAACAGGTGGGCGGGTCACACTGTCGCCTGGGTGACGTCACCTGGGCGCAGCATCACCGGTTTGGCGGTCCTGATGCCAACATACCTCCCTTATTATTATTATTATAAAAAGAAGGAGGAAAGAGGGGGGGAGAAGCCGATGGTGAAAAGGGAATCAGGGCCTCGTGTCTCTTAAACTGCTTCCTGCTGTGTAGGGGCATTGTTAATTTGGGGGTGTAGCTAACTTTCACCATCGAGGTCCACCTGGTAAACGTTTGCATCAGGTTTCTCTTTGGATAGCAGGTCTTCTGTTGACAACGACTGGTAATCCTGTAATAGGAACTGAATAATAGTTTGGTTAGAAATTTTTTGCATTTGCCATTAAAGGAAAGTAGAGACAAGATTAATGAGACAGGGGGCAAATAATAGCAACAGGAAAATGACTAGGAAAGGAGTTACAAAAGGGAGTATCCAGTTCCATATAGGGTTTTCAAAAATCCCAGAACTGGAGGTCTCACGTTCCCTGAAATTCCGTATGTCTGACTGTAGCTCCTGGATTTTATTTCTCACTATCCTGGATTGGTTGACGTAGAAACAGCATTCTTCTTGGAGGAACAGGCAAAGACCACCTTCTTTAGCTGTCAGGACATCTAGCCCCCATCGGTTCTGAAGCACCACAGCTGCCAAAGAATCAACCTGTTTCTGAATAGTAAGCACAGTTTAATGAACAGCAGGGAGAAGACAAGAAACGCATGTCTAATCCAATGAGGTCGAGCTTGGCTGCCTGAGTGGAGTCTCATTTTCTGGGATTGGGGACAAGGTGGGTGGTCTCAGTGTCCTCTGGAGCTTAACAGAGCACGGTCCTGTTAGGGTTGACGTGTATGAAGAAGAATCATTTTTAGGTGGAGGGATGAAAGGTTTGAAGTGAGACAGGTGGACCCAATGAGAGTCCCTCAAGTTTAGCAGTTGTAGGAGTCACAAGAATTACCTTAAAGGGGCCCTGCCATTTGGGAGAGAGGGGTGAGGGCTGATGACCTGGAGGGGATAGAAGGGCTTGGTCTCTGATATTGACAGGCAGCGGACAGGAGACAGTGTGTGGCCGAGGTAGATGGTGGTCGGCGAAGTTCCATAGGAGAGAACGGAGGTGACAAAGTAATGGAGAGAGTAGATGGTCTGGGAGGGGAGATCATTTAGGTGAAAGACCAGGAGTTAGGACCGGACGTCCATACATGAGTTCAAAGGGTGAGATGAGGAGAGGTCGCTTGGGGAGAGCTCGTAACCTGAAAAGAGCCAGAGTTTTACCCAATCAAGGTGAAGTTCCTGTGACAGCTTAACAAGAGTGGTTTTTAAAGAGCAGTTAGTTCTTTCTACCTTTCCTGAAGACTGAGAGTGGTAGGGAATGTGAAAATGCCAGGAGATGCCCAGGGCCTTAGACAGAATTTGAGAAATCTGAGAGGTAAACGCTGGACCATTGTCTGACTGGAGGGAGGCTGGGACAGCAAACCGGGGGATTTCTCGGAGGAGGACATCAGAGACTGTCTGAGCCCTTTTGTTAGCTGTGGGAAATGCCTCTACCCACCCCGAGAAGGTGTCCACCAAGACCAGGAGGTATTTGGCACGTCTAACAGTGGGCATATGGGTAAAGTCAAGTTGCCAGTCAGTTCCAGGAAGGGAACCTCTAGCCTGATGGGTAGGAAAAGGGGTGCTACCATACCTTGGGTTGGAGTCTGATGTCTGACAGATTTTGCAAGAAGCGGTAATAGATCTTAAGAAACTTAAATCCTCAGGAGTAGGCTGTAAGTGGGTCTTGATAAAAGAAGACAATGCTTGACTGTTAAGGTGAAAGAGTTGGTGAAGATAGGACAGAGTTTGGCGAGTGTCAGGGGGTGAAGAATGTGTGGATGTGGGTTGTAGTGTGAGGATGTCCTGAGGAGTGTGAGATGAGTCCAGACCCCTAAGGACTTGTAAGGATAAGAAAAATGGAGAATTAGAGATGAATCTAAGGACATGACCTCAGGTTGAATCATCAGAGTCTGGGCGCCTGGCCAGTGCTTAAGACATAGAAAGTTTGCTCCCGACATCCTGGCCAGATCTTGGGAGCAAAACAAAATGTTCTTTAAACAAAACTTGAGAATATGTCCTGATAAGAAAAGGTCAAGAATGATGCCAAAAAACAGTTCTGTATTGGCAAATAGCCATTATTGTTAAGAATTAGTATAAAAGTATGTAACTGAGATAGCGAAACAACCCCGGGAAGAATCAAGATTGTCCCGTGCTGCTTGGAGGATGATGACGACTGCTCCTCTGCCGGGAAGAACTAAGAATGTCCCGTGCTGTTTGGAGGATGATGATGACTGCTCCTCTGCCGGTGATGGGGGATTCCCGGTATTAGAAGGGAAAGAACTGGTAAAATTGAACTCTGCTACTCAATGCTCTCTTTCTTCATTAAACTCTTTCACTTTCACTTTCAACGGGTGTCTGCATGATTTGTTCAGTGGATCGAATTGATTAAAATTAAGACTGTGCATGGCTCCCCTTTGGGAAACAGGGCTGCAGCTCTAGCTACCTCATCAGCTCGGTTGTTTCCCTTGGAGACAATAGAGTCATCCGTCTGGTGGGATCTGCAGTGGGACCTTCTTTTGCACCTGTAGCATACTTGTCCAAAAAACTAGATCTAACCATCCAGGGATGGGCATCTTGTATTCGTACCCTAGCAGCTGCTGAACTCCTTATTCAAGAGTCAAAAAAACTAAGCTTTGGTTGCCTATAACTGTCTTCTCTTCTCATAACCTGTCTCAACTCCTAACTTACAAAGGTTTACAAACTCTACCTCCCTCCAGGGTTCTTTCTCTTCAGGTAGCTCTAATAGACGCCACACTCACCTTCCAATCATGCCCGCCTCTTAATATTTCCAGTCTTCTTCCTCGACCTAACACTAACCACTCCCTATCTCACTCCTGCACTGAAACCCTAGAGGAACTATTACCTCATCCTTCACACATAGAGGAGGGCACTTTGCATCAAGCCATTTATACCTGGTATACAGACAGAAGCTCCTTTCTATATGAAGGGGCCAGAAAGGCTGGATATGCCATAGTGCCAGACACTGAGGTGGTGGAGGCACAGGCACTTCCTACTCATACCACTAATCAACAGGCTGAACTAATAGCCCTTACCCGTGCCTTTCAACTGGCACAGGGACAATCCCTCAACATCTACATAGATTCCAAATATGCTTTCCATATCCTCCTGTCCCACACTGCTATCTGGAAGGAGTGCGGGTTACTTACCACAAAAGGAGGGTCAGTAACTAATGCAAACCATATTATGGCCATGTTAAAGGCCTCCCATCTCCCCACAGTTATTGGGATTGTCCACTGCAGATCCCACCAGACGGATTACTCATTCTTCTTAATGTGGACATACAGGTTTTCTTCAGTATCACTTGTTAAAGATACGGTCTGTTCTCCAGTGTATGATATTTTTTCCTCCTTGTCAATTGTCAGAAGGCTGTAGTTATGTGTATTGTTTCTGCATTCTGTTTAATTTTATTGATCTACAAGTCTGTTTTGGTTCACTACAGTATTGTTTTTATTATTAACATGAAGTCTGGAATAGCAGTCCCAAAAATATTCTACTTTCTCAGGGTATCTGGATTTTGATATTTGCTTTGATTTGCTTTGGATATCTGGATTTCTTTGCTCACTCTTCCTTTCTTCCTTTCTTTTTTTCTTTCTTTCTTCTTCTTTCTTTCTTTGTGTCTTTCTTCCTTTTGTTCTCTATAAATTTTCTAATGTAAATTTTAGGATTACCTCTAAATTCTATGAAGAATGTTATGGATATTTTCATTGGCATTGCAATGAATCTTTAATTGTAACATTAGGAAGGTAAATTTCACATTAATTCTACTGATCCAGAAACTCTGGATTTCTTTTCATATTCTGTTTCACATGAAAGGCAGCCTGGTTTCTTGTTGAGCTAAGGTTTAAAACCCCAACTGACTCAGTAGGAAATAACCCTATAGGGGACGGTAGGCATTTTGCCATGCTCCTGAGTCCCAGGCTCCTGACATGAGGTTACAGCTCTCCTCCATAGGTCTGTGACTATCAGTCACAGAAGTGCAATGCCCAAACCCCTCCACAGGTAGAGGTGTGGTCACATAGCCTCAAGACATCCCCATGCTAATGAGGCACCTAGAGGCTTAGCCACACCCCCTTCCCAGTCACTACCCCCTACAAAGGTATTTCAATCTCATGCCTTCCCTGAAGTTCAGGGTACGGATTCACTCATGACACTATCCAGCATGTCAATAAATGCCCTGAAACCATGGACTGTCTCTCTTCATAGGGATCCACCTTGGGGTACAATGGAACAGGCCTTCACCTAAAGAGCCATGTCTAGTCTCCCACAGAAGGCCTCACCACACTCCCAACCACGGCCTCTACCAAACCAACCAAGCTAGCCGGTGACAAGCTAAAGACCGGGTCCCAGGCAAGATCCAGCCACACTCCTCTCTGTCTTCCCCTTCTCTGCTGTGGGCTAGATCCAAGCTGTGGGCCCTCACTTCCTTCTCAGCTCTTCTGAGGCATCCAGCAGTGCCTGGGATACCTAAGAGCCTGACAACCAGACAAAGCCGGCTTCCATATGGTCCCCAGGCCATGTTCCCCCACCTCTGTGGCAGTGTCCCTTGTTGGCTTCTCACAGCTGGAAACCTGCCCCACAGTGCTGTGGGGTAGGTGAGGTCAAACATCCCACATACTGCCTTTCTGAGAAGTCTGAACATGGGGTGGAAGTGGGACACTCACGACCCCACCCACCAGTTAATCCAACAATTATCTAATGTGTTTTTCTTAATGCCTTTCTTAGAGATTTGAAGTTTTCATTATAAAGGTCTTCTGGTCCTTGGTTAGCATTATTTGACGATATTGTATTGGGTTTGCAGTTATTGTGAATGCATATGTCCATGATCTTTTTCTGAGTGTGTTTGTTGATGTCTTGAACTGCTACAACTGGGAACTCATAAAAGTAAAATGCTTGTGCATGGCTAAGGAAATGATCAACTGAATGAAGAAATAATTAATGAAATGGAAGAGAATCTCTGTCAGTTGTACATCTAAGAGGATTAATATTCAGAATATACAATGGAATCCAAAAACAGTGTGTAAAGGAAGAAAATACACAATTGAAAAATGGGATTGAGGTTTAAGCAAAGAGTTGTGAATAGAAAAAAATAAATATAGCTAAGAAATGCCCAGAAAAATAATTTACCACCCTTTACAATTAGGGAAATGTATATTAAAACAAGATTGAGATTACATCTCACTCCAATTAGAATAGCTAAGATCAACAAAACAATTGACAGTAAATGGTGACTGTGTTGTGCAGAAAGTGTAACCCTCATTCACTGTCTGTGCTAGTAAAAATTGCTTTAGTCACTTTAGAAATAAGTATGGATAATTCTCAAAGAACTAAAAATAAATCTACCATGTAAACCAAGGCTAATATTCTTTGGAATATGCCCAAATGACTTGCCATCCTATTCCACAGATACTGACTTGACCATGTTCATTGTGGTTCTATTTACAATAGCTAGGAAATGAAAACAATCTAAATATTCTTCAACAGATAGGTAGACAATGAAAGTATATATTAATGGAATAGTATCCAGTTGTAAGAAATGAAATCATGAACTTTGGAGGTAAATGGATGGGCCTAGAAAAGATTATATTTAGTGAGATAACCCAGAGTGAGAAAGAAAAGTGCTGCACATTCTCTTTCATTCATGAATCCTCGTTCTAAATCTTCAGATGAGCTTCTACATCATGGAGTAACCACAGAAACACACTGTAAATTCTAAAAGAAGTTAAGTCACTTGGTGAGTATGCTTTCCACAAGAACTGTAGACAAACAAAAACCCTAGTATCAAGCATGGGAAACCTCTCAAATGGTTGGTCAAAATAGATTAACTGACTCCCAAAACAATGTAGACCATCAATGAAATTCTTGTTTCCTTCGCAGGGTTGAAGGTAAGCCACTGTTGTTGTAGACACTGCAAGCTAAAGACATAGCACTTGGATGATTCAAGGTGGATCTGACCTGGAAACATCTTTCCTGTGGTCCATCTTTCATGGTTTTAGAAAATGCAATGCAAGTTAGCAAGGAAAGGAAACAATTAAATCATCTGAACCAACTTCGACACCTATGTACATGACAGTGTCTAGCATAGCATGATATCCATAAAGGTATAATAAGTTACACACATGTTGGTGGAAATCAACAGCTGTCTAAAGGGACTTGTGATTCACTCACCAGGAAGGAAATCATGCCTCATTCTAAAAACCTATTTAGCTACCTAGGGCTAGTGAGGTCAGAGATTTTAGAAAACAATCTACCAATACCACTTTATTAAACCAACATAATTCCTTACTATGTTTTAAATTTTATCCTTATCCCTACAGATATGTGTACTTACCACCCATTGTTTATACAACAAATGGAGACCATCACAGAAACCCAGTATTGGTCACAATGCAGAGAATAAGATTGTGGGGAGCCCATCTCCAATGGATATATTATATTACAGCTAAAGGCTTTAGCCAGAGAACTTCACAGAAGTGGGAATTGAAAGTCAGTAAGAGGGCTAGAGAATGGTATAGTGGTTAAGAGCACTGACTGCTCTTCTAGAGGTCCTGAGTTCAATTCCCAGCAACCACATGGTGGTTCATAACCATCTGTAATGGGATCTCATGTCCTCTTCTGGTGTATCTGAAGAGAGCAGTGGTGTACTCATATACATAAAAAAAAAAAAAGAAAAAAAAAGAAAGTCAGTAAGAGACAGAATACCAAGAAGTCTGCTGTGAAATAGACTCTTTGAGAAATGACAGCATAAAAAGATCAGAAAAATATCAACATCAATGAGCATGTTTATGTGGAAGGGGAATACTTTCAAAGTCCTAGAATAGGCCAATATATAAAAGCAGCTAATAACTGCAGAGAGAAGGTAAACCAGCCTCTTCTAGGCCTGAGTCCATTTTTGGTTTTCTAATACAGAGTTTTCAGTCCTGCAGCCATATATACACAAACAATAAAAATGGACTCAGAATGTTGTATTTAAATATATTTGTGCATACATTATACATATGTACATGTATATGTAGTAATAATAATCAAAGAAAAAGAGTGTATCATTTTGAGTCTGGATGGCAAGGGAGAGGTCTAAGAGAACATAGCGAGCTCGTAGGGTGTGGAGTGAAAAAAAGAAGAGAAAAGAATACAATTTTCTTTCAGTTAAAAGCATATACAACCCTAAAAATCAATGATGAAGGATGTTGAATTCAATCAAAATAGAGCAAATTATAAATCTAGATAATTAGCAGCAAAGATTGGTCTTTATATAAACATGATCAATTTCATTCATAATGAAAGAACTCTAACACTAAGATGTTCTTCACTGGTCAAGCTGACAGAGATACAAAATGATAGCACAGCAGTGAGAATGTAAATTGGTATTACTTAAATGAAATACCTTTAGAAGAAGCAGTGTTATTGAAATGCATGAAATCCAACAATATATATGTCAGAAGACAGAAACAACACCATAGTAAGCACAGACCAGGAACAAATGAAATCCCCTTCCATGTGTGTGAGGATCTGCCATTGTGGGTTTAAAAGTGAATAAAAACTACTGTGAAAACTTCTCTGATGCTGGCAAGATTGCTCCATGGATAAAGACACTCACTGTGCAAGTCTGGAACCTGAATGTGAATCCTAGAGCTCACATAAATGACCAATGAAGGAACTAATTTTACACAATTGTCCTATGGCTTCTGTATGTGTGCCATGTATTCCCATACATATCGTGGACACCATAACAATAGTCATAATAACAATAATAAAATGCAGTCTGTACTGAGTCCATACAAAATCTTCATATTATCATTAACTAAGCAATGCATCTGAACAGTTGGCTGCATGTATCCATCATGCTAGGCATAAGATTTAAAATAAAAGGGAGGATGTGCTTGAATCACATGGAAGAGTTTTAAGAATGAAAGTATTCAATCACCTGCAGGTTTTAGTGTCTGGAGAGTTTAGAAGGGATCTTGGAGCCAGCCCCAGTGGATCCAGAAGGACAGCTGTACTCAGCACCTAGTGATAAGGTTTTGTTGACATTGGAAGTCTCATGTGGAACTACGTGTCTAAATATTGTAAAAGGAAGACAGGTAATGGGAGGGCTGTAATGTGATTTTCTCTTACTGTAAAAAATAAAAAGAAAGTGAAGAAAAATGTTCACCACAAAGACATAAGAGGGCTACTATAGATGAAAGAAGAAAGAAACACTGATTTAGTTCTCACATGGAAGTTCAGGAATGAGTGGCTGAAAGATGAATACACAGGACAGCTTTTCTGCACATATTTTTGTATCTTTTAAATTCTAAAGTACTCAAAAATTTGTATTTCTATTTTTATTATATATCACAACAAAAATGTTTAAAGTCAAAAATCAAAGGACAATAATGACCTGCTCACTTGGGATGTAAAATTATTAATAACTTCACACTGTTTTCAGAGCTTCCCAGTGCTAGTGCAAACAGAATCACAAAATATAAGTTCACTTTATGTCCAAAGGAAAGAGAAACTTTTTGTCATCCAAAGCTAAGGAAATTTTTTCCAGTGTATTAACAAAATTAAAATTTATTCTATGATATATACCAAATAAAATATCAAATAATGCTACAAATGACATAAATAGGAGATTCATCACACTGTTTTGTATGGTTTAGTATAATGGAAACTAGATAATTTTATAGATCAAAATAATGTAATCAAAACATGTGAAACCTAGAATTTTATTTTGATCCAGGACCAGAATACCATCAATGAAAGATATGTACCCTGAAAGTTTGTTACCCAAGAAAGGACAATGTTAAAATCATATGGTAAGTGCAAATCTAAGCACTAGCATACAAACATCAACCCTCAAAGAGGTTCATGAAGGATTAAAAAAGAAAAATAGAAATGATTTTTAATAGAGTTTATTTCATTTGACAGTGAAATAGGTATAGAACTCTAAGGACAATATGGAAGTATAAGATTCTAGAATGGCAGAGAGAGGAAGAAGGTAGAGTATGTGGGATATGAAATGTGAAAGTAGAAGGTAAGGAAAGGGCCTGCAACATACCAGTGTCTCTGAGAAAGTGCAGGTGGAAAGCGGTCTCTCTCTCTCTCTCTCTCTCTCTGTGTGTGTGTGTGTGTGTGTGTATATATATGTATGTATGTATGTATGTTTTCACAGAAAATATGAAAGTGATTATATCCATCTCTCCCAAGGACTAGATACTGGTTGAAACATGACATAAATATTAAATTTATACAAGTTACATGTTGACTATCTCTGTTTAAATGGTTCTACTTATTTAATATTTAAAAATAAATTAAAATGATTAGAAAAAAGCACTAAATACCATTATATTTCAAGATCTCATGGGGTTCAGGTTGACTTACAGAGCATAACAATGAGCATAGAGGTTCTGTCACGTGAAATAAGAATTGGGACTTCTGTGTGTGGAACTAAAATTCTGAGATCTACCTAGAAGACTCTGTTGGCATCACCTAGGCTATTGCTTCTATGTTCAAATTCCACCTCTGTGATGATATGAAGGGTTTGTGTATACTCAATACAGACTGCATTTTATTCCTCTCTCTCTCTCTCTCTCTCTCTCTCTCTCTCTCTCTCTCTCTCTCTCTTTCTCTCTCCTCTTCAGGCCAAAATTTCTAAATTCATTATGTATGGAAATTATAATTATTTATCATACCTTTGTAAGATGGAGGTTTCTCATATTGACGAAATGTAATTGTTTGGGTTTAGTCAGAGAGGATGGACCTAATCCTCAAGAGACTGCAGACATGAGGGTGTTTAGAGGTCTGATGGAGTTGGGGTGGGTGGTGGGGAAATCCTCATGGAAACAGGGAGGCAGGGAGGAGGTATTGGATAAGGAACAGTTCAAGGATGGACCAGGAGAGGAACAAAATCTTGAGTTTAAACAAACAAACAAGCAAACAAATAAATAAAATGTAAAATAAAATTAAGTAAAATCTAAAATTTCGCAGCTTAACTATCATGCCTGAGAAAGATACCATGTATTATTTCCTTTGTACAGTAGATGTCGCCAAAAAATTTCAGATGCTGGATAGTAGTCATTCTTATTCCAAAAACAAAGTTTACACTCTGTAAACTATTTTAACCTAGCTGATAAAATAGTTCTAACTGGAAAGTATTGTTTTTGTGTGGGTTGCATCTCATGAGTTCATTTATCTTTTAATTATGTATTGAAGTCCCTGAAAAGACAGCAGATTTTATTCATTGTAAGTATCCTATTATTTTCCTTCATATCTTGCAATTCCATCATGTAAAACAAGACAAAGCAAACAAACAAAAACCAAAGAATATATTGGTGCTACAAACAAACAAACAATCAAACAAACAAAGAAAATATAGTAGGTGAGTACTGAAAAAAATCCACATCTTTTTTATAGGTCAATCCACTAAGTTTTGTAAACTTGAGACTCTCAGGCAAAATCTGTTATTAAAAGATCCCCAATTGCTCTTTGTTCCAAATAATCATCCTTTTCTATTTAACAAGGGTAAACACTATCAATAATTTCAACATCACTGTGCTTGGATGTTACTGCTTAATTGTCAAGTAAGGGCTTCTGGGAGCTGCCTCCCAGCAGGAGTCAGGGAAAGTGAATTGGAGGCATCATAGCCTGTTCCAAATTATGAAGGCTAATGTGTTCCACTCATGCACCTTGTCAACTACATGCTCTTAAGAACTCAAACTGGCTGGGCAGTGGTGGTGCACGCCTTTAATCCCAGCACTTGGGAGGCAGAGACAGGCGGATTTCTGAGTTCGAGGCCAGCCTGGTCTACAGAGTGAGTTCCAGGACAGCCAGGTCTATACAGAGAAATCCTATCTTGAAAAAAAAAAAATAATAATAATAAAAGAACTCAAACTGGCTCAGCGCAATCCAAATGCCTTACAGGGAAATCTTACCTGTCTTCAAATTAGAAAGGCCACACAAACTTCCATGTTGGAACTATTGAAAGTTCTGATTGGAGTGCCGTAAACAGACCACTGAAAAGCCTCTGGGATCCCTATAAACATGACAAATGCATGATGTAGTCCTAATTGGGTACCTTACAGGTATGCAGTTCCATACAGAATTTTATCACCATCCTGTGCACCCAGGCATAAATATATGAGAAAGATTTAGTTCCTGTGTCCTCAGGTTTCGAATCAGCTCTAACAGACTCGGAATTTTATCAAAACACAAAAACGTATGTGCATATCATGCACTTTGCATCCAGTGCTGCTATGTAGCTCTCTTCACACATAGCCGTAGAGGTTGAACACAGGCGAAAAGAATTGGTGTTTGAGTTTCTCCCTCCTAACAGTGTACAGATGATTTCAAGTAAGAAGTTCAGCACTCAGTAAACTACCTAGACCTCTGCAAAACTTGTTTCTCTGCCTTCCTTCCTTCCTTCCTTCCTTCCTTCCTTCCTTCCTTCCTTCCTTCCTTCCTTCCTTCCTTCCTTCCTTCTTTCTTCCTTTCTTCTTTCCTTCTTGAGTATGAACACTGTTACTTGGATAATACCTCCTATCAGATTTCAGTTGTCTGAGTTGAATGTTGACTAAATATTTTAATAATTAAATGGTGCTGTTTTAAACATGTTTTAATGCAATTTTGGCTCAAACAATGTATCCTATCTTGAGAAAACTACATTTCTGTAGAAAATAGAACAATTAAAAATTAGAAAGCAGTATAAAAATTTAATTTGCAATCCTTCTTCCTATAGCTCTTTGGGGGGTGGGGCTGAAATGGTAGAGAAGGAAGTTGAGGAGTAGAATGTACAGATTTCTACTAGAATTTTTTTAAAAAGCACGTGAAAAATGTTCCTATCCAAGGTTTTTCTTTTTTTCATATTTTCTGCGTTGCTATAGCTTTCAGAAAGTTGTTTTAATTTAATATGTCTTACATGATGCTATAGAACCCTCATAAATAACTTTAATTACTTTCTGCTAATACAGTATCAGTTTATAGACTATATTTAATCATTTCTCTTTGCTAAGTAGCTATGATATTTTCCCACAATAAATAACTCTACCATGAATAGAAACACTCATTTCTTTGAATAATCCTTAGGAAAATGTTCTTAAGTGTCATTACTTTGTTAGATGTGAGAACAGTTATATGGATTTTGGAGTACATGGTAAAACTTTTTTCAAAAATTATTATCAATTTTCACATTACCAGAATAGTTATTTTTCTTTTGTATACTTTAAGCATTCTTTTAAAAAATGATTACTAAATAAATTACCAATTAATTACCAGGTCTTTAATTTTCAATTTGTATTTTTTTTTACTGATTTTCCTTATGAATGCTTACTTCTTATTTTTGAATATTATTTGTTTTTCTGAATACATTTTATTAGCTTGCTTTCTCTGATTATGTGTACATATTAATAAGAAAAAAATAAATGTCTGCTTAAAACAACTATTTGTATTTTCTTTTGTTATACTGATTTTCTCCTTTTTATCAAGATTATAAAGTATCCCAAGTTCCTGTAAGGTCTTCTGTTAATTAGTTTGTATAATTCTTCCTGACAGCCAAATTGCAAGGAACCTCCCTATTTAGTTATTAATCACTAGCTTTTTGAAAAGGCATATGATAAAAGAATCTTTAATAAATCTCATTAACTTTGAAATAGTTGCTACAATTATACAATTATTCACTGTCCTTACTGATTTCATTGGGAGCAATTAAAATGAAAAATTTCTTACCTAGAAATACAGTAAAATTTTGAAGTGCGGTGAAGCTCTGTGAATTTTTTAGCTTTTTTCCTTCTGCAACTTGACAGTATTTAACTGTAAATATGAAGAACAGTGTCTAAAGTCTACTTTTCCCCGAGGTAACAACATGAAATATGACTCTGTTGATATGGCCCAAGGTCTTAATCAAGGAGATAACGCTTAATTATATTTTTTTCTCTCTTTCCTTTATTTACATTGGTGTTCTACCTCCATGAATGTCTGTGGGAGGGTATCAAATCTCTTTGGACTGGAATTACAGATAGCTGTGAACTGCCATGTAGGTGTTAGGATTTCGATCCCTGTCCTTTGGAAGAGCGGTCAGTACTCTTAACCACTGAGCCATCTGTCCAAATTAATGGTGTTTTTTGTTTGCATACAGCAACAGAGACACAAATTCAGAGCTTTGCATATGGGATTAAATGTTCTAACACTAAGATATGTATTCTGCCCTTTAACATTAGCATCTAGTTTTGCTTAAGCTGTTAATATTTATTTTCACATAATTTTGTTTCTACAAGCAACAGATAGAAGACATTAGATCTATGAATTTGTATAGACAACTTGTTTTGGAATTCTTAATTGTATATAGAAAAGAATAATATCATTTCTTACTTGTGTAGGAATTTGAGAAGGGAGTTGGAGAGATGGTTCAGAGGTTAAGATCACTGACGGCTCTTCCAAAGGTCCTGAGTTCAACTCCCAGCAACCACATGGTGGCTCACAAGCATCTGTAATGGGATTTGATGCCATCTTCTGCTGTGTCTGAAGACAGCACCACAATGTACTCACATATATAAAATAAATAAATCTTTAAAATAAAAGAATTTGCGAGGAAGAACTATCCTTAAACACTTAAGTATGATGTTGCCAGTATCTCATACAGAACTCAGCTTGGGGGATGCATTAAGTAGATATGGCTGTATCTCTTCCACATCCTCCACTAGCATCAACATCTCCAGTTTGGATGTTCACTTATGGGAGTGAACTAGAATTCGTGCCTTCACTCATCCTAACCTACTTCAGTTTATTCTTGGGCTTCTTTAGAACATCTTCTGATATCTAAGACAAGAGGTAGGAGGACACAGCATGGGTGTGGAAGCCATGTCTTAAGCTTACTTGCAAATCAGTATTCACAGAGAACAAAGCAAACTACACATAAGCTGTGATACAAACAGGGCATGTCTGTGAGGAGTCAGTGAGTATTATGTCCATATCCATTAGAAGTTCTTTATTTCCCTTTTTCTAAACCATAGACTCTATGAGCTGGACTTACTGTCATCAGCAATTCCTTGAAAGTAAATGAGTACAAAATCCTTTCATTTTAAAAGATTCCCTAAAGGGAAAGCAGATTTGCAGAAAAGAATCCATATGATTTATATTGACTTAAGGAATTTAATTAAGGAAAAAAAATTAAAGAGAACTAAGATGCTCAGTGTTCTTCTATGTATAGATGAGCAAACCTCGGGGTCACAATGCAAGTTAGGATCTTCTGTCAAGGCACACAGATTTGAGAGACTTTTGTGAAAATGAGAAAAATAAAGAAAAAAGTTTTGTATCACATAAAACTAAGTGTGGGAGTCAGGCGGACCCTATAAACATGAAAGCATGGTGAAAAGACAAATGGAAAAGTGTTAGCATTTTGAGATCAATTTTAATATGGGTTACATAGAAGACTTTAGTAAAAGTTATATTCTTTAAAAAGATGCTGGAAGATTTGCTTCTTTGGTTATATAAGTGAAATCATGAGTGAGCTGAAACATTGAAAGCAGAGTCCCAGCATAGGGACTCTCATTCCTTGTGTCACAGGGAGCAAGAGCAGAAATGATCCACAGCTGGATAGAGACCATGCCTTTTCCTATCACAGAGATCAAGAACACAGGTGCTTCACAGCTTAATAAAAACCTAACTCCTTCTGTCATAGGGATCTAGAGCAAAGAGTCAAGTGTAGGTGACTAATGTTTTGTTCTAGAAGCTTCCTTTGGTACTGAATTTGTCTCCTTTTTTTCCTGTGAGTGTGGAATTTATTTACCAAGCTTCATATTCTTAAAGTGGTATAACTCCAATTTACTCCCCGCAAAAGCAAAATCACATTGGATTTCTTTCTGTCCACTCTTTGGGAAACCTTTAAAAACATGAAACTACAAACAAACCATAAATAAGCATATAAAAGCTTTATTTAGAAGGTCAGTGAGTTTGCTCTGTGGATATGGTTACATGTGCCAAGCTTGATGGCCTCAACTTGTTAATTGTTTAGAATTCATATGGTGGGAGGTGAGAACTGACAATTGGAAGATGTGCTCTCACCTCCACAAAAGCACAGTGGCCCAGGAAAGTTTCTGTGCACACTTACATACTGAGACTAAATAGATGCATAAAAATATTTTGGAACTTGTATAAAATGGGAATCTATAATTGTGTATATTTTGGGAGTAATTCTCAGGTAAAACTGTCTGGACACAGAGGAATAATAATTATTTTCTTCTCCATTTTACAAGAAATTAAAAAGGTTGGACTGAATTTTCTCACTTGCCATTACTGATTAACATGACATAACTGCATTACTTTTAGTATATATTCCCCAGAAAGTAGTTTAGGAAATATAGTAAGAGTATAGAGTTTCATTTTGGATTTTCTTCCCATTATAGTATTCTATAATTATCAGCAATCTTGACCTACTACTCAACTTTGTATTCCTTCAAACAACTGGACAAAGTAAAACACACATTTTCCCCTATTTTAAAAAAGGAAATTGTTTTCTTTTGTTAACTGTTTAAATATAAACATATATTTATTTTCTTATTTTTTCATGATTGCATTAGCTTTGTAGGTGATAATCTATTTCCTAATTTAATTCCTTAATAGGTTTCTTTACTGTTGGTTACAGTTTGAATATCTTTTTTTTTCTTTTTCCATAAATGATTGTATTGAAGCCATATTTCCATTCAAAGGACCACTGCACACCTTCTCTGTTGAGTTTTGATGGTTAACTTTAGATGCTGTTTTCACTACACAAAAAGATGGACAGGCAACTAGTAAAAATGCAGTACACAACTCTTATTCCTGAGACAGACCCAGGATTCCCCAGCCCTTTCTATTTTTTTTTAATTAATTAATTTATTTATTTTTTTAATTTTATTTTTGATACTTTATTTACATTTCCAATGTTTCCCCTTTTCTGAGTCTCCTCTTTGGAAGCCCCCTATTCCCTCCCCATCCCTACATCTAAGAGGGAATTCTACCTCCCACCCACCCGCCCACCCATCCCCATATTACCACCTTGACATACCCCTTTACTGGGGCCTCTAACACCCTCAGGCCCAAGGGCCTCTCCTCTCTCCATGATGGCCATCTAGGTAGTCCTCTGCCTCATATGTGGTCTGAACCATGGGTCCATAGATGTGTATTCTTTGGTTGGTGGTCCAAACTTCAGGATGAACGGGGGGAGGGTCAGGCCCATTGGCGCTGTTGCTCCCTCCATGGGGCTGCGAACTCCCACAACTCCTTCAGTCCTTTTTCCAACTCCTCCATCTAAGACCTCACACTCAGTCCAGCGGTTACTGTTAAGTGAAACTTGGGCATTCTGAACTTTTGGGCTAATATCCGCTTATCAGTGAGTACATACCATGTTTGTTTTTTTGTGATTGAGTTACCTCGCTCAGGATGATATTTTCAAGTTCCATCCATTTGCCTGCAAATTTCATAATGTCGTTGTTTTTAATAACTGAGTAGTACTCCATTGTGCAAATGTACCACATTTTCTGTATCCATTCCTCTGATGAGGGACATCTGGGTTGTTTCCAGCTTCTGGCTATTATGAACATAGTGGAGCATGTGTCTTTATTACATGTTGGAGCATCTTTTGGGTATATGCCCAGGAGAGGTATAGCTGGGTCCTCAGGTAGTATTATGTCCATTTTTCTGAGGGTCCACCACACTGATTTCCAGAGTGGTTGTACAAACTTGCCTTTCCACTAACAGTGGAGGAATGTTCCTCTTTCTCCACATCCTCGCCAGCATCTGCTGTCACCTGAGTTTTTGATCTTAGCCATTCTGACTGGTGTGAGGTAGAATCTCAGACTTGTTTTGATTTGCATTTCCCTGAGGACTAGGGATGTTGAGCATTTCTTTAGGTGCTTCTCAGCCCTGTGAATTTCCTCAGTTGAGCATTCTCTGTTTAGTTCTGTTCCCCATTTTTGATGGGGTTATTTGGTTTTTTGGAGTCTAACTTCTTGAGTTCTTTGTATATATTGGATATTAGCCCTCTATCGGACATAGGATTGCTTAAAATCTTTTCCCAATCTGTTGGTTGCCGTTTTGGCCTATTGACAGAGTCCTTTGCCTTACAGAAGCTTTGCAGTTTCATGAGGTCCCATTTGTCTATTCTTGATCTTAGAGCATAAGCCCCTGGTGTTCTGTTCAGGAACTTTTCCCCTGTACCCAGGTGTTCAAGAGTTTTCCCCACTTTCTCTTCTATTAGATTCAGTGTAATTGGTTTTAGGTAGAGATCCTTGATCCACTTGGACTTGACCTTTGTACAAGGAGATAAGAATGGATCAATTTGCATTCTTCTACATGTAGACCGCCAGTTGAACCAGCACCAT
>CM052700.1:79068733-79081300 GCA_028551405.1 Uromys caudimaculatus
GCAAAGGGTGAGGAAGCAGATGGGGCTTCTTTCAGCTCCCCAGGCAATGTAGTGAGGCTCATCCAGATAGTCGCCACAAGGAACATCGTCTTGGAGAGGGCCATCTTCACCTGAAATATATAAATAAAGAAAAAACCTCAGGGGTTGTTAAACTCCCTGGGAAGATTGTTAGTCTTATCAATTTGTTTGACAAGTCTTTCAGGTAGCCCACGGGCGGTGTCATTCTTGGTGTCAAAGACACAAACTGATCCTCTTGCCCATATAAGAACTGGATCAGGGCCATTCCATGTGCCGGAGAGGATATCTTTCCACATAACTGAGGCAAAGCCATTATTAGTCTTTGGATGCCAGAGACAGTCGGCAGCTGACTTGCCATTTATGTCCAAAGTTAAAAAATTAAGCACGAATAGTGTATGGTTTAAAATATTTCTAGGTGCTCCTTTTGTGGGGTACAAATCCCCCTCTTTTACTTTGTGAAGAACAGCCTTTAAGGTCTGGTGAGAGCGCTCCACAATACCCTGTCCTTGAGGGTTGAAAGGAATTCCAGTAATATGTTTAATCTGTAATTGAGTGCAGAACTGTTGAAACTTAACGCTTGTATAACCAGGTCCGTTGTCTGTCTTAATAACTCTGGGCTTGCCCAGAACAGAGAGACAGTTTAACACATGGGCAATAACATTTTTTCCAGCCTCCCCTGCTCAGAGGGAGGCAAAAATAAACCCGCTGAAGGTATCTATCGTTACATGGATATACTTAAGCTTGCCAAATTCTGCAAAATGTGCAACGTCCATTTGCCAAATATCATTAGGAATCAAGCCCCGAGGATTAACTCCGAGGTGAGGGACAGGGAGTAATGTGACACAAGCAGGGCATTGTTTAACAATTTGGCGTGCCTGTTCTCGTGTCAGCCGGTAAAGCAACCGTAAGGTTTAGGCATTTAAGTGATGCATGGTGTGAGCCCATTTCGCCTGATCAACCTTGTCTACAAGAGCAGGGAAAGCAAGGCGAGTAGCAGCGTCAGCGCCTGCATTTCCTTCAGACAGGGCACCAGGCAGATCAGAATGTGCCCTAAGATGCCCAATGTAAAAGGGATGCTGTCTAGACACAATTAGCTTCTGAAGTTGTGAAAACAAAGGGGCTGCATTTGTAGAAGGTTTGATAAAAGGAACAGTTTCTAGAACAGGAATAGAATTAGCTATATAAGCACTATCAGTATGCAAGTTAAAAGAGCAATCTTTCAACACTTGGAAGACCTGGAATACTGCATAAAGTTCAACAAGCTGGGCAGAGGAATAGGGGGATTTAACAGTTTTTGATTGCCCATCTATAACATAAGCTGCCATGCCATTAGAGGAACCATCTGTAAAGACTAGACGGGCAGCAGTTATAGGACGAGGGGAGATAACCTTAGGAAATAAGAAGGGGTGAATCTTTATAAATTGAAGAAGCTTATCAGCAGGATAATGATTATCTATAATTCCTCCAAAGGAAGAACAAACTATAGGCCAATTATCAGTAGTCTGCATCAACCAATCCAATTGATCCTTTGAATAAGGTACAATTATTTTATCAGGATCCCTGCCAAAGTATTGACGACTCTGTTTGCATCCCATCAATATTAATTCTGCTATTAGCGAAGTATATGGTGCAAGAACCTTAGGAGGAGAGGCAGGGAGGTGTACCCACAAAAGGGGTCCCTCTTGCCAAAGAACACCTGTAGGTGTATAAGATGTGGCACAAATAATAAGAGAAAAGGATTTATCATAAGAAATAAAAGAGACACCTTGTTTTCGAATGGCCTCATTTACTACATGAAGAGCCTTTAAGGCCTCTGGCATGAGGCTTCGGGGAGAAGAAGGGTCAGGATCACCTCTCAAGATGTCAAAAAGAGGTTTTAACTCTCCAGTAGTGAGCCTTAAGTATGGCCTTACCCAGTTAACATTCCCCAATAATTTTTGAAAATCATTAAGGGTCCTCAGGTGGCTTATTTTAAGGCATGGTTTCTGAGTTAGAATTTTACAACGTTGCAATTCGAAGCCCAAATAAAATAAGGATCCTGTAATTGAATCTTATCTGGGGCAATCTGAAGCCCCTTGGTTGCCAGCCTATGTGACAATTCCTGGACACAATAAAGCAATTGAGTCCTGTCTGGTCCTGCAACAAGAATATCATCTGTGTAGTGAACCACGTAAAAAGAGTGCCATTTATTCCTTAGGGGGTCAATTATTTGGCCCACAAACTTTTGGCAAAGGGTTGGACTATTAGCCATGCCCTGGGGGAGCACTCGCCATTGAAAACGAGGCATAGGTCCTTTAAAATTGACTACTGGCAGGCTAAACGCAAACCTCTGCCTATCATCTGGATGCAAAGGAATAGTGAAAAAACAGTCTTTTAGATCTATCACCACCTTCTGATATCCAGCAGGGATGGCCACGGGCGTAGGCAACCCAGTCTGTAGGGCTCCCATGACCACCATCTGTTCATTTATTTTTCTTAAATCCTGTAGCAGCCTCCAATTACCTGACTTTTTCTTTATAATAAAACTGGGCATATTCCAAGGGGAGGTGGTAGGTTCAATATGACCAGCAGCCAGCTGTTCCTGTACTAACACTGTGGCTGCTGCTAATTTCTCAGAAGTCATAAGCCATTGATTAACCATACTGCATCATCACTTTTCCAGGTGATTTTGTCTGCATGGGGTACAGGAAAGTCAATGGCTCTAAGGAAAAATTTTCTGAGCCTAGGCCTGTGCGATCAGTTTTTTGCTTCACTACTCTAGGCTCCTTTATTCCCTGTGAATGCTTTCCTAATCCCTGTCCGGAGAGGAAACCTTGTTTCAACATTTGTTTAGTCACAACATCATTGGGACTACACAAAATAAGATTTAGCTGTGCAAGAATATCTCTTCCCCATAGATTGACTGGCAGGCCAGGCACAACAAAAGGCTGAACAGTGCCCCGGTTCCCTTCTTCATCAGACCAGGTTAGAATTTTAGAACTCTGTTGAGGATTGGTAGACTGTCCAATACCTTTAAGATGGGTCAGAGAAGTTGTAAGGGACCAAGCAGAAGGCCAATGCTTTTCAGAGATAATCGTGGCATCTGCCCCAGTATCTATAAGACCTTCAAAGATCTTTCCATCTAACTCTAATTTGAGTGAGGGCCTTTCCTGAGTAATCTGTTGAACCCATTAAGCGTCTGAGGAGCCAAAATCACTTGCACCTCTGGATTGTCGAAAAAAATTTTGACCCAAATGGTTAAAAGGAAACAGAAGTAACTACGCAATCCTCTGAGCTGGTGCTATAGTTACCGGACCAGAGGTGGAAGAAGCTAAAATCTTTATCTCTCCTGTATAATCACTATCAATTATTCCAGAAAACACATGTAAACCCTGAAGAGTGGAGCTGGCACGACCAATAAGGAGGCCCAAAGTATCACGAGGCAAAGGGCCAAAAACTCCCGTATTTAATATTTGAGTGCCCATCTCAGGGGTTAATACTGAACTGGCGGAGGGACCGAGATCCAGTCCTGCACTACCTGCAGTTGCGTGGCAGAGGGAGGCAATGGTTGAGTGCTTGTCAATTGGGGGGCAAACCCGATAGTCCCAGGGGTTTGCCTGTTTTTTGGGGCCAGGGGCAGGCCCCTCTGGGAGTTTCCCGGCACCAGAGCCAGAGGATTGCCTTGGGAGTCTGTCCTGGAATGACACTCTGTGACCCAATGTCGACCCTTGTTACAATGAGCGCAAAGGGGTGGAGGACCGGGATGCTGATCTAGAGGGGCATAGGGTGGCTGAGTCACAGGCACCGTAAAAGGGCAGTTTCTAGCAAAATGTCCTGGCTGTCTACAAGCGAAACACGCATTATTGGATGGCTGAGGGGGATGGATATCTTGGAAGGCTGTTTTGATAGCCACCCCAATTGCATGGGACAAGCCAATTCCTGCACATAATTGGATGTAATCAGAAACTTTCTTGCCAGCACGATGAGGTCTTATAGCGGTCTGACAAGCGGGATTAGCATTTTCATAAGCTAGATGTTTAACGAAAGCACTTTCATTCTCATCATTTCCAACAATTCTTTCTGCAGCCTCATTAAGGTGACTAATAAATTCACTATATGGCTCGTCTGGCCCTTGAAGAATCTTAGAAAGGGAGGTAGTGGCTGACCCTTTAGAGGGCAGACGCTTCCATGCCTTAGTGGCTGCAACCTGTATCTGAGCCAACAAGCCAGGTGGAAAACATGCCTGCCTTTCGTTAGTATGGTAGGGATTGCGACCCAGCATCTTATCTTTAGTCCATGATTGCGAGTGCCTATGCTCTAGGTTTCGTAATGAGGTCTTGCGACAATTTTCTATAAATTCTGTCTTCCATAACACAAAATCACCCCCAGAAAGAGCAGATCGCGTAAGCTGAAGCCAATCATTTGGCGTTAACCATAATTCTGCTAAACTTTTGACCTGAGAGAGAGTAAAAGGTGCCACTGGCCCATAAAGAGACACAGCAGATTTCAATTCTTTGATATGATTAAAATTTAAACGCCGGTATTGTTGACCACCTCTAGGAATAAAATTCTCCTCGTCAGCCTCTTCCTGCTCTCTGTTACTCTCATATCCTTCTCCCTCATCTGACTCTGGTAGTGGCATTTTCTCAGCCGTAATGGCAGCACCATGCGGTTCCTTTTTATTGGAAAGCGGGGTTGCAATATCAGAATCATTTTCGGATTTAGTTTGAGAACGGAGGACAGGAAAAGCCGCTTTTGCTTTCCCCTTAGGGCAGGAAGTTGGGGCAGGCTTCCCAGTGGGAGGCTCATTTTGAATGCTAGGAGGTTTTTCCTGAATGGGAGAAAGCTCAGCACATACTTCAAGGCCCAGAGAGCGAAGTTCTCTAAGTAAATTTAGATGCTCTCTGTGCTGGCTTAAGTAATCCTTCAATACCTGATTTTTATGAGAGAGAGCAGTCATAGCCAAGTCAAGATTTTCTGGAACAACATCAGCACAAACATTTGGGTTTATTTCAAAAGGAGGCTCAGAATCAGAAGTCCCATTAAGGACTGGGGCGCATAAAGGATACGGAGGGGGACAGTCAAGGTTATGAGTATTGGCCATTTGTCCTTCCATAATCTCAATGTCCCCATGAGGTTTTGAGTCAATCATTTGAATTTGCTTTCTAAGAGAAGCGTATACATTAGTTTTTGACCCTGTAGCTGAAGAAACTGCAGGAGCAGCGGCAGCGGGAGAGACAGGAGCAGCGAGAGGAGGCAAAGAGGGCATCTCTGACTTTAGATCTCCTTCTAGGGGTGGCATATCAATGGAAACAGAACCACAAGAGGAAGGGGGCCCAGAGGAGGACTTAAGAATATACTCTCCTTCGGCCACAACCTTCTGAACATCAGGGGAAAGTTCATGGATCTTAAAAACTTCATTAATAAGATTCCAATAAGACATTGCTTGTACAGGAATTCTCTGTGGACCAAACCTTTTATAATGATCCTGTAAACATTCTCCTATTCTACGCCACCTAGCCGTACTTATAGTTCCTTCTTGGGGGAACCATGGACAAATTTCTTGAACGAGTTTGAAAAATTGCTTTAAATCTTTCTTTTTGACTCTGGTGCCTCGAGTTTGAAGAGATTCTTTAACTCCTTGTAAAAAAACCTCATGGTCACTTAACGTTTGTCCCATGATTCTATATTATATAACTTTAACTCAATTCTTTATCTCTCCTTAACACAATATTTAATTTTATCTCAGTCTATACAACTCTCAGACAATAAGATAACTCTGTTTTCTATCGACCTAAATCCCTATTTCTTTTATTCGTCTTTGTTACTAAAATTCGCAAAGACTCTACTCTACATAAACATCTTTTACCATGGGCTATATTACTTCCTGACAGTTTTCATATAGACCCATTGGTCACGCAGTACTGATTCACGGCTTTCCCACGGACCAGATTTGTACACCTGCACACCCTTTGTCCTGAAGGAAGAGCTTCCGTGAAGCAGCTCTTCCAAAATTTCCTTTTCTCTGGAAAAAGCATCTGCCTCTATTCATGTGTCACTCACCTCTTCTCCCGAAGTCCACTTCTCGGTCGGGTCACTCCGAGAGCGTCTTCAACTGATTAATCCTCACCCGGCCAGGCCTTGTGCTTGTGCGTGTCGCGACGACCATCGGTGTGCATTCTCCCGGTCCACAGCCCACGTCTAGGCACCAACTGTAACCAGCTTGCTGCCCGCCTTGCCTTGGAGGGCCCTTTTCCAAGGAAAGCTATCGACCAGGTTCGAAGTTCCCGCCAGCGGGGCTCCGTGCTGTGGAAGGAAGCCGTTGATAATAGAAAGAAGCAGGAAACAAAAGGATGTGTGGGAGCAAGACGAGATTCCGTTCAAGCTGCGAGACAATCTTTATTGTTACAATGATTTAAGCACATTAGGGCGGGAAATGGTAGGGGCGGGGAGATTCCACAATGTGACCAGACATCATAATTATATGCCATATTTGTCCCTGGGCTGGACATCTAATCCGGCAGCAGGCTGGGGAGGGGTAGAGGGAATGTCCACTGTGAGTCGAAACTCTTTGTGTTGCTAATCAAGCCAAGCCTAAGAGTCAGGGCCTAGAGGAAACGCCTGCTGAGCGATCCGAGATATTGTGGCTAACAGGATAAGTCAAAACCTGAGATCTTTCATCTAGCAGAATGTGCCAAAGGCCAAGGTCTTTGTCTCTGACAATGGCATAAAGCACAACAAAGTTACTACTGTCCAGGAGGGAAAGATCTCTCTGTGTGTTGCTTATCTAAATATGGACCATTTGCCACTTTCCTCCTTTTAACCCTCAATTTCTGCTTATACCAAGTGCTTCCTTATTATTCAATTCCTCAATAATAATAATGATAATAATAATAATAATAATAATAATAATAATAATAATAATAAGCAAAAACTGAGATCCAGATGGAGAGAACTAAGTTCTGTTTCATTTCATATTCAAAAGAACTCAACAGCTGTTGCTTGTGTGAACCAGAGTGGTGTAATATCTGGCAAATGTCGTATTGTTTGCCGACATTTCTAGCCATTCTTGCAGGTCATTCATTCATGGTATAAAATTCCAAAAATTTTTTTACAATTATTTGTTTATGTGTGTGTGTGTGTGTGTGTGTGTGTGTGTGCACGTGCATGTGAGTGTACATTCCTGCATTGCACAGCATGTATGTGAAGGCCATATGGCAACATACAGAAATTGGTTCTTTCCTGCCATCATCTGTCCCTCAAGGATTAAAGTCACGTAATCAGGCTTGATGACACCATATATCCACTGAGCCATCTACTTGGCCAACATATGAAATTATTTATAAAATGATTTCCTGAATTTACTGCAGCATCAGCATATATATAGAATCATCAGGACTAACAAAGAACCCTTGGTGTGAGCAAAACGCCTACCACTAGTGCTGTGGGACACATGGAGAACATGTGAAGAGAGAAGTTGCAAATATGTACTGATATTCTATTGCACATTATTGGCTTTAGACTATCTTGTCTACTAAGGAGCAAGAGGCTCTTAAAGGGAAGAAAAACTATGTGGCAGGGAGTGGAACTGTGTTTCAACATTTAGCATTACACAATGCTAATATGAAAATAAGTTCAGAACAAACTCACTTAATAATATAAGAAATATTTCTTTCTTCAGGACTGATTTAATAACATTATTAACTCACAGAAGATAAGGCAAGATCAAAGGTTTTCAAGTATTTTCCTTTCAGGACCCTCTTCAGATTCTAAACATCAAAAGGATTGATTTTTCTCATCTACTCCATTGTTCTTGGACAAAGACTTAAACTGGTGTGCTTCTTTCAATACAAGTTCTGTTTTGGGATGAAGAAGCATGAGCTTTTCCTTGACTTTCTGAGATGGAAGGGAACATTATGACATGAAATCTCAAACCTTTGTGTACACACATGAAAAACTGAAGATTGTGCAGCCTCTTAGTGTTGTTTTCTATTGTTGTGATGAAACACCACAAACAAAAGAAACTTGGAGAAGAAAGGGTTTATTTCATTTACATGTTTGCATTTTGCAATTCATAATTCATAGTTTCATATTAAAGTTTATCATAGAGGGCAGTGAAGGCAGAAATTCACAGAGGGCAAGGACGTGGAGGCAGGAGCTGATGCAGAGGTTGTGGATGGGTGTTGATGTTCACCTTGCTTTTCATGGTTTGCTAGATCACCAGCCCAGGGATGACACCACGCACAATGGGCTGAGCCTTCTTCTATCACAAATTTTTTAAAAAGCTGAAAGACTTGTCTATAGCACCATATTATGAAGGATTTTCTCAACTGAGGTTTTCTCCTCTCAGATGTCTCCAGTTTGTGTTATGTTGACATAAGAATAGCCAGCACTTATGAGATATATTCCTCCATTTAGTGCAATGAAAGAACATGGAGTCTATCAGTTGTGCTAAGATAAATGGATGCACTGCAAATCAGAGCTAGAGAAAAGACAGAGATGGTGGCTCAGTGTGTGGATGCTTTGTGGGAAAGGAGGGACCTGGAATAGTATAACTGGCAGACAGAACAGCAAGAGTATGTTATCTATCTATCTATCTATCTATCTATCTATCTATCTATCTATCAATCTATCTAATTTTATAATTTGTAGTTCTATATACCAGAGGCCCAGAGGCTATCCATGGAGAACTCTGGCCTGGCCCAGCCAGGGGGAGGATTCAAGTAAAGGGGAAGAGGCACAAGCAAGAAGGGGTAATTACCTCCACCACTTCTGCTGGGGGACTGTTTAGTTCAGGGGAGCTTCTGATAGCAAAGTTTTTGGGAGAGCATTCTCTTCTCTGGCAGTGTAACAGATGCTCTCAGATGAGGGAGTAATTCTCATACACCTTTATTCCTTCTGAATAGGATCTTATAGACAGTTTTGGGATTGGCAGGTGCTTCCTATTGGCTTGGCCTCAAATGCCTCATCTACATGATGAGGGGCTTGAGGACACTGCCCCTGTGTGACTGATGGCCACAATTCTATCTGTGGGGGTTGTGGCTATGTCACATGGGCCTGGTACTAGAAGCAGGCATAGCTCCTACTGTCCCTTAAGGGTCCTTGGGACTTCAAGCCTTAGCGCAAACTTATCAGGCTTCCTCTCATGGTCCATTGCCTCACAATATTTTATCTTCCTTATTATGGTAGTATGATTTAATTTTGTGTTCTATTGTAGTATTTATTAAGTTATAAAATACCCAAACATTGCAAATTTCAAGATATAAACATAAGGGGTATTGAAAATCTCAAAGTTGTAAAATATTTTACTTAAATGAAATTTGATCAAAACAAGAAATGTACATGTTCATCACACAGAGACACTTACTCATATGTACATGTACATGTGCATACATGTTTTTCTCTGATACATTGCTTTTAACAGACAGTAATTTTCAGAACAGGTGTGAAAATTGCATAATTTAAAAACCATAGTTATAAAAGTAATAAGGCTACAAAAGTTAGGGTAAACAGTGACATTCCTCCTCTCCTCTTTTTTCTTCTCCCCTCCCCCTCCCTCCCTCCATCACTTCCTTCCTTGCTGTCTCTCCCCTCACTTCTTCCTACTTTCCCCCTTCCTCCATCCTTTCATCACTGTTTCCCTCCTTCTCTTGCTATCTCTCTCCCTCTCTACCACTCTTCCTTTCTTCCACTCTACTTCATCTCTCTCTCTCTCTCTCTCTCTCTCTCTCTCTCTCTCTCTCTCTCGAACTACAAAGCTCAGAAATACACTCATTAGTCCCTACTAGTGAGTTACAGGCTGAGTGAAGTGCTACATGCTGCTTCATAGTTGGGGGCCTAGAAAACAGAGATGTCACGTTTTTACTCCTAGGTAAATTTATACTTTAGAATAAAACAGTCACTTCTATGAGGGTAAAGATCAAAGTTTAATTCATTACTAGAGTCTGAGAAAAATCACTGGATAGAAAAATGCTATTTAAAACAAGTTAATACTGTGCCCTAAATTCATCATTAATTTCACTACCAAAACAAATCTGAAATATTATTGAGCCATATCTTTTTTTTAAAGGATCACCAAACATTTTATTGAAGACCATCTCTGGATGTGTCACTGGGGTTATTTCCAGAAAGAATAGACACATGCTGAAAGTGGGTAGCACCGTCCATTAGGGAAGAAATCTGGGTACAATGAAAGGATAAAATGAGAAAGTCAATTAGGCATTCCCTCTTTGCCCCTTGGCTACCATGACAAGTTCTTTCACACATGCTTATTATGGCTGGTGACATAAACATTTAAATTGTATCTTAAGGAAGATACATGTTTTTAATCCAAATTTTGAGGTTGGAAGACATACCCATAATATGGGTCATTTTGATTCAACCCGCCACATTCCACTCCCCTGATCCTCAAGTTTGTAGTCATATCAAAATGCAGAATTGCACTCAGTCCAACTTCAAAAGCCATCCATAGTCTATTAGTCTCAACAATGTTTAAAACTCCAAAGTTCAAAGTCTCCTTTAAATCATACAATCTCTTGTGTGTCATCACCTGTAAAATATAAATCAAAAGCATATCACACACTTCCAGCATCTAGTTGTAGAGTATATACAGTATCTTACCCAAGGAGAAGAAAGTGAGCATAATGAAGAAATACTGGGCAAAGTAAGAAGAGAAACAAGCTGGGCAAACCCTAAGCTTTACATCTGCATGTCTGATGTCAAAATGTTCTTGATCTCCAACTCCTCTCAGCTTGGTTGACTGCCACATAGTCCATTATCCTGGGCTGGATCTACTCCTTCTTAGCAGCTTTCCCTGAAACGTATCCCATGACTCTGGCATAGAAACCACCTTGGAGTCTCCAAGGCAACCCAAGCTTGGGACCACCCTCATAGAGGCAGGGGAAGGGGGAATGGGATGGTGGTTTCTGGAGGGAAGATTGGAAAGAACACATTTGAAACATAAATAAAGAAAGTATCAAATAAAAGGATAAAAAAATCTTCCTGGTCTACATACAAAGTGAGTCCAAGGACATCTAACTTTAGGCTGTAAAGGAAACCAATCAAAAATGTACCAGCCTCAGCAAGCAGCAGAATGTGGCAGTTTGGACCACATGCTTCTGACTTCAGAGTCAATGGTAAAAGGAAGTGTCATGGAATCTCTCTCTCCATGACTAAGGAAATCCACTGAGGCCAGGCATTTATCAGGGGTATCTCTGTATGGAGGTCTAGAGGTCACTGTATTAACATGTAAAGATGAAGCTTGTGCTGCCTTGGACAGCCATATCTTAATGTTAGAAGATTTTTGAGTAAACTTAGATAAGATTAACTTCCATGTTATTGTGCAAGACAGCTCAATTTTTACGCAAGAAAAGTAAACATATTTATATAATATTTACAAAGAATTAAGCAATGTTAAACAAATTACTGATCCTTTGAGTCTTTGCACATACCTTATTTTAACAGAGGACATGGTTCTCTGACAACTCTTATTTAAATATATTTGTTTTAACTTTTCATTGATTCTTTGTGAATTTCCCATCAGATACCCCATACCACTCATATGTCCATTCATATCCAACTTCTGCCTGTGCAACCTGCTCAAATAAAATAATACAGAAATTTAAAAAATATGTTCTCATGGAAGCTGTACTGTGTCACATGGTATACCCTTTAGTCCACACATCTTTACTTGCAAATATTCAGTCTGTTTCAAGGCCTCTAGCTTCTCCTAAACTATCAATACTGGATCCTAATTGGGACTCTTGGATATCCTGTTGTTGCTCAGTGTCATTGAGGTCCTGCAGCCTTGGGACCAGCTCACCTGTTTGCCACAGGCAGTGTTGGTAGACAGTAGGGAGAGCATCTTTCTCTTGTGCATGTCACCCCTCTTCAGACTAGTGGAGACTCCTGAGGGCTGGCTCACTGGCTTTGTTGCCTTCAGAGTCAGCTCTACTGTGCCACCCAGAGAAGGAACAGGCCCAGTTCAGCACAGTGCCTTAGGTGACAGTCCAGGTCCAGGACATCACCATGGCCTTTGGTGGTAACTCAGGCCAAAGACATTGACACAGACCTCAGGTACATTGGTGACAGCCTCGGTCAGGACCTTAGCATGGCATCCTCATACCCATCTGTTCCTCACCAAAATTGAGTCTCCAGTTCCACCTTTCTCCACAGTATATGAACCCCTTGGCTTCACCCTCTTCCATCTCTTCATTACATACTCTGTAAGGAGCGGTTAGAGTATTCGCCATTAGATGGCGCTGACTTCCCCTGTCACCCTGAGGAAACTTACGGATAGCACGCGAAAACCCCGAAGCGCATTATGGGTGTACATGGCTAATCACCGCCCACTCCCGGGGCACGCCAACCAATGGGGAACACGCTGCCCCGGAGCTATATAACACCGCCATGTTGGGTCCCGCGCAGTTCTCCCCTATCAACGGCAACAATAAAGCTGAACTGTAGACGAAGCCTGCGTGTCGCGTGTCTTCTTGCTGGCGAGAGGCGCGCGCAGGACAACTGGTGCCGAAAACCCGGGACGCCGGGAGCCTAGGAGAACCCCCGCCAACC
>CM052700.1:79081800-79100975 GCA_028551405.1 Uromys caudimaculatus
TATTCAGGATTGTTTTACTTATCCTGCTTTTTTTGTTTCTTTGTTTCATTTGGTATGTGTATATGTTTTCATATGAAGGTTAAAATTAATTTTAAAAATGTCACTAAAGAATTCTGTTGGAATTTTGATGAACAATTATTTTCTGAGGCCATTGAGAAAGATACTGTTTACTTAATGTCTTTCTCAGCATATTTGTAATTGTTTATTAGAAGGTCAACTGTTTGTGTGCATGTGCATGTGCATGTGTGTGTGTTAATTTTATATCATACTATTTTGCTGATATCAACTCTAGATAATTTCTGGTAGGTTATTTAGGGTCTTTTAGGGTGTAAAACCATACCTTTTAAAAATAAAAATACTTTGAATTATTATTTTCCTATTTATAACCCCTTGATGTCTTTCAGTCATCTTAATAATTAGCTAAGACTTTAAGTACAATATTGAACTTATATGGAGAGAGGCGATCTCTCTTATTTTTAGTAGAAATGCTTACAGATACTTTACATTTAGGATAATGTTGGCTGTGGACTTGTTGCAAATTATCTTTATTATGTTGAAATATTTACTTCATATTTGTAGTCTCTCCAGCTCCTTTATCATGAAGGAATTTTGTATTTTTGTCATAGTCATTTCTTCATCAAATGAGATGATAATATGATTTCTGTCATTTAATCTGCTTATAAGGCAGATTGTATTTACTGATTTCCATTTGTTGAGCCTCCCTGAAGTTCTGGGATAAAACACATTTGATTATGTTGGATAATCTTGTTGATATATTACTGAATTTGGCTTTCAAGTACATTATTTGGAAATTTACATCTATGTTATCATGGAATATGGGTGTATACTTTTCTTATTTGAGCCTTTGTATGGTATGAGAGCAATAGTGGTTTCATAAAAAGAATTTCTGAATGTTCCTTCAGTTTTAATTTTGCAGAATAGTTTGAGGAGCATTGATATAAGTTCTTCTTAGAATGTCTGGCAGAATTCTGCACTGAATCAATCTGGTTCTGGCATCCATTCAATGGTGATATTTACTTCTAGTTCATTAAGAATTGTGAGTCTGTTTCATTTATTTATTTCATGTAGATGTAATTTTCGTTAATATATTTCTGTGTTTTATATTTCTATCTCTGAATCTTCTATTTATCTATCTATCTATCTATCTATCTATCTATCTATCTATCTATCTACTATCTATGGGAGAAAAATGGAAAGAGAGAGGAGCAGAGAGGGAGAGGGAGAGAGAGAGAGAGAGAGAGAGAGAGAGAGAGAGAGAGAGATCTTTTTTTAAAGGTTTGTCAAGCTTGCTGAATTTTTCTAAGAATCTACTTTCTCTTTTTTTGATGCCTTATATTTCTGAAATTTCTACATTATTATTTTAAGACTCAAGATTGTTATTAGAATCCCTCCAGTTTTAAAATATAGACACTTAACGGTATGAACTTTTCTCTTAGAACTGTGTTTTGCACCATTGATTTTAGAACATTGTGTTTTCATTTTCATTCAGTTTATAAATTGTTCATTCCCATCTTGATTTCTGTCTTAACAGTTTTCTTTCAGTAGTGAGTTGTTTAGTTTCCATGAGTTTGTGTGCTTTCTATTCTTATTCTTAATATCTAGCTTTAAACCACTGTGATAACACAAGATACAGAATATTTCAATTTTTCTAGATTTGTTAAGATAGTTTTTTGTTCTAATATGTAGGTTCTTTTGATTTATGATGCTACTTAATGTCAGAGTTTCTCTTTTTAGTTTTTGTCTCCATGCTCTGTCTATTGGTGAAAGTGGGATATTGAAATCACCCACTATTATTCAGTGTGGTTATTATAATAGAAATGGCATCAGCAGGTTTATAGGGAGTGGCAATATTTGAAGGATTATGATGTGTGGCTTTGCTGGAGATTATGTGGCCTTGGGAGTGGATGTGTACTTCTTACTATGGGCTATAAGGTTTCTGAAGATCAATATGGGACCAGTGGCTCATTCTCTTTTCCTGATGCCTTCTGATTCAGATGTAGAACTCATAACCATCAGCACTATGTTGATCTGTTTTCAACCAGGCTTGCTGCCATGACTATAATAGACTAAATCTCTGAACTGTAAGCCAGCCCTCTTTTCTTTTTAAAAGTTGCTGAGGTCATGGTGTCACTTCACAGCAATAGAAATCTTAAGACATTATGTTAGGGACAACATGTGATTTTTTTTGATGTAGCAGTGTTTGTAATGTGGAACATTAGTAGGTAGGTTTTACTTTCTAATCCAAGCTGTTAGTCTATGTCTTTTTTATGTGCGCTATTACTAAAGAATATTTTATTATTTTTGTTATTTATTGTTGTTTTATTTTCATTGTTTTGCACATATTTTACCTCTCTTTAGGATTTTTTTTATGGATTTTAGGATTATGTATTTATGCCACCCTCACCTTATCCAGCCTTGCCACATTATCTTTCTTCAGTTTTTCTCTGATAACTCTATTCTCTTTCAGTCCTAAACATAAACCCTTTGCTTATGAAATCACACAAATGAGATAAACTTCAAGTCATCAAATAAAACCCAAGTTTGAAACAAAAAATTGTGAAATAACTTTATTGTGCTATAAATCACTTCTTAGGAGTGATTTATTTTGATTACTGGGGCCAAGCATAAGATATAGTTAAAATATGAGTGCTGTACTCAAGGAACTTAGTGTTCAAGAATCCCAGCTTTTATTCAGTTTGAGGAGACATTCCAGGTACATTTTTAAAATACATGAACTATATTTATCCATTTTACTCTGATAAATATGTTATAAAAAGGAGGTATCAAAGGGAGAAATACATAATCTTTCTTTATATCATTCATAAATCACTACTGTAAGAGAAGACAGATTAACGTAAACAAATTGATCTTATTACTGTGAGCTGCTCTCACTCTATGTCAGGGAAATAATTCAATCAGAGAGTGGATTGCATTAAACAGGAGTGTAAGAGCCTTCCTCATATATTATTTTAACAAAGAAAGAGCAATAAATCCTAGATTCTGACAAGTAGAGCAAGAAACAAACAATTCTAGAAGGAAGGAGACTATGGGGGAGTTGATCTGCTTGTAGATTCCATTCACTTCTCTTGTTTCTGTGTTGGTAAGTGGCCTCTCCACAGAGGAGATTTCTATCTCACCATTATGCATAATATAGTAAGGGCTCCAGGGCCTCTGCATTTTATATTTCTTTAGCTCCATAATCTTTAGTAATATTTTTGCTTTCCTTCAGAACGATTAAATTTCATAGGTTAAACTTGTAGTCAGTTGAATGATGCTAACTCCTATAATTCTTTATTCCATTTGAAAAATATCTTTAAAAGTAACTTAGTAATATTTGTTGGAACATGTGTCATTAGAAATTTAGTTAAAATCCAATATATCAGCCCAGGCAAGTAAGCCAGCAGTGTTCTTACCTCATTGAAAGTAGCCTGATTGCCCTTGATATTGTCATAATACCTTTCAAATAATACACCCAGACCGGAGGTTCAATTTCAGAAACAGCTGTTTTCTCAAGGTGTCAGCTGATGGTTTATATCAACATGACAGTTGTTAATCAAACAATGAACATGGACTTTTATGTGGAGTATAAAGAAAAATTATGGTTGTGTTAGGCATGCAGAAAAACTGAAGAGGAAAAAGGTCCTTAAAGATACCCTTAGTAAAGAAGGAATATTTATAAACAAATTAAGATGGAGATGATAGTGTCTCATTTCATATGAGGATAGTTTAGTAGCAAAGATGATATATTTATAGCAAATCATCAGTGTTGTGCTTAATGCTTACATGCTCTGTGTTTCACATCATACTAAAGATGAGTTCTGAATGAAAACTTAAATGTGAGCACTAAAACAGGGATATGAGCATGACTTGGTGGCTAAAGTGCTTGGTGTGCAAGCATGAGCCATAGACTTTAGAACCTCAATGCATACAAATTTGGTGGTGTACAGTTTTAGTCCCATTGCTGTAGAGGTAGATAAAGTACTGAGGGCTCACTCGCTAGCCAGTATAGCATAAAATGTGTGCTCTAGATTTAATGAAAGACCCTTTCTAAAAAAAAGTTATAAGTTGAAGAATCATAGAAGACACTCAACATCATCTCATATACACACACACAAAGAGAGAGAGAGAGAAGAGCAGAGAAGAAGTACACATCTCCATTACCTTGGAAAGATAAATATTATATGAACATTCAAAAACCTATAACCATAGGTCAACTCATATATATATATATGTATTCTTAGGGTTTAGAATTCTAAAATAAGCTGGTCTCTATTTTCTTGGGAACCAAGAATTAATATGAAGGTCTACCACCACAGCTATAGAGTGAAATGGATATCATTTAAAAAAGGAAGCAAATTTGCCTGCATAGACTAGCTTCTTGCTCTCCTTGGATCTCCTGAGTCAATTCTATATGGGATTAGAAAAGTGACCTACAGTCCATTTTGTGAAGGTAGAAATAGGAAGAGTTGGTAAAAATTTCTTACTAGTTTGGATTTTTTTTTCATAGTTAAAGATTGAAGGCATTACAACAAGAATGAAACTCAATGGAAACAGGTGAAGGTGTAGATATGTGTAGACATGACACCACAGTATTCTTAGCAGTACTACTCCTAGGAAGAGGAACATAGCTGAAGTGAACTTGAGCAGTGAAGCCTAATAGTATGATCAATAATCAGCTGCTGGGCAGTGGTGGCGCACGCCTTTAATTCCAGCACTTGGGAGGCAGAGGCAGGCAGATTTCTGAGTTCAAGGCCAGCCTGGTCTACAGAGTGAGTTCCAGGACAGCCAGGGCTATACAGAGAAACCCTGTCTCAAAAAAACAGAAAAAAAATCTGCTATATCTAATAAATGATCATGAATTTTCAAGTTTTTAATAAATACAGATAACATTTCTTGGGACTAAATTATCGGGTGATTTTCTGCACAAAATAATTTTTATCTCTCTCCTAGGCCACTTACTAGTTTCCTGATAACTATCCTCTTACTATTACATTCATGTAGAAGAAAATGGAATCTACAGTTCACCCACGAGAGGGAACTTTTGTTTTTTGTTTTTTGTTTTTTTTCTGGACCTGAATTATCTTAGTTGATATACTTTCCAGCATAATGCATTTTTTAGAAAATTGCATGATTTCATTTTTTTCTTTACTGCTAAATAGATCCAAGTATATGTGTATCACATCTAAAGAACACATTTATCTTTTGATGTATATTGAGGTCAGCTCATTTACTTACTACAATGAACAGAGCAGGAGTAAACATGTATCAGCAAATGTCTCTGTGATAGTTTGGAGGTCTTTGAGAACATTCCCAGAAGTACTATATTTGAGTAATAATGAAAGTTTTAGTTTTAGAACTTTAAGAAAATTTCACACTGATTTCCACAGTGGCTATACCACCTTACATTCTCACCAGCAGTCAATTAGCATTTCTCTTTCCACAGCATTTGTTGTCATTTTTATTCTTGATGTTGGCCATTTCCATTGGCCTGAGATGGAATTTCAAAGTAGTCTCAATTAGCAATTTTATGACAGCTGAGAAGGTCAAACACTTTAAATCTATATTAACCATTTGTGCTTCTTTGTTTGAGAAATTTGTGTTCAGTGTCATAGCCCACTTCTAATAACATTTGTTAGATTTGTACTTGGAGAATTCCATACATGTGCAATGTATTCTGATTATATTCACTCTCCAACTTCTCTTATCTCCTTCCCATCCTTTCTCTTCTCTACAAATCTTTTTCCATATTCATTTATTTTTGTCTTGTTGCCTACTAAGCTTAACAGGAAAAGCTGTGTGAATAGGAGTTTGGAATTATGCATTTGGGCCTCACAGTGCATATATAAATGTGGTGAATAATACAACTGAAGACAGTAACTTCTGTTCTTCCACAGTCTATCAGCAATCAAGAACTCAGCAAAGGGAGTAAGATCCTGTGGAATCTTCTCCAATCCATAATTGACTGTGAACAGCCAACTCTTGTTTAGCTGTAGTTCAGGTACCGAAAGTGGCTGAGATGATCTCAGTGGCATTGTCAGCAAGGAGATAGAATGTCATAGCCCCTCTCCCTATCTTTTGTTCCACACTGCCACAGTATCCTCTGAGTTTCAGAGAAAATGGAAAAAAATGGTTTTTAGTATTATTGCCCTGGGGTTCATTTATGACTTTAACAGTTTGTTACATTTTTTTTTAGAAATTTTGATGTACTTGTGTTTGAAGAATATGTATCTAGAATAGTAATGTTCTCTTCAGTACCATTCAGGAAGTGATTTTTTTTTAATTCTTTTTTTTGGGGGGGGATGGTTTTGGGCTAAAGTTTATTTGTCAGATTTTAGAAAAGCAATATACCTTCTTGTTTCCTAGGGCCATTCTATAAGAATATCTTTTTCCACTCCTTCTGGCAAAATACAGTGTCTTGTTTTGTTTTGTTTGTTTGCTTTTGTTTTTGTTTTTTGTTTTTTGTTTTTTTGTTTTGTTTTCCAAATGAGGTATCTTTCTTTCAGTCAAGTAGAAGGTGCTTCCTGCCCTTTAATTCAATATATTCATTTGTGACTTGTAAACTTTAAATATTTGTTTATTCATCCCTCTACCTGTGAATCTATGTATGTATGTATGTATGTATGTATGCATGTATGCATGTACATATGTATGTACTAATGTATATATGTATGTATGTATATTATGTATGTATGTATATATCAATGATCTATCTATCTATCTATCTATCTATCTATCTATCTATCTATCTATCTTTCTGTCTATCTCACTATCGTCTCTCTACCTATCATCTAATTATAATCTATCTATTTATCTATCTATCTATCTATCTATCTATCTATCTATCTATCATCTATCATCTATCTATCCATCTCTTTCTATCTATCATATCTACCTCTTCCTCTCCCTGTCCCTCCCTCTACCTATCATCTATCATCTACCTATCATCTCTCTCTCTCTCTATCATCATCATTATCATCATCATCATCATCATCTTCTATTTATCATGTGGATGTAAGAAGTCTTGATGCTCTTTTGAGGTCTTGTGTTATTTATCTCAGCTTGCAATGCTTGAAAGCATTTTTATCCACTCAGTCATCTTACTGACACATATCAGTGTCCTTTTCTTTAGAGTGTTGAGGTAATAAATATTTTCAGTTCTTTCTTGGAAGATATATAATTTTTCTATGATATTTTTGGTTTTGTTGTACTTGGCAATTCTTGTTCTTTTCTTCATTAACCATTACTCAAAACTGGGTTGGTTTACCACTGTGTTGAAAGTATTTGTCTTTTCTCATTCTGAACAATACTTCATACATCTTTGATAGGGTAGACTTGGTAGTGATAACTTACTTCATCATGTTATCATCATGAAATCTTTTCTTTTATCCTTCAAGAATGACTGGGAAAGCTTCAAGAGTAGCTTTCCAGGGTATAGTCTGAGTTGGCAGTTGCTATCTTTTCAAATTTAAAATCATAGTTCAAATTCCTTTTGCTCTTTTAAAATGGGCCTGACTTTATATGTGATTTATTTGTTCAATATAGTTTACTTGTTCTAAGTATTCAGCAGCTTAACTTTTTATGTGTTAGGCAAAACTTTTTACTGATCTCTTCTGTGTGGTGCTCTAAATGCCTCTGATATTTAAATAGGCATTCCAAAATTTAGGATAGTTATATGTTATGATTTTGCTGAAAATATTTTCTATGTATTTACAAGGAAATATGATAAAATAATGATACAAATTATTATTTTAGAAGGAAATATGATACGTAATTTGTGTAATGTAAAATGTAAATTAAAACTTGTGCAAATAGCTGGGCAGTGGTGGTGCATACCTTTAATCCCAGCACTTGGGAGGCAGAGGCAGGCAGATTTCTGAGTCCAGGCCAGCCTGGTCTACAGAGTGAATTCCAGGACAGCCAGGGCTACACAGAGAAACCCTGACTCAATAAAACAAACAAACAAACAAAAAAAAAAACCCAAAAAAACAAAAAACAACCCCCCCAAAAAACAAAAAAACCTTGTGCAAATAATTGATGAATATAAGCATGAAATGATAATCAATAAAAATATACTCCATGAATTTGAATGACAGAGGTGATGGGCACACACTCAAATTTATTGGGAGAAAAGGAAGTTTCAAAATGGTGTAACTGTATTAAATCCTCAAAACCAAACAATAAATAAATAAAACAAAAGGAAAATCTACATTGTATTATAGTGAAGGAAAATTTCTTTATTCCCAGGCCCAAGTGATTTTGATGCTGAGATACATTTTGTTTCAAACACAGCTATCCTAACTGAAGCCCAATTTCTTCATTATAGGAAAACCTTTCAAAAGAACAAAGAAGAAATGAGTATGTTATGAGATAACACATTGCATTTCTATTTATTAATTGAAACATTACTGTGTCCCTGAATTTTGTTTCTTGACATACTTGTGAGGGAAGTATTTGCTCAAGTGATTTCAAGTATAATCACTATGATGTAATATTCGGCTGAATTGTAAAAGAAAATAATAATTTAGTAATAGTTTTAATATTTCTGATTTTAAATCAATATCATAGATAAAATGGGATGGAAATTTATTATCTCATCCCCAGAAATAATGTCTAACCTGACTTCACAATATTTCCCTGAGTGGCATCACTATTATTGTAGCAGGGGTAGGGTGATTTAACAGGATTTACCAACTAATGGTAAGACTTGATGAACTTAGACTTTTAGGTGTGATTATAGGGGCTGTCCCTTTTAACTTTTCCTACATGAAATGCAGCATCAAGAACAAACATTTCTGAATAAATGAAAGAAAAATATGTGAAGTGGACTCAGCACTTTGGAATTCCTACTAAATATATAGAAAATGTCTATGAAAGAGGTAAATGGTTCCTGTGATACTGAACTAAAATTACAGCATATCATATGCTTGTTTCCCATTTCAACACTGTAAAATCCTTATTACAAAAATTGAATGGACTCTAATAATATCTTAAAATTTTCTCCTCTTTTTTTTTTTTTTTTTTTTGGTCTTATCTTATTGATGTGTGTCCCAAACGTAGCCTTGATATCATGAGTAGAAACACTGTGTTATTTAATCTTCATGACTCAGTGGAATTAAAATTTGAGGTCAATTCAATTGTGTAAGCAGAAAGTATTCAAAATTTTGCTAAGGAATTTTTCACACCCAGTTATTTTTGAAAATTATTACTATAAATTTTGTATATTCATCAATGATTGCATTGATCTCAATATTTTAAAAGTGTTTTCAGTAAAGTACCCAATGCACATCATGAAGTGGATTCTCTCAGGAGCCATTATCCATGTCACATACATTACCCTATCATGAATGTGAATATTTTGTGTATTTTGTAATGTAGCAGCTATAATTGTATAAAGATCCTAAGGTTATCAGGTAATTCAATTATTATTTTGTTGTTGTTGTTGTTGTTGTTGTTGTGTAGTTTATTTAAGAAAATTTCCAAAAATATTGTAAAAGGAAATGTTGAAAACCGTCCTTGTTAGGTTGGGGTAATCTGAGTTGAAGGCTTACAATTTGTGACTAACTTTTCAGCAGAATTTCCTCTAAGGAAGAAAAGCTTAATTCAATGGGGCAGGAATTTTCTGTGGCCCCTCAACAAGCTATTTGAACTCTTTTGGGGATGGAGAGAAGTAAAAATTAGGGAAAAGAATATCACCCTCCACATTTCTCTCTCTCTCTCTCTCTCTCTCTCTCTCTCTCTCTCTCTCTCTCTCTCTCTCACACACACACACACACACACACACACACACACACACACAGACACACACACAAACACTCTCACAGTCAGTAGATAAGGCAAAACAAACTCCAAAAAATTTTATTTTTTCTCCCACAATTCACATAACCCAACTAAATCTTTAAAGTTGCATAAAAATTAAAATGTGTCTACCTTCTATATTTTGTAGGAAATGATGATTTTTAAAAATATATTCCCCAATTCTTTACCTCAAAAAATTATACGTTATATGTGAAGAAAAAAATAATTCCAACTAACCCACATACATTCTTAACTAAGTAACTTCTTATAGATTGAAAAGGTATAAGAAAGCCAGGTTATTTTTGTAAACTATTTTCTTTTTACTGGCAGGCTGCAATGTATGGTTACAACAAAAGTATCAATTGCTTTATTATTTGTCTTAAAAAGGAATAATATACAAATCTAAAAGAACCACAAATAAAAACTTTTATATAAAAACAGTCATTTCTACTTAAAATACTCAGGGTTCACATCTACTGATAACCAATGTTTTCACTGAATCTTATGTGGTAACTGATTGCAATAATGATTACAAGAAATTAATCATCACTTTGATTACTTGCCCAATTCTATCAAGAGAGTTTAGTCAGATAGCACTAGTAGGTGTGACATTTTTCTTGTTCACTGATCAAAAAAATCTTTCTTGTGGCAGAGGAGGGCCTTGTTGGCCATCAGTGGGAGGAAAGGCTCTTGAGCCTGAGGGTGTTAGATGCCTCAGTGTAGTGGAATGCTAGGGAGTGAAGATGGGAATGGGTGGGTGGGTGGGGTAGCACCCTCATAGAAGCAGGGGGATGGGGGATGGCATAGGGCATATCTAAAGGGGAAAACATTTGAAATGTAAATAAAGTAAATATCAAAAAAAAAAAAAAAAGAGTGTGCCTTTCTGAACATCAAATTATTTCCTAAGATTTTGAATAGTAGAACCACATGTCATGTATGCTCTTTGGTTCGTGGTTTATTCTCTGGGAACTCAGAGTTGTCTGGATTAGTTGATCTGCTGTTATCATGGGGTGGCAGTCAACTTTACCTCCTCCAGTCTTTTCCCTAACACTTCCATAGGGGTTCCTGACCTCGGTCCAGTAGTTAGGTGTAAGTATCTGCTTTGGTAGACCCTCTCAGAGGACAGTCCTGTTAGGCTCCTGTCTGCAAGCACCACATCCCAGTTCTCTGATACTAACAAGAAGACACCACTATCCCTATTCCACCAGCAGCTTCATATTTTCATTCAACTTCTTGGATCTCTTGGATCCTCTCATGTCCGCCATACCTGATTCGGTCTCCCTTTTCTCCCTCCCTTCCCCTTTCCCATCCAGGTCTCTCCCTATCTCTGCTTCCCATGATTATTTTGTTCCCATTCTTAGAGAGAATTATCCATCTGTGGGCCTCCTTTCCTGTTAAGGTTCATAAGGTATGTGAGTTGTATCATAGATATTCTGTGTGATGATATTTTTAAATTTCAATCTTTTACCTGCAAAATTCATGTCGCTCTTGTTTATAATAGATGAATCATATTCCATTGTATACATGAAATGCATTTTCTGTACCCATTCTTTCATTGAGGGGCATCTGGGTTGTTTCCATCTTTCGGCTATTACACATAAGCCTGGTATGAACATAGTGGAATATGTATCCTTGTGGTATGGTTGAGTGTGTTTTGGTTATATGCCCAGGAGTAGTATAGCTGGGTCTTCATGTAGAAATACTTCAATTTTTTTGAAGATTTGCATTTCCCTGATAACTTAGAATTTGAACATTTCTGTAAATGCTTCTGGGCCATTCAAGACTCCTCTGTTGAGAATTTCCTATTTGTTGAGTCCTATTTATCATCTCTCCAAACATCACATATCCCTCCATGAGTCTTGTTTCAGCAAGGAAAACAAAGTCTGTCTTAACAAAATGCCATGTGAATCTTTTCAGCAAAAAATTACATGAGTCTGCATTACCTGATCTATCCAGAAATTTCTATTTCAGCAGGCTTAGTGACTGATGTATCTCCAGTGAATGGCAAAAACATGTTCCCCTAGGGTGAGTGCAGTTTTCCGACTATGTCCCTTTAGGACAAAAGTGCTGAGAAATGGGGTGCTTTAAGTGGTTTCTTGTAACTACCGATGGCCTAGAGTTGGAACTGCTGAGTGGCTTCAGCTCCTGTTTGTGGTAGTGGTTTTCCCAAGCATTGATTTGCTCTGGAGAAGGATAAGAATGTGTAGTATACTTGCCTTGACTCCCAGGAACTCTGAGACACCAGAATCTAAAGTGAGGCCACAATATCTGCCCCAACCCCAGACATCAGGGACCTCAGAGTACCAAGGGATGTAGGAAACCTCAACCAGCCAGAGGCACACATTTCTTCTGGTCTGTAGCTTTGCCTGGAGCACACCCCACAGAAACAGTGAAAGTAACAGAAATTATGAATAAACTCGACTTAACAGATACCTACAGAACATTTCACTCTAAAATGCAAAATTATACCTTCTTCTCAGCACCTCTTGGTATCTTCTCCAAAACTGACCATATAATCAGACACCAAACAAGCCTCAACCAATACATCAAGGTTGAAATAATCCCATGCATACTATCAGATCACCAAGGACTAAGGCTAGTCTTCAATAATAACAAAAACAACAGAAAACCCATATACAAATGGAAGCTGAACAACTCTCTACTCACTGATAACCTGGTCAGGGAAAAAATAATGAAATTAAAGACTTTTTAGAATTCAATAAAAATTAAGGCACAAGATACCCAAACTTTTTGGTCACACTGAAACCTGAACTAAGAGGAAAACTCATAGCTCTGAAGGCCTACATAAAGAAATTGGATAGATAATACACTAATAGCTTAAAAGAACATCTGAAATCTCTAAAACAGAAAGAAGCAAATATACTCAAGAGGAATAAACAGCAAGAAATAATCAAATTCAAACATGAAATCATCCAAGTAGAAACAAAGAATCAACAAAAGCAGATGTTGGTTCTTTGAGAAAAACAAGAAGTTAGATAAACCCTTAGCCAGACTAAACTGAAGACACAGAGACAGTATCCACATTACCAAAGTAAGAATCAAAAAGAGATACATAATACCAGAAAATACAGAAATTCAGAAACTTATAAAGTCCTACCACAAAAGCCTATGCTCAACAAAACTGCATAATCCAGATGTAATGGATGCTTTTCTAAAAATATACCAGGTACCAAAGTTAAATCAGGATCATATAAGCCATCTGTACAGTCCGATAACAAGTAGAAGCAGTCATTAAAAATCCCTCAACCAAAAACAAACAAACAAAAAAAACCCACAAACAAACAATAAACCAGGACCAGATGGTTTTTGTGCAGAATTCTGTCAGACCTTCAAAGAAGAACTATACCAGTATTTCTCACCCTATTTCATAAAATAGAAACAAAAAGAATACTACCTAATTCATTCTATGACACCACAATAACTTTGTCACTGAATCGACACAAGGACCCCCCAAAAAGAGATCTTCAGACCAATTTCACTTACGAATATTGATGCCAAAATATTCAATATGATTCTCGCAAACTGAATCCAAGAACAAATCAAAAGAACCACTCACCATGATCAAATAAGCTTCATCACAGATATTCTGTCTTTTTCAGTATACAGAATTCCATCAATGTAATCCACATTATAAATTAACTCAATTAAAAAAAACACATGATTTTTTTCATTAAATGTTAAAATCTTTGACAAAATATAATAATAATTCATGTTAAAAATATTGGAGAGATCAAGAATTCAAGGTTTATAGCTAAATATAATAAAAGCAATATAGCAAACCAGTAGCCAACATAAAACTAAATGGAGAGAAATTTGAAGCAATCCCAATAAAATCAGGGACAAGTCAAGATTGTTCACTCTCCTCATATGTATTCAATATAGTACTCAAAATTCTAGCCAGAGCAATTAAGCAACAAAAGGAGATCAAAGGGATACACATTGAAAAGGAGTAAATCAAGATATCACTCTTTGCTGATGATATGATAGTATGCATAAGTGATCCCAAATATTCCACCAGAAAATTCTTATAAATAAAAAACAACTTCAGCAAAGTGGCTGGTTATAAAATTAATTCAAATAAATCAGTAGCCTTCCTCTACTCAAAGGATAAACAGGCTGAGAAACAGATTAGTTAAACTACACTGTTTACAATAGTTAAAAATAAAAGAATATGTGGCATGTCTCTAATCAGGCTAATGAAAGATCTGTATGATAAGAACTTCAAGTCTCTGAAGAAAGAAATCCAAGAAGACCTGAGAAGATAGACAGATAGTTCATGATGATGGATCTGCAGGATCAACATAGTAAAAATATTCTTCTTACCAAATGCAATCTACAGATTCAGTGCAATCCCTATAAAAATCACAACTCAGTTCTTCACAGAGAAAGAAAGAACAATTATAAAATTCATTAGGAGTAAGAAAAAAAAACAGTATAGCAAAATCAATTCTGAACAATAAAATAAATTCTAGAGGAATCACCATCCCTGACCTCAAGCTGTACTACAGAGCAACAGTGATATAAAATGCATGTTACTGGTACAGAGACAGTCTGACAGATGAATAGAATAGAATTCAAGACCTAGAAATGAATCTAGTGACCTGTGGTCACTGGATGTTTGACAAAGAAGCCAAAACCATATAGTGGGAAAAAGACAGATTTTTCAACAAATGGTGCTCATTCACTTGGCTGTTTGTATGTATAACAATGCAAATTGATCCATTGCCCTGGCTCGCAGAGTTCAATGTAGACCTAAGGAGGGGACTGAAGGATGAAAGATGAGGCAAGAGACAGAGATACCTGGGAGCAAGACAGGATGTCTAATCAAGCTCCAAAGATTAACTTTATTTCCAGTTTAATAAGGAACTAGGAGAAGTATAAGAATCTTAAACAATATAGAAGGACTCTAAAACAATGTAATCAGGGCTTTAGACAATGTAATAGGGGTGGGGAGATTCCAAGGAGTACAGGTTCCCAGCCACCAGGAAATGTTACCAAGGCAACCATCTATACTCTGCTGACCACCTAACTGCAAAGGGGGTCACCCTGACCTAGGGAAAAATCCATCTCCTAGGAGACAGAACCTGAACAAAAGCCTATTTCTCAGGAACCTGAAACTCAGGCCTACTTCTACCTTCAATCCTAATTTCTACAAAAAATGGTCTCTCTCAGGCTAATAAGAAAGCTGCAGATTCGTTGGTTCCCAGCATCTAGTCCCTTTTTATTTAAGAGTAATGTGATATCCAGTGAGGAAACAAGGCCCTTTATTAAAGACAAGTGGGCGTTGACCAGGGAGTGGGATCATTGACCCTGATTCCTCTAGGAAATCTCTTATATCTTTGAGATATTTCAAGAATGGTGCCTTTTTGAGAGGAAAAGTTCTAGGTGCCTTAATGATGGTTAAGAAACACCTCTGGACATCAATCTTTATACAATCAGGTTACTCCACAGGGGACTCAGAGACAGAATTCATGGTCCTCCCCTTGCAGTGCTTAGCCTTGCACCTCTCCTGGTACCCATACTGCTCTTAAGTAGTCGTGCACAAATCTGAGTTTTGTGCAACTACCATAGGAGTCTCACTAACCTCAGATATCTCAATGTCTCGGTTGATCAAATCAAGGTGATGGTTGGGTACCAGTATAGATTGAGATGACAGGGAATCAATCTGCTGTTTTATAAAATTTACAAGCCTATTAAAAACAAATGGTCCCAGGGTGACTAAAAGCAAAAGGCTAATCAAGGGTCCAACAAAGGGCATCAAAAGAGAGAACATGGACGATTTCCACCAATCGTCTGCAGCAATGGAAAATTTCTGCTTTTGTAAGTCAAGACTGAGTTTATGAAACTTCTCAATTTGAGTCTCCACTACACCTGACTAATTGACATAAAAACAGTACTCTTCTCCCAGGAACATACATGTTCCTCCTTTCTCAGCTGTAAGCAGATCTAAGGCTCTTCGGTTTTGTAGTGTTACCTGAGCCAAGGAGGTCAGCTGTCTCTGGAAGGATGACAGAGTTTCAGTGGAAGCCTCTATAGCCTGTTGGAACTGTTGAGAAAGTCTGTTGACGGCAGCAAGGGAGTATCCTAATGCTCCCCTGGCCATACCTGTGGCTATAAAGGAGGCAGCCAGAGATGCTCCTGCAATCAGGGGCAAGAAAGCAGCCTGCTTATGACGGTCAAAGAAAACACTATGTCCTTGCAAATATTCATCAGGAGTAAGCAGGGTAAGTTGAGGCACCAAAGTGACAGAGAGGTATAATTAATTGTCACTAAGGGGGGCAGTAAGATTTTTAGACAATGTACCATTGCACCAAAAGAAAAGGCCAGCAGGGGCCACTGTATTCCTTTTAGGAGGGAGGGTAACAGTGCAGAGATTGGTGCCTGCATTTGAAAAACAATAGGGAAACTGTAATTCAGGTTGAAACAGAGGGACCCCAGAGATGGGCATGACTCCCTCTGGTTCTTGGCCAAGGAATCAGTAAATTCAGCAGAGAAGGTGATGGACATTAATGGGGGCTTTTCCAAGGCAGCACAAAGAAAGCACACAGACACATTGTCCACACCACTGATATTGGTGAGCATCAGTCCTTCTCGAAGGAGGGAGATCTAGGAGAATAGACCCTGTGGTGGGAAAGCAGAAAGCTGTTGCTCTAACTGCTTCTCTTGGTGTTGGATAGCAGCATGAACAGTGGTCTGCACCCATACATAGGTGCACCAAATATAAATGCGACTGCTGGGCCACATTGAATGCCTACTCATGTACATAGCACCCTTGACTGGAGATGTCCAGTGGCTGTTCTACATATCCCAAATGACCCATGAATAACCTAGCTTAGACCAAATGGAGCTAGACCCCATATATGTGCTTTGAGTAACATCCTGGTCTATCTCAACCCTTTTAGCATCATGGATATGACAGCTTCTATAGGGACATCCCACGCTTTCCTCTACCCAAGAATTTTTACAGTAAGAGCCGGTCTGGTCAAACAGGAAGCATAAGGCAGGAGCAGCCTTAATGCGGGGGCATTAAAACTGTCACATCTCAGTACTATGAGCTGTTGGTATCCCTGTGTTGGCCAATCATCGGTGACCAAGAGGTTAGCAAACTTCTTTGTCTCATCATGGGTAGTCTAATTCACTGTCATGAAAAATCACCAGGCGAATGATGAGGTTGTAGACGCTGTTGACTCCTTTTGATCTCCCAGTGTTATAATGTAGTCTATCCAAAGGGTCAGCCACAGGACAATCCATGATGATCTGGAGCCAGCCATTTCTCTGAAAGATAGAAAATTGAGAGATCTCGGTGAAGAGATCATTCCCTGGATTCCTGGTTATTATTAGGTGCTTCTACTTGCTTCACCAACCTTTCTGGCAGCCACCGAGTGACGCCTTCTTCTGTATCAAAAATACAAGCAGATCCTCAGGGCCAAATAAGGACTGGATCAGGCCCATTCCATTTAAAAGTGAATGGATCTTTCCACATAACTGAGGCAAAGTCCTTATTAGTCCCTGGGTGCCAGTGTCGGTCAGGAGCTGACTTTCCATTTATATCCAAAGTCAAGAAATTGAGCACAATAATGTATGATTCAAGACATTTCTGGGGGACCCTTTTGTGGGGTACAAGTCACCCTTTTTAAGTTTGTGAAGAGCAGCTTTTAATGTTTGATGTGCATGCTCAACAATGCCTTGTACTTGAGGATTATAAGGAATACCTGTGATATGTTTGATCTGTAATTAAGCACAGAATTGTTGGCACTTGTCTTAATAATTCTAGGCTTGCCCCTAATAGAGAGACAAATCAGCACATGAGCAGTGACATTTTTTCCAGCCTCTCCTGCCTGGAGGGAGGCAAAAATGAATCCACTAAAAGTATCAATTGTAACATGAATGTATTTAAGCTTGCCAAATTTTGTAAAGTGTGTGACATCCATTTGCCAAATTTTCTTAGGAACCAAACCTTGAGGATTAACCCCAAGGTTAGGGACAGGAAGTAGCGTGACACAAGCAGGGCACTGTTTGACAACCTGGAGTGCCTGTTCTCGAGTCAGCCCAAAGAGCAGCCGCAAAGTCTGGGCATTTAGATGATGTATAGCATGAGCCTACTTCGCCTGATCGACTTTATTTTCAAGAGCATGGAAAGCGAGGTGGGTGGCGGCATCAGCACAAGCGTTCCCCTCAGACAAGGGACCGGGCAGATCAGAATGTGCCCTAAGATGGCTAATATAAAAGGGGTATTGCCTGGATGTAATTAATTTCTGAAGTTGAGAAAACGAAGGGGCAGCATTTTTAGAAGTCCTAATAAAAGGAACAATTTCTAAGACAGGAATAGAATTAGCTACCTAAGCACTATCAGTATACAAATTAAAGGAACACTCTTTCAATAATTGAAAGTCCTGAATTACAGCATAAAGTTTCACAAGCTGGGTGGATAAATAGGGGGACTTAACAGACCTTGCCTGGCCATTTATAACATAAGCTGCCATTCCATTAGAGGAGCTGTCTGAAAAAACCAAACTGGCATCAGCTATTTTGTGGGAAGAAGGAATTTTAGCAAACAAAAAGGGATGAATTCTCAAAAATTGAAGAAGCATATCATCAGGATAATGATTATCTATAATTCCCACAAAAGATGAGAAAATAACAGGCCAATCATTAGTAGTCTGCATTAACCATTCCACTTGATCTTTTGAGTAGGGCACAATTATTTTATCTGGGTCACTACCAAAAAACTGACAACTTTGCGGCCTAGCAAAATCAATTCTGCTACTGGGAAGTGTACGATGCAAGAATTCTCAAAGGGGAGACAGACATTTTTACCAAAAGAGGGGGCCCTTCTGCCAAAAAATACCTGTGGGCATGTGAAACATGGCACAAATGATAAAAGAAAAGGGTTTATCATAAGAAATAAAAGAGGCACCTTTTGTTTGGATGGCTTTATTAACTACCTGGAAAGCTTGTAGAGCCTCTGGTGTGAGAGCTTGGGGGGGGGGGAAGAAGGGTCAAGATCTCCCTCTGAAATGTCAAAAAGTGGTTTTTAACTATCCTGTAGTAAGCTTTAGATAGGGCCTTATCCAATTAATATCACCTAACAATTTCTGAAAATCATTGAGTATTCTTAAATGACCAATTTTAAGACATGGTTTCTGGGTAAGAATTTTCTGATATTACAACTCAAAACCCAAATAAAAATAAGGATCTTGTAACTGAATTTTGTCTGGGGCAATCTGAAGCCCTTTGGCTGTCAGTCTTTGTGACAATTCTTGACAATAGTGAAGTAGCTGGGTCCTATCTGGCCCTGCTATTAAAATATCATCCCTATAATGAATAATGTAAGTAAA
>CM052700.1:79101475-79134475 GCA_028551405.1 Uromys caudimaculatus
CCATATGCCCAAGTCAACCAAGTTCTGTTGCTTATTATGACTAGAATATGGCCCACTCTTTCTATTACATCATCAGCAGCATTCTCTTTTCAATGCTTTCCTTCACTATTTAAGCCTAGCTGTCCTGGAAATTCGTGTGTACCAGGCTGGCCTTGAATTCAAAGATCAGCTTGCCTCTATCTTCTGGGATTAAAGGCATGTCCCACCACACTTGCACCTTTCTTTGATTCTTTTCCGGCATACATTTTTATGTTCTAGATTATAGATCATTATGGATAAGAATCAAGCTGACAACTGAGAATAGGTAGACAATCCATAGCTTGTCAATTGGACACACAATAGTATCCCTTTATGGCCAAATTAAAACAATAACCAGGTCATGATAATGGCATCATGATATAACAATACCTTATAAAACTGCCAACACAAAAACAATGAGGACCCCTGGGTGAGATCTTGTCTTGAGATGCCCACTCTGTAAATTCTATTTAATATTCTTAAACAGTATTTAGCTCAGTTCTGCTTTATGTTGCCCCTTTGAACCACATATTTTACATTTTTCCTAAATATTCTTCATAAATTTGAACTGCAGGACAGAATCTGAACTACATTGTTTTGAGGTTTCCTTTGACAATACAATTAATCTAAATCTCTTCACCTTAGCATCAAGAAGACTCTTCAGACAATGACAAAAAGCTACCACACTGTTCACCAAAATATCACAAATCTGAAATCTACACAACAGATTAAAACTCTTTCCCTCTGAAACGTCTTGATCAATGCAGCCAGATGTTGTGTATGAGAAGGAGATGAGAGTGCTACATCTTGATTTGAAGGCAGCCAGAGAAGACTATCTCCTGTACTCTGTGTAGACTAAGCTTTTATAGGAGACCTCAAAGCCTACTTCCACAGTGATGTATTTCATCCATTAAGGACTCACATACTCCACAAGGCTACAGCTACAAATAGTGCCACTCTCTATGAGCTAAGCATTCAAACACATGATTCTATGAAGACAAACCTTTTCAGATAATCACACGGGCCCATTAGGTTTTTTGTTTGTTTGTTTGTTTTGTGTGTGTGTTTAATTATTTCCACTTTCTCTTTATTCTTTTCACATGTCCTTTAATTATACTATCAGTTGATTCATTTAATAACATTTCTTTACTGTAAAATTTCATTGATATAAAATTGATATAAAATTTAGAAAACCTTTTAAATTTTACCTTAAATTTAATATATTTCTAGTTGATTTTTAAGCCAGATTTCCATATGAGCCATGTATATATATGATCAATCCTATGGAAGAGGAGAGGAGAGTTCTCATTATACATTCCAAAGAAATTTACACAGGAGTCATAAAAATAGGCTACTATGTCAGCCAAGATAGCCCAAGATAATTGGGCAATTTTAGACCTGCAAAAAATATTCCAACCTCCTGACAATCAATCATCTTTTGTAGAATATTTAGTGTAGGAGCTGTATTTTCCTGTGAATACTGGTTCTAAATCTCTACCAAATTACCATGTTTTACGCTATAAAATTTTGTGTGTGGCAGGTGAATCCTGAGATCTCTGCCAGCATCAGGATCCTTCATCCTTGTGTTGAACTTTGGTCCCACTGAGATAGGAGAGAAGACAGAAAATTATTTCTGACCACATATTCAAAAATCATTGTGACATACACACTCTTATGATCCCATTATTGGATTGCATGTAATTCAGCTGGAACATTTTTGTTGATGGACAATGTGTGAGCTCCCAAACTCACATTCAATGCTTTACTTCCTCAAGTAAAGTACACTTTATATATTTAAAACAATTTATGTGGGATATAGTGGCATTTCCCAGGAAGGCATGGAATTGATATATAACTATCCCCAAAGAATACCAGACACTTGGAACCATGCCATTAACCATCTGAACCTGTAAGAACACTCACATTCCTGTCACCATATTCTTTGCAAATTGAAGTAGAGCTTCACATTTTCTGTTAGGATTTACCACTTACCTGTCACTCATTCTCACTATGGTGGACAGCTCTGCATGAGACTGACAACAACATTTTTAAACTGCTTTTAGAACACAGGGTAGTGCTGTATCAATCTCTATAAACAACACCACATTTTACTTTGGGACCTAAGATTTTCTGAAGAATGGAATTTTTAGTATGTTTAGAGAACCAGGATTGAATTATTATTTTGGAACAGGCTTCAGCACGAACCAGAGAGCATTTCAGGGACTCCATAAACTCAATCCCATACTGTTCCTATGTGTAAATGTTAATGGGGGTATAGTGCTGATTGTGGAATTTTCAAGTGGGTATGGACCTTAGTGTTCTCTCTGTGAAGTCCCCATTGCACTCAGCATTGTGAAATCTTCCCCACAGGGACAACACTCCTTGTGAATGTTCATGTTTTCCAGGCCGGTTACACATTTCACCACAAGCAGCACTTCAAACTTCCTGGTGTTTTCTACATTCAAGGGGTGAGAAGAGGTTATGGCAAGAAACCAGATGTATAATACTTTCTTTTCTACTTTTTCTTTTGCTATAACCTGTCATGAAAACAATGAAGCCATTGTACACTATGTCACCAAGCTTCAATCTTCTCTGAATAGCATATCCTAGTTGTCAGTGAAGGACTGAGGTCAGAGCTGTGATATTTACAGATGAAGTCAGTTTGAAGAGAAGCTTAAATGAATATTGACCTATTATAGCCAGAGAAAGTGGCAAAACTCCATATTGTGTCTCATGATTATTTGATTATTCTTTTAACCCAATTAGTGAAATGGAGTGTGAGGAGCAGGTTGTTCTCAAAAATGTTTACATTATGATTTGTAACAGTGGCAAATATACAGTTATAAAGAAGTAACTAAAAAACTTTATGGCTGTGTTCCACCACAATATGAGGAACTATACTGAAGGTTCATCATACTCTTATTGTAAAGGGAACCATTACTCATAAGGGTCTAAGGATAAATTCACAGAGTAGATATACATGTGTGATAAACATTTACTTAGGATTTCTTGGCTCTGAAAACTAGCAAATCACGAGTATAAATTCATGAACATATCCTGAGAATCTGTCTTACTCTCTGATTCATTGCTGTGAAGAAATGCCATGGCCACTGAAACGATTATGGAAGTAAACAATTAATTGGGAGCTTGTTTATGACTTTAGATCATCATAGTAGGTAACATGGTAGCACCCAGGCAGACAGGTTGCTAAACAGCCATGTGTTCTACATTCAGATACACAAATGACAGGAAGAAGTGCTGCTGGGCCTGATTGGGCTTCTGAAATCCCAAAGTCCACCCACAGTGACACATTTCCTCCAACAAGGCCACACCTACTTTAATAAGGTCATACTTTCTAATATTTCTAAAGTAGTGCCTCTTCCTAGTCCCTTAGCTTACAAATATATAGGCCTATGGAGGAAATTCCTATTTAAATCACCAAAGATTGTTATCAACGTTTACTTTATTTATTTGTTCTTTTGGTTTTGTTTGGTTATTGTTCATTTGCTTTTTCAGCACATCACCCAAAATTAAGTATCTTGTATTAAAACAGAAATCAGACCCTCCCAGTTTGATGTCCAGAAAGCCATCACTCAACATGACATTTGGACCTGGTTTTCATTCACAGAACAAAAATAAAAATGAATAACCATATAGACATCTGGTTCTAGACTTTTTATAATGCTATTTTGTCCTCTAATGGCTTATGATCATGCACATGGTATGCGTGTTTATATATCAGAGCAGACACCCATAAGCTTAAAATGAATTACTTAACTAATTAATTATTTGAAATAAAATAATGCATTTTAAAAATATTCCAGGATCAAGACAGAATCTAGAACCAAATATGAATCATGCAACACAATGCTGAGAAAACCGGTGACAAGACATAAAAAAAAAAAAAAACAAAAAAACAAACAAACAAAAAAACACACTTAAAATTCTAAAAATAAATCCCAGTTGATCCCTAAAGCTGACTGGGATTCAAGAGAATCCTACACAATTCCTTACCTCTTCTGGGAACAAAATCTGTTAAACCCAGTTCTTTGAGTATATCTTGTCATGCTTTTCATGATGATCCAAGATGTGAGACAGAATTAATTTTTAAAATATTATAACATTGATCATTAAGCACATAAGGAATAGGGCAATACAGAGAGTGCATATTTTTGTTTTAGAGGAGAGCAATGTTTACCTCATTTTCTAAGCAGTAATGTATACCATTTATTATAATTCTGGTAGAATATTGAATATTTCTGGCAGCCATTATAGAAATTCCTGGTAGTATGTTGAAACCAGAATTATTACCATTCCATGACTGAAGCAATATATTTTTCAAGCTACCTTCCAAGACTCATGCAGACAGCTGTTGATATTAAGAATGAACACTTTGATGGATCATATGACCATATTTGTTTTAAAGAGTAACATGTGTTTTTTTTTCTCTTTTTAATAACTAATATAATAATGTTTCTTGAGATGGCCGTTGTTTATATATGTTTATATAAAACCTGATGAGATCATTTGATAAATATAATTGTATCTAAATGAATGCTTAGAAATTCCTTTATTTTTAACTGTTTTATGATAATTAATATATGTCTACTATAATGTAACTTATATTTTAATATAATATATAATATAATAAACTGGTATGGGTCAAACTATAATCTATTATTATGTGTCATTATGTATATATATATATATATATATATACAAATGTATACTTATAGGTATATATTTTTATAGCTTCAAGCTTCTAAGATTATTTATATCGCTCATGATTGTTTTTAAATTTTCCTGTCAATTTTTCCTCTTTTAATAAAATTTAACCTTCACTCAGTATTTAAGCTGTGAATAAATATGGAGATTAATCAAGCCTCAATTCTACAAGAGCCATTAATGATAATCCCATAAAACATGTTAATAAATGGATAACTAGAGAATATTTTATGTAAAATAAGGAAAACACAAAAATAGCACTTATAATTATTTCAGCCTGATATATTATAAGAAGTTGTAGGTAGAGAATATTATGAAAAAACTAGAAGCTAAACATCAAGTACAATATTGAATAGGTAGAGCGAGAGTGGACAGCATTGTCTTATCTGTGATTTTATCTGTGATTGCTTCAAGTTTCTTTCCATTTAATTTGATCTTGACTTCTGATTTGCTATATATTGCTTTTATTATATTTAGATATGTGCCATGAATTCCACATTTCTCCTAGACTTTAAATATGAAAGTGTGTTATATTTTTATAGAAGGATTTTTTTGTTTTTGGCATCTAATGAGATATCATGTGACATTTGAGTTTTTTCATATAATGGAGCGCATTGAAGGATTTCCATATATTGAACCATCACTGTATTCGTGGGATGAAACCTACTTGATTGTGGTGATGCTTTTGATGTGTTCTTTGATTTAGTTTGCACAAATTTTATTGAGTGTTTTTGAGTAGTATATTGAGTATATACATAAGCAAAATTGGTCTGAGGTTCCTTTTTTGATATTTGTGTGGTTTACATCAGAGTTACTGTGACTTTATTGCATTAAGTAGGTAGTATTCATTAAGATTCTATTTTGTGAAATACTTTGAGGAGTATTGGTATTAGCTCTTCTTTGAAAGTCAGGTAGAATTCTGCACTAAAACCATCTCTTCCTGGGCTTTTTTTGGTTGAAGTTTACAATGACTGCTCCTATTTGTTTAGGTGTTATAAGACTGTTTATATAGTTTACCTGAATTTGATTTAATATAGATACATAATATCTATATGGAAAATCATTTCATTTAGATTTTCCAGTTTTTTAGTGTATGGGATTTTGTAGTAAAGTCTGACAGAGTTTAAATTTTTATCAGTTTCTGCTGTTATATTTCCCTTTTCCTTTCTGAATTTGTTAATTTGAATACTGTCTCTGTACCTTTTAGTCAGTTAGGCTGAGAGTTTATCTACCTTGTTGATTTTCTCAAAGAACCAGCTCTTCATTTTGTTAATTCTTTGTATGTTCTCTTCATTTCTAATTGGTTGATTTCATCCCAGAGTTTGACTATTTCATATACTCTACTACTATTCACTGTATTTGTTTCTTTTTATTCCAGAGCTTTCACATATGCTGCTAAGTAGCCAGTATAGAATCCCTCCAATTTCTTTATGAATGTATTTCATGTCATTTATTTTTCTCTTAACTCTGTTTTCATTGTTTTCTATCAGTATGGATATGCCGTGCATTCATTTTCATTAAATTCTAGAACATCTTTAATTCATTTCTTTATTACTTCCTTGACCAAATTATCATTAAGTAGAGACTTGTTCAGGTTCCATGAATTTGTGGGTTTTCTGCTGTTTTTGTTCTTACTGAAGTCCAGGCTTAGTCCACGGTGATCTGATAGAATAAATTGAATTATGTCAATGTTCTTGTATCTGCTGAGGCTTAATTTTACATGTGCTCCATTTTAGAGAAGGTCCCTAAGGTTCTGAGAAGAAAGTTGTTTTAGGTTGAAATGTTCTGTAGATATCAGTGAAATCCTTTTGGTTCATAATTTCTCCTTAGTTTCATTGTGTTTTTGCTCAATTTCTGTTTCAATGATGAGTCTATATTGAGAGTATGATGTTGTGAGTGGAGAACTCTGCCTGGCCCACCAGGAGTCCATAGCCAATGAGTGCCAGGAGAAAGCTACACTCCCCGGAGCGTGGAAAAGCCATGAGTGGGGTTAAGGGGAGCAACACTGCTTAACGAGACCCTCCCGGAACTAGCAGGATACAGGGCCTGAAGAGAACTCTGGGGCAGAAACCTCTGAACATTCCGTTTTCCATCTGTGGGTGAAGACCTCTGCCTGGGCCACCAGGGGTCTGTGCCTGGGGACCTCAGTCTGGGCCACAGGGCTCCAGGAGAGAGCGGGTATCCCAGGAGTGCTGACACACCTTTGAGCACAGGCAAAACCACCACTTCTGTTCAAACTCACTGGATCAAGAAAAACCCTTACAGAGTCATCAGGACATAGGAACAAAGGGACAGCTGGGGACAAGATCTTTCTGATTTCTGTCTGCACCCCAGAACTGACCCTGTGCCACTGCTCTCCAAACCCAAACACCTCTCAGAGAAAGCTGGTCTTCAAGGAGTATTGACACAGAGACCTGCAGGAGGGGTAAGCCACAACCAGACAGAGTAAACCAGCTAACATCAGAGTTAACAAGATGGCAAAAGGCAAGGGTAAGAACATAAGGAACAGAAACAAATGCTACTTGACATCATCAGAATCCAGCTCTCCCAACACAGCAAGCCCTGGATACCCCAACACACTAAAAAAGCAAGACTCAGATTTAAAACCATTTCTCATGATGATGATAGAAGACTTTAAGAAAGAAATGAATAATACCCTTAAAGAAATACAAGAGAACAGAGATAAACAACCAGAAGCAGTTAAAGAGGAAACACAAAACTCCATTAAAGAATTAAAGGACAACACAATCAAACAGGCAGAATTACAAGAAAACACAATCGAACAGACAAAGGAAATGCACAAAAGTAGCCATGTGCTAAAAATAGAAATAGAAACAATAAAGAAATCACAAAGGGAGACAACTCTGGAGTTAGAAAACCCAGGAAAGAGATCAGGAGTAATTGATGTAAGCACAACCAACAATATACAAGAGATAGGAGAGAGAATCTCAGGAGCAAAAGATACCACAGACAACATTGACACAACAGTAAAAGAAAATGCAAAATGCAAAAAGCTTCTAACCCAAAACATCCATGAAATCCAGGACACAATCAGAAGATAGAACCTAAGGATAATAGGTATAGAAGAGAGTGAAGATTCCCAACTTAAAGGACCAGTAAATTTCTTCAACAAAATTATAGAAGAAAACTTATCTAACCTAAAGAAAGAAATGAACATAAATATACAAGAAGCTTACAGAACTCCAGACAGATTGGACTAGAAAAGAAATTTGTCCCCTCACATTATAGTGAAAACACCAAACACACAAAACAAGAAAAGAATATTAAAAGCAGTAAGGGAAAAAGGTCAAGTAACATATAAAGGCAGACCTATCAGAATTATACCTGACTTCTCACCTGAGACTATGAAAGCTAGAAGATCCTGGGCAGAACTCATACGGACCCTTAGAGAACACAACTGCAAACCCAGGCTGATAAACCCAGCAAAACTCTCAATTACTATAGATGGTGAAACCAAAATATTCCATGACAAAACCAAATTTACACAATATGTTTCCACAAACCTAGTCCTACAAAGGATAATGGATGGTAAACATCAACTCAAAGAGGGAAACTATATTCTAGAAAAAGCCAGAAAATAATCTTTCAACAAACTCAATAGAAGACAGCCACATAAAAGTAAAAATAACTTCGAAAATAACAGGAAACAACAATCACTATTCCTTAATATCTCTTAACATCAATGGACTCAATTACTCAATAAAAAGACATAGACTGAAAGACTGGATACATAAAGAGGGTCCAGCATTTTGCTGCATTCAAGAAACACATCTCTGTGATAAAGACAAACACTACCTCAGAGTAAAGGGCTGGAAAACAATTTTCCAGGCAAATGGTCCAAAGAAACAGGCTGAAGTAGCTATTCTAATACCGGATACAATCAACTTTCACCGAAAAGTCATCAAAAAAGGTAAAGAAGGACACTTCATACTCATCAAAGGAAAAATCTACCAAGAATAAATCTCAATTCTGAACATCTCTGCTCCAAATTCAAGGGTACCCACATTCATAAAAGAAACTTTATTAAAGCTCAAAGCACATGTTGCACCTCATACAATGATATTAGGCATTTTCAACACCCCATTATCATCAGTGGAATGATCTCAGAAACACAAACTAAACAGAGATACAGTGAAACTAACAGATGTTATAAAACAAATGGATTTAATAGATATCTAGAGAACATTTCATCCTAAAACTAAAGGATATACCTTTTTCTCAGCACCTCATGGTCCCTTCTCCAAAATTGACCATATAATCAGCCACAAAACAAACCTCCACAGATACAAGAAGATTGAAATAATCCCATGCCTCCTATCAGATCACTATGGATTAAGGCTGGTCTTCAATGGCAACAATAACAACAGAAAGTCCACATACACATGTAAGCTGAACAATGCTCTACTCTATGATAACTTGGTCAAGGAAGAAAGAAAGAAAGAAATTAAAGACTTCCTAGAATTTAATGAAAATGAAAGAACAACATACCCAAACTTATGGGACACAATGAAAGCAGAGTTAATAGGAAAATGCATTGCTTTGAGGGCCTCCAAAAAGAAACTGGAGAGAGCATACACTAGCAACTTAACAGCACACTTGAATGCTCTAGAACAAAAAAGAAGCTAATGTACCCAAGAGGAGCAGAAGGCACGAAACAGTCAAACTCAGGGCTGAAATCAATCAAGTAGAAACAAAAAGAACTATACAACAAAACCAAGAGTTGGTTCTTTGAGAAAATCAACATGATAGGTAAACCCTTAGCCAGACTAACCAGAGGGCACAGAGACAGGGTCCAAATTAACAAAATTAGAAATGAAAAGGGAGAGACAACAAAAGACTCTGAGGAAATTCAAAAAATCATCAGATCCTACTACAAAAGCCTATACTCAACAAAACTGCTAAATCTCGATGAAATTGACAATTTACTAGACAGATACCAAATACCAAAGTTAAGTCAGGATCAGATAAACCATCTAAACAATCCCATAATACCTAAAGAAATCAAAGCAGTCATTAAAAGTCTCCCAACCAAAAAATTCCCAGGTCCAGATGGGTTCACTGCAGAATTATATCAGAACTTCAAAGAAGAACTAATACCATTACTCTTCAATCTGTTCCACAAAATAGAAACAGCAGGAACACTACCCAATTCCTTCTATGAGGCTACAGTTACACTGATACCAAAACCTCACAAAGACCCAACAAAGAAAGAAAACTTCAGACCAAATTGCCTTATGAATATTGATGCAAAAATACTCAATAAAATTCTTGCAAACCGAATCCAAGAACATATCAAAATGATCATTCATCATGATCAAGTAGGCTTCATCCCAGGGATGCAGGGATGGTTCAATACCCAGAAATCCATCAATGTAATCTACTACATAAACAAACTCAAAGAAAAAAACCACATGGTCATTTCATTAGATGCTGAAAAGCATTTGACAAAATTCAGCATCCCTTCATGATAAAAGTCTTGGCAAGATCAGGTATTCAAGGCCCATACCTAAACATAGTAAAAGCAATATACAGAAAACCAGTAGCCAACAATAGAGTAAATGGAGAGAAACTCAAAGCAATCCCGCTAAAATCAGGGACTAGGCAAGGCTGCCCCCTCTCTCCCTATCTAATCAATTTAGTAATTGAAGTTCTAGCTAGAGAAATTAGAAAACAAAAGGAAGTCAAAGAGATACAAAATGGAAAGGAAGAAATCAATATATCACTCTTTGCAGATGATATGATCCTATACTTAAATGACCAAAAATCTCCACCAGAGAACTGCTACAGCTGATAAAGAAATTCAGCAAAGTGGCCAGATATAAAATTAACTTAAACAAATCAGTAGCCTTCCTATACTCGAAGGATAAACAAGATGAGAAAGAAATAAGGGAAATGATACCCTTCACAATTGTGAAAAACAATATAAAGTATCTTGGTGTGACTCTAACCAAACAAGTGAAAGATCTGTATGACAAGAATTTCAAGTCTCTGAAGAAAGAAATCGAAGAAGACCATGCTCATGGATTGGAAGGATTAATATAATAAAAATGGCCATCCTGCCAAAAGCAACCTATAGATTCAATGCAATCCCCATCAAAATACCAACTCAGTTCTTCATAGATTTAGAAAGAGCAATTCTCAAATTCATTTGGAACAACAATAAACCCAGGATAGCAAAAGCTATTCTCAACAACAACAAAAAACTTCTGGGAGAATCAGCATCCCTGACCTCAAGAAGTACTACAGAGCAGTAGTGATAAAAACTGCATGGTATTGGTACAGTGAAAGGCAGGTAGATCAATGGAACAGAATTGAAGACCCAGAAATGAACCCACACAACTACAGTCACTTGATTTTCGACAAAGGAGCTAAAACCATCCAGTGGAAAAAAGACAGTATTTTCAACAAATGGTGCTGGTTCAACTGGCGGTCTACATGTAGAAGAATGCAAATTGATCCATTCCTATCTCCCTGAACAAAGCTCATGTCTAAGTGGATCAAGGACCTCCACATAAAACCAGGTACACTGAATCTAATAGAAGAGAAAGAGGGGAAAAGTCTCGAACACATGGGTACAGGGGAAAAGTTCCTGAACAGAACACCAATGGCTTATGCTCTAAGATCAAGAATCAAGAAATGGGACCTCATGAAATTTCAAAGCTTCTGCAAGGCAAAGGACACTGTCAATAGAACAAAATGGCACTAAATAGATTGGGAAAAGATCTTAACCAATCCTATGTCCGATAGAGGGCTAATGTCCAACATATACAAAAAACTCAGGAAGTTAGACTCCAGAAAACCAAAAATCCCATCAAAAAATGGGAAGCAGAGCTAAACAGAGAATTCACAACTGAGGAAATTCGCAGGGCTGAGAAGCACCTAAAGAAAAGCTTAGTCATCAGGGAAATGCAAATCAAAGCAATTCTGAGATTCCATCTCACACCTGTCAGAATGGCTAAGATCAAAAACTCATGTGACAGCAGATGCTGGCAAGGATGTGGAGAAAGAGGAACACTCCTCCATTGTTGGTGGGATTGCAAGCTGGTACAAACACTCTGGAAATCAGTTTGGCGGACCCTCAGAAAAACTGACATAAAACTACCTGAGGAGCTAGCTATACCACTCCTGGGCATATACCCAGAAGATGCTCCAACAGTACTAAAGACACATGCTCCACTACGTTCATAGCAGTCATATTTATTATAACCAGAAGCTGGAAACAACCCAGATGTCCCTCTACAGAGGAATGCATACAGAAACTGGGGTATATTTACAAATGGAGCACTACTCAGCTATTAAAAACAATGATTTAATGAAATTTGCAGGCAAATGGATGGAACTTGAAAATATCATCCTGAGCGAGGTAACTCAGTCACAAAAGAATGAACATGGTATGTACTCACTGATAAGCAGATATTAGCCCAAAAGTTCGGAATACCCAAGTTTCACTTTACAGTAACTGCTGGACTGAGAGTGAAGTCCCAGATGGAGGAGTTGGAGAAGGTCTGAAGGAGCTGAGGGAATCTGCAACCCCATGGAGGGAGCAACAGTGTCAAGTGGCCTGATAGCCCTGGTCCTCCTGGAGGCTGGACTACCAACAAAAGAATACACATGGAGGGATCCATGACTCGGACCACATATGTGGAAGAGGAGGGCCTTTTTGGCCATCAGGAAGAGGAGAGGCCCAGTAAAGGGGAATGTCAAGGTGGGAATATGGGAGAGGGTGGGCAGGTGCGTGGTAGGTGGAATTCCCTCATAGAGGTGGGAGAGGGGGAGTGGATAGGTGGTTTCCAAAGAGGAGACCTAGAAAGGGGGAAACATTGGAAATGTAAACAAAGTATCAAAAAATAAAAAATAAAAATAAATTAAAAATGACTTAAAAATAAATAAATTAAATAAATAAATAAATAAATAAATAAAAGAAGTTTTACAGGACGTAATGTAAATTTAAAGAAAAAGTATTATCTTCTGTGTCCTTACTTAAAACACACATTTTTAAAAATAAAAATGCATTCTTTTTATCTTCAAGTTTTGTTAATAATTTTAGCCTAATTAGGAAAAATGAGAATAAAATTATATATCCTCAGAATCTTAATGATAGTGCTCCATTAATTTCTTTTTAATTAAAAAAAAATTCCATAAAAAAAAAAAATAAAAAAGAGAGTGTGAGGTTGAGTACTTCCGCCATGTTTGTGTCAGATCCAATGTGTGTTTTGAGGATTAGTAAGGTTTCTTTTAAGATTGATGTTGCATTTGCATTTGGAGCATAGGTATTTATTACTGAGACTTCATCTTGGTGGATTTTTTTCCTTTGATTAGTATAAAGTATTTTCCCTAACTCTTTTGATGACTTTTAGTAGAAAGTCTATTTTACAGATACATCGAATGACTGCTTCAGCTTCTTTTTTAGGTCCATTTGCTTGGAAAACTTATTTTTGCAGCAATTAACTCGAAGAAGGTGACAGTCTTTGTTTCTGAGATGTGTTTCCAGTATCTAGCAAAATGCTTGATCCTGTTTATGTATCAAGTCTCTTAGCCTATATCTTTTTATTAAAGGAACTGAGTCTATTAATATTGAGAGATACTAAAGACCAATGATTGTAAGTTCCTGTCATTTATTTTTTTGGTTGGAGGTGGTATTATATATGTGTTATTTTGGGTTTTATTGAGAGAGGATTAATTACTTGTGTATCCTGGGTATACTTACCCTCCTTCTGTTGGAGATTTCCTTCTATTCTCTGCTGTAAGGCTGGATTAGTAGATAGATTTTTTTAATTTTTATTACTCCATGAAATATCTTGATTTCTCCAACTATGGCTACTGAGAGTTTTGCTGGTTATATTAGCCTTGGCTGGCATCTGTGGTCTTCTAGAATCTGCATGAAATCTGTCCAGGATCGTCTTTATTTTAGCATCTCAGTTGAGAAGTGTCATGTCATTCTGATAGGTCTGAATTTTTTAAAAAGATTTTTATATTCTTTCTTTGTTCTGTATATTTAGTGTTTTGATTATTATATGACGTGAGAAATTTCTTTTCTGGTCCAATCTATTTGGTGTTTTGTAGGCTTATGATATAATTATGGTCATCTCTTTCTCTAGTTTAGGGATGTTTCTTTCTGTGATTTTGTTGAAAATATTTTCTGGTCCTTCAACTGGGAATCTTCTCCCTCTTCTATTTCTATCACTCTTTTGTTTGTTCTTTTCATTGTATCCAGAATTTCCTGGATGTTTTTGTTTAGAAAGTTTTACACTTCACATTTTCTTTGACCAATGTGTCAACAACTACTATGATATCTTCCACACCTGAGATTCTGTCTTCCATCTCTTGTATTTTGTTGATGATGCTTGTTGTTGATGATCTGTAGTTCCTTATCTATCTCCTATGTTTTCCATACTCAGTGTTGCCTCCATTTGTGATTTGTTTATTGTTTCTATTTCCATTTTTAGGTCTTAGATCATTTTATTCCTTTCCTTTACTTGCTTGATTTCATTTTCGTGTATTTCTTTAAGGGTTTTATTTGTTACCTCTTTAAGGCCTTCTACTTGCTTGCTTTTGTTTTCTTGTATTTCTTTAAAGCATTTATATATATACTCCTTAAATGCTTCTGACAAGTGTTTCAAGGACTTCCACATAAAACCAGATGCAATGAATCTAATAGAAGAGTAAGTGGGGAAAACTCTTGAACACCTGGGTACAGGGGAAAAGTTCCTGAACAGAACACCAGTGGTGTATGCTGTAAGATCAATAATAGACAAATGGGACCTCATGAAATTACAAAGCTTCTGTAAGGCAAAGGATACTGTCAATAGGACAAAACGGCAACCAAAAGATTGGGAAAAGATCTAACCAATCCTATGTCCGATAGAGGGTAATATCAAATATATACAAAGAACTCAAGAAGTTAGACTCATGAAAACCAAATAACCCCATCAAAAAATGGGGAACAGAGCTAAACAGAATTCTCAGCTGAGGAAATTCGCAGGACTGAGAAGCACCTAAAGAAAAGCTCAACATCCTTAGTCATCAGGGAAATGCCAATCAAAACAAGTCTGAGATTCCACCTCACACCAGTTAGAATGGCTAAGATCAAAAACTCAGGTGACAGCAGATGCTGGCAAGGATGTGGAGAAAGAGGGACATTCCTCCACTGTTGGTGGGATTGCAAACTGGTACAACCACTCTGGAAATCAGTTTGGCGGATCCTCAGAAAAATGGACATAATACTACCTGAGGACACAGCTATACCACTCCTGGGCACTTACCCAGAAGATGCTCCAACATATAATAAAGACACATGCTCCTCTATGTTCCTAGTAGCCATATTTATAATAGCCAGAAGCTGGAAACAACCCAGATGTCCCTCATCAGAGGAATGGATACAGAAATTGTGGTACATTTACACAATGGAGTACTATTCAGCTATCAAAAACAATGGTTTAATGAAATTTGCAGGCAAATGGATGGAGCTTGAAAATATCATCCTAAGTGAGGTAACTCAGTCACAAAAAACAAACATGGTATGTACTCACTGATAAGTGGATATTAGCCCAAAAGTTCAGAATGCCCAAGTATCACTTTACAGTAACTTCTGGACTGAGAGTGAGATCCCAGATGGAGAAGTTGTAGAAAGGTCTGAAGGAGCTGAGGGAGTTTGCAGCCCCATGGAGGAAGCAACAGCTTCAATGGACCTGACACCACCCCCCCCCCAGTCGTCCTGGAGTATGGACTACCAACCAAAGAATACACATTGAGGAACCCATGGTTCAGATCACATCTATGGCAGAGGATGGCCTCATTGGCCATCAGGGAGAGGAGAGACCCTTGGTCCTGATGGTGTTAGAGGCCCCTGTAAAGAGGAATGTCAAGGTGGGAATATGGGAATGGGTGGGCGGGTGGATGGAAGGTGGAATTCCCTCATAGAGGCAGGGAGGGTGAGGGTATAGGGGGTTTCCAAAGAGGAGGCTTAGAGAAGGGGAAACATTGGAAATATAAATAATGTATCAAAAAAAACTAAATAAATTTAAAAAAAAGAAAAAAACAGAGAAGAAAAAAAAAGGAGAGAAAAAGAAAATAACTTCTCCATAGAAAGGAGAGTTTGATATAATAAAAAAGAAAATATTTTCCACATTAAAAAATTGAAAACATTGTCATGGAAGGTTTTGGTACCCCATCTAGGTTTTTTCTTTCCTTTTTTTCTTTTTCTTTTTTCTGTCAACAACAACAACAACACAAAAATAATTTTATATTCAGTAGTGATTGTAATTTTATATATCACATTAAAGCAGATAAAACAGACAAGGAAAAGAATAAAATATTAAATATTAGATTGAAGGCCATAGAAGAGAAATTAGAGGGTTTTTTATATCAGAATAAAGACTCTTCTAAGAATCCATTGTGGAACATAAAATAATCATAAAAAAATTTAATTCTTGTTGAAAAATGCAAAAAACCTTGAAAATTAGAATGGCTACACATAGAGACGCAATATACTGAATTAAATTACACACTCTGTTTAATATAGTCACATTATAGTAATTTCATTGAATAAGTTATATGTTAAATCTTGTAGAGTTTGAAAATTTAAAATATGAATACATGTTGGTATATTACACTACTGTTACACTTTCAGAATTCCAATGAGCTTTTCTTTTGAATTTTGAAAAGGTTGGTTTTGAGATTGCACATTGATTAGATATGATAGAAGTCTTTCAAATACCTATACAGTTTGAGATTGATGACGTTTCAGCATATGTTTCCAAAAAGATAGAACAGTTTTTAAAATATTATGGTATAAAACATGTTCTTGGCCTATCTCAGAATCCTATAAGCCAAGCAAATGTAGAGAGATCTAAGAGAACTTTAAAAGGAATACTCATAAAAAAAGGAATACTCATAAAAAAGGAAATATAAATAGGCAAAGAGATAAATTAATTAATATTTGATTAAATAAAATTTTTTAAATGTTAATGAGACAGATAACATTGGTGTTTTAAAATAATGTATTTTAGAAAGATCTGATGAATTAGATCATCCTATATAGGTTTTAATGTCAGAACTGAAGCAAAGAAATAGGTTAAGCTGGAGAAGGTGTTTTGTATTTATTCCCCTGGAAAAGAAAGACTATGGATTCCTTTAAGATTAACAAAAATCAGAATTGACAAAGGGAGAGCTACTGAAGATTCTGACTGCAGACATGTAAGAAAACCAGAAGACAAACACATCAGGCAACATATATTGATGATCCTTCTACTTGGGAACAGCTTTGAGACTTCCTGAGACATGAAAATGTCCCCATCCTGAACTTCCACAAAGCATTTTCAATAAATCTTGTTGGCTACAGGACCCTCAAGAATTATCATGCCACCCTTTCAAATGGCATAAATACTAATTTATATTAGAGTTTGTCCAAAACAACTTATAAAAGAAATACATATGCCTTGCATGCTCAAAAAGAGAGAGAGCAGAGAATCATTGGCTGATTTTGTAGACCACATATTCTATACATATGCTAAGAAAAGTATATCACATATGAAAGTTTACATGTTTCCAGACACCAATGAATATATAGAGACCCTCAAGAGATTCAACCTTGGGAAAGCTAAAAGGATGATGAGATGCTCAGATATATTTATTCTGACTCATCCAACCTCAGACTCCTGCATTATTGTTTTCATTAAAATTTGCACCCAGTATAGTTTCAAAGCTGCTGACCCCTCTCCGACTGTTTCAATCAGGACTTCTTTCAATCTCTAAACCTTCTCACCACATAAAGCCAGGACAATAAATATTACAGCTAGCTTTCTTAAGACAAGGCAATATCCTAATTATCTTTGGACATTCGAAAGAAAACTCCACCACCCACCCACAACCATCCCCCCCCCTTAGAAGGAAGCAATTTCAAGATAGCAAGGCCTCATTTTCAAAAAGAGAGTGGATGTTTTTTTGTCTTCTGGTGGCTAAATTATTAATGTGCTTGTTCATGGAAGAAACAAGGTAAGGAAGGTTATGTTCAGGGATTTCTTTCTCTCTTGTTCTTTCCTCTTTCCTCTTTTTTGTCATATTCAGGGCAAAGGGTGCAGGAGAGGAAAGAAAAAGGCAAGAATATAGCAATGATAAGTTAAAGCATAGATTATTGAATCTACTTGTAGGTCCAATAGCACTGATAAGTGTAATAATTTTATTTAGACTAGACATAGACTATTGATAAAATTTAAGGTTAGATTTTGTCACAACATATTTGTATATATGTTTTAACATTTTTTAAGGTATTGTACCTATGTATTCTTATAAATATATGTTAAATTCTAGTACTTTAGAAAGCTTCCTTACAAACAGTTTAGGATAAATAAGAAAGGCAAGATAGTAATCATTAATCAAACTTTTTGGTCATGTTAGATACTAATTTATCTAATTATAAAAATAAGATTCATTTAGCCTCTTTAGATGTTTTCAAAGCTAAGCAGATATTAGATAGCTGTAGATGAGCAAAGGAGATATACTATAGATAGAAAGATAGATGTTCTATAGAACCCACAGTGATCTATAGACTATAGAATATAAAAATTATTATTAATAAATGTCTTTCTCTGATATGACATGTCTGCTCCTAGCAGCTTCTACTTCATTCTACTTCCACCATTCTACTAAAAGAAAACTTGGAAGAACTTCCTTATGATGTTTGCTACAAATGTAGCCATCTAGCCAGTGCCCAATAACCAACCAAACAACTAAACAACCCTTAAAACACAAACCAAAAACAAAGAAACAGAAAATCATCGCCAAACAGCAACAACAATAGCAAAAAGAATAACAACAAGGGATTGAGGAGCAGCCTGGACAGGAACCTTCTGGTTTCCATCTGTGGCTGGAGAACTCAGCCTGTGTCACAGGGCTTCATAGCCAAATAGCACCAGGAGAAAGCTAGCCTCACAGGCATGTGGACAAGCCTGTGAGTGGAGGTAAGACGAGCACCCCTGCTCAGCAGGACCCACCTGGAACTCTCAGGAGCCAGGGACCAAGGAACAGCCAGGGACAGGAGCCTTCCGGTTTATGCCTGTGGCATGTGCCACATGGCTCCATACCCAAATTGGACAGGAAAAACATTAGCCTCCCAGGAGTGTGGACAAGCCTATGAGCTATGAGCAGTGTAAGGCCAGCAACTCTGTTCAGAGGGACCCGCCCAGAACCCAAGGTCCCAGGGACCAAGGAACAGTCTGGGACAGGAACCTTCTGGTTTCCATCTGTGGCTGGGGGCCTCAGCCTGTACAACAGGGCTCCATATCCAAATAGCACCAGGAGAAAGCTAGCTTCCCAGGAGTGTGGACAAGCCTATGAACGTGGGTAAGACCAGCACCTCTGATCAGAGGGACCCACCCAGAACCCTCAGGACACAGGAACTGAGGAGTGGTCTTCCAGTTTCCTTCTGTGGCTGGGGAGCTGATCCTTTGACACAGAGCTCCATATTCAAGTAGTGCCAGGAAAGATCAGGTCTCCTAGGAGTGCCAACACACCTTCAAGCACAGGAATTTTCAAATTCCTGGATGAAGAGGGACTCTTGCAGTGCTATCAGGACACAGGAACCAAGGAACACTGAGGACAGAATCCTTCTGGTTTCTGTCTGCACCTCAGAGCTGACCCTGTACCCCAGCTTTCCAAACCAAATTCCTCTCAGAGAGATCTGGTCCTCAAGAAGTAATGACACAGAGGCTTACAGGAAGGACAAGCAACAGTCAGAGAGAGCAAGACCAGCTAACACCAGAGATAACAAAATGGTAAAAGGCAAGGGCAAGAACATAAGGAACAGAAACCAAGGCAACGTGGCATCATCAGACTCAGTTCTCCCACCACAGCAAGCACTGGAAACCCCAACACACCAAAAAAATAAGACTCAGATTTAAAACCACATCACATGATGATGATAGATGACTTTAAGAAGGAAATAAATAACTCACTTAAAGAAATACAAGAGAACACAGGTAAAAGGCTAGAAGCCCTTAAAGAGGAAACACAAAAATCCCTTAAAGCACACTAAAAGAGGCAGAATTACAGGAAAACACAAACAAACCAGTGAAGGAAAGGAGCAAAACTACCCCGGATCTAAAACTGGAAATAGGAACAATAAAGAAATTACAATGGGAGACAACCATGGAGATAGAAAACCCAGGAAAGGGATCAGGCATCATAGATGCAAGCATCACCAACAGAATAAAAGATATAGAAAACATAGTCTCAGGTTTAGAAGATACCATAGAAAACATTGACACAACAGTCAAAGAAAACACAAAATGCAAAAAAGCTCCTAACCCAAAACATCCAGGAAATCCAGAACACAATGAGAAGACCAAACCAAAGGATAATAGGTATAGAAGAGAGTGAAGATTTCCAAATTAAAGGGCCAGTAAATATCTTCAACAAAATCATAGAAGAAAATTTCCCTAAACTAAAAAAAGAGATGAACATAAACATTCAAGAAGCCTACAGAACTCCAAATAGATTGGTCCAGAAAAGAAATTCTTCCCACCGCATTATAGTCAAAACACCAAGTGCACAAAACAAGGAAAGAATATTAAAAGTAGTAAGGGACAGAAGATAAAGTAAAGTATAAAGGCAGAACTATCAGAATTATACCAGATTTCTCACCAGAGACTATGAAAGCTAGAAGATCCTGTGCTGATCTCATCCATATCCTAAGAGAACACAACTGTCAGCCCAGGCTGCTATACCCAGCAAAACCCTCTAAAACCATAGATGGTGAAACCAAGATATTCTATGGCAAAACCAAATTTACACAATATGTTTCCACCAACCAAGCCCTACAAAGGATAAATAGATGGAAAATTCCAACACAAGGAAGGAAACTACACCCTAGAAAAGTAAGAAAATAATCTGTAGACAAACTCAAATGAAGATGGCCACACAAGCATAAAAATAATATCAAAAATAACAGGAAGCAACAATCACTATTCCTTAATATCTCTTAACATTAATGGACTCAAATCCCCAATAAAAAGACATAGACTAACAGACTGGATAAATAAACAAGACAGAGCATTTTTCTGCATACATGAAATGCACCTCAGGGTTAAAGAAAAACACTACCTCAGATAAAGGGCTGCAAAACAATTTTCCAGGCAAATGGTATCAAGAAACAGACTGAAATAGCCGTTATAATATCTGATAAAACTGACTTTCAACCAAAAGCCATCAAAAAAGATAAAAGACACTTCACACTCATCAAAGGAAAAACCTACCAAGAAGTACTCTCAATTCTGAACATCTATGCTCCAAATGCAAGGGCACCCACATTCATAAAAGTAACTTTAGTAAAGCTCAAAGCACACATTGCACCTCACACAATAATAGTGGGAGACTTCTACTCCCCACTCTGATCAATGAACATAACTTGGAAACACAAAATAAACAGAAACACAGTAAAACTAACAGATGTTATGAACCAAATGGATTTAACAGGTATATATAGAACATTTCATCCTAAATCAAAAGAATATAGCTTCTTCTCAGCACCTCATGGTACCTTCTCCAAAACTGAACATATAATAAGTTACAAAACAAACCTCAACAGATATAGGAAGATTGAAATAATCCCATGCCTCCTATCAGATCACTACCAATGAAGAGTGGTTTTCAATGGCAACAATAACAACAACAACAACAACAGAAAGCCCACATACACATGGATGATGAACTATACTTTACTCAATGATAACATGTTCAAGGAAGAAATAAAGAAAGAAATTAAAGGCTTTCTTGAATTTAATGAAAATGAAAGTACAGCATACCCAAATTTATGGGACACAATGAAAGCAGTGTTAAGAGGAAAACTCATAGATATAGGTGCCTCCAAAAAGAAATAGGAAAGAGCATACACTAGCAGCTTAACAGCACACCTGAAAGCTCTAGAGCAAAAAGAAGCTAATGTACCCAATAGGAGTAGAAGGCAGAAAATAACCCAACTCATGACTGAAATCAACCAAGTAGAAACAAAAAGAACTATAGAAAGAATCAACAAAACCAGCAGTTGTTTCTTTGAGAAAATCAACAATATAGATAAATCCCTAAGCAAGACTAACCAGAAGGTACAGAGTCAGTATCCAAATTAAAAAAATCAAAAACAAAAATGGAGATATAACAACAGAATCTGAGGAAATTCAAAAAAATCACCAGATCTTACTACAAAAGCCTATACTCAACAAAATTGGAAAATCTGGATGAAATGGGCAATTTTCTAGATAGATACCAAATACCAAAGTTAAGTCAGGATCAGATAAACCATCTAAACAGTCCCATAATCCCTAAAGAAATAGAAGCAGTCATTAAAAGTTTCCCAAGCAAAAAAGCCCAGGACCAGGTGGGTTTAGTGCAGAATTCTAACAGACCTTCAAAGGTGACTTAGTATCAATCCTCTTCAAACTATTCCACAAAATAGAAACAGAAGGAACACTACCCAATCCATTCTTTGAGGCCACAGTTACATTGATACCAAAACTTCACAAAGACCCAACAAAGAAAGAAAACTTCAGACCAATTTCCCTTATGAATATCGATGTAAAAAATACTGAATAAAATTCTTGCAAACCGAATCCAAGAACACATCAAAATGACCATTCACTACGATCAAGTAAGCTTGACCTTAGGAATGCAGAGATGGTTCAATACCCAGGAATCCATCCCCGTAATCCACTACTTACTCAAATTCAAAGAATAAAACCACATGGTCATTTCATTAGATGCTGAAAAAGCATTTGACAAAATTCAACATTCCTTCATGATAAAAGTCTTGGAATGATCATGAATTCAAGACCCATACTTAAACATAGTAAAAGCAATATACAGCAAACCAGTAGCCAACATCAAACTAAATGGAGAGAAGCATGAAGAAATCCCACTAAAATCAGGGACTACATAAGACTACACTCTCTCTCCCTATCGCTTCAATATAGTACTTGAAGTCCTAGCTAGAGCAATTAGACAACAAACTGAGGTCAAAGGGATACAAATTGGAAAGGAAGAAATTAAAATATCACTTATTCGAAGATGATAATATCATATAATTAACCGAGCCAAAAAACTCCACCAGAGACCACCTACAACTTTCAAACAACTTCAGCAAAGTGGCCAGATATAAAATTAACTCAAACAAATCAGTAGCCTTCCTATACTCAAAGAACAAACAGACTGAGAAAGAAATTAGGGAAATGACACCCTTCACAATAGTCAAAAACAATATAAAGTCTCCTGGTGCGACTCTAACCAAACAAGTAAGAGATCTGTATAACAAGAACTTCAAGACCTTGAAGAAAGAAATTGAAGAAGACATCAGAAGATGGAAAGATCTCCCATGTTCTTTGATTGGCAAGATTAATGTAGTAAAAATAGCCATCCTGCCGAAAGCAATCTACAAATTCAATACCATCCCCATCAAAATCCCAATTCAATTCTTCATAGACATAGAAAGAGCAATTATCAAATTCATTTGGCATAACAAAACCCAGTGTTGCAAAACCTATTCTCTACAATAAAAGAACTTCTGGGGAAATCAGCATCCCTGACCTCAAGCTATATTACAGAGCAATAGTGATAAAAATTGCATGGTATTGGTACAGTAACAGGCAGGTAAATCAATGGAATAGAATTGAAGACCCAGAAATGAACCCACACACATATGGTCACTTGATTTTCAACAAAAGAGCTAAAACCACTTAGTGGAAAAAAGACAGCATTTTCAACAAATGGTGCTGGTTCAACTGGAGGTCAACATGTAGAAGAATGCAAATTGATCCATTCCTATCTCACAGTACAAAACTCAATTTCAAGTGGATCAAGGACCTCCATATAAAACCTGATACACTCAATCTAATAGAAGAGAAAGTGAGGAAAACTCTCAAACACATGGGCACAGGGGAAAAGTTCCTGAACATAATACCAATAGCTTATGCTCTATGATCAAGAATTCACAAATGGGACCTCTTGAAATTGCAAACCTTCTGTAAAGCAGAGGACACTGCCAATAGGATAAAATGGCAACCAAGAAATTGGGAAAAGATCTTTACCAATCCTACATCCAATAGAGGGCTAATATCCAATATATACAAAGAACTCAAGAAGTTAGATTCCAGAGAACCAAATAACCTCATCAAAAAATGGGGAACAGAGCTAAACAGAGAATTCTCAACTGAGGAACTTGAAGTGTTGAGAAGCACCTAACAGAATGTTCAACATCCTTAGTCATCAGGTAAATGCAAATCAAGACAGCCCTGAAATTCCAACTCATACCTCTTAGAATGGCTAAGATCAAAAACTCAGGTGACAGCAGATGATGGCAAAGATGTGTAGAAAAAGAAACACTCTTCCATTGCTGGTGGGATTGCAATCTGGTACAACTACTCTGGAAAACAGTTTGGTGGACCCTCAGAAAATTGGACATAATACTACCTGAGCACCCAGGTATACTACTCCTGGGCATATACCCAGAAGATGCCCCAACGTGTAATAAGGACATATGCTCCACTATGTTCATAGCAGCCATATTTGTATTAGCCAGAAGCTGGAAACAACCCAGATGTCCCTCAACACAATATTGGATACAGACAATGTGGTACGTTTACACAATGGATTACTACTCAGCTATTAAAAAAATGACTTCATGAAATTCACAGGCAAATGGATGGAAGTTGAAAATATCATCCTGAGTGAGGTAACCCAGTCACAAAAGAATGAACAAGGTATGTACTCACTGATAAGTGGATATTAGCCCATAAGTTCCGGAGACCTGGAAAGGGCAAAACATTTGAAATGTAAATAAAGTATCAAAACAAAACAACAACAAAATTTATGTTGCTTTTACTTCACATTCAAAGAGAATGCTGTCCAAACTGGGCAAATGAGATACATTTACATGGACTGTCAAACTTTGATGTCAAGGTAGGCAACTCCTTCTATATTCCTGCTTCATTAAAAGTCTGTCACATCCTAGGATACAATGCTGGACATAGATGTTCCCAAGACTCTGAGAAATTGGGGCAATTGTCCAGGAAGTCAGCTGCCTCTATCATTTCTTTAATTTTGGAAGCTTCATGCTCTGTACTTCCTGCATACAAAGGAAATATTTTTCACTCTGAGGTTTCTGATGGGGATGAAGACAAGATAGGTATATGCTCACAATTAAACCTAAATTATTTAGGATTGAGAAAATGTTTTTAGATCTATGAAACTATTCGGAGGTTATAAATGCAAGTTTTGAAAGAAAAGGAATTAAGAATTCTAAGCTCATCAAGATACTGCCATTTCCCGGGTTGCTAAATTAACATAAAATGGACATTGTGAATGTAAATTTTACTTGATAAATTTTCATATTTGTTAATATTGTGTATAGTTTATTTATAATAGAGAAAGAAACTTTTATTGAGTTTAAAGTGTGAAAGGTTGTAGATTGTTTTATGCACTCTGTATTCAGATGTTTATTTCTAAGTCCAGATATCTGGTTGTCGTCCATACTATGGAGTAGTCAACCATCTCTGGTTTCTAAGTAATGAAAAAGTTGTTTTCTATCACCTCTGATTGGTTAATAAATGATCTAATCAGCCAATTATCTGGGCAGAAGAGAATAGGGCACTTTTGCTACTAGTCAGGGTTCCAAGAAGGAGATGGAAGAGAGTTGCGAAGAAACACACTGGGAAGGAGTGGAGAAACAACATGAAGAACACCAGAATTTTACCATGAAATTGCTATGACTGAACCAGAGGGGGCCTGTGGAGGAGGCAGGTTAAGAGGCATTTTTCTGGGCATTACCTATCTAGTCATATTTGATCAACTCAAAAACTGCCCAACTGAGGATTACAGTGTGTTTATAAAAATGTCTGGTCTCTGGTGTCTCTTTTTTCAGAAGCTAAAATGTGCTAGAGCAGGAAGAAAATGCCTCCTAATTATCTGGGGGCAAAAGAGACAGTAGAAATTCCTCAAAAAGCACTATTGCTCACATCCACGTAAATAACATGCATGTTTTTTCGCACACAGTTACAGGCTCTCATGTTGGAAAGTTTAGTCACTAGGGAGAGTGGCTACTTGAGAGAGATTTCAGGTTGGCCTTGTGGCAGTACTTGTGATATGGGGGGAAGTGTCAGTGGGGGTGAGCTTTGAGGTTTCAAATTCTCAAGCCAGGTCCAGTGTCTGTTCCTGTTGTGTAATGATTAGCATTTGGAACTCTCACTTTCTTTCCCAGCGCATTTCCTGCAAATGTCCATGCCAATCACCCTGCTGACTATGGAATAAACCTCTAAAATTGTAAGTCAGTCCCTATTAATGCTTTCCTTGATAAGAGTGGCCATCTTCATGGTGTCTCTTCCCAACAACAGAACATTTTGTAAGACATCTACCATAAGTGTTTTATCCTTGTAATAAAAAAATTCTAAAACATGCAAATCAGTAAAACCTTCTTTCGTTGTGTGCTTTATTTGCTTCTTTGCTTTTGTTTGCTTGTTTGTTTTTCTGGAATTTGTCAAAGTGAATTAATCAGAAATTGAGCCTATAGAGTGTTACAGGTATAAACAATGTGTAACATCAGTGAAACTACATGTCAGATATCAATCGTGACAATAAAGTCTTTCAAATATCTACTGTTGATGTGACTACGTTTGTGAGTTCAGCTCCAGGTATCCTTCATATCATACATAAAACTACAGATTTAATATTCACCACGAAAGATCGTGGATGTTTTTGGAGTTCTCTCACCTTACCAATTTCCTTGTCTTTGAAATTATTTGTGAAAGAAAGATTCCATCAGAAAAAGTGGAGGCAATCCCCTTTCCTGTGTTTCAGCAACACCAGCACTTGTCATTGCCTCCAGTTGGGCCAACAGAGAACACAAATCTGCCATTGATAAGCAACACTTGGCTCAGGTCTTTAAATCCTACTTAAGAAAGATGAGGGCCTAGATTGACTTTTTTGGAAACAAAACTAAATAACTTTTGTAATTTGAAAATCCCAGTCTCTCACTCTCATCAGTTAATTCTTTCTCCAGCTTGAAACCAACTGAAGAGAAAAAAACAAAACAAAACAAAACAAAAAAACACGGGAGAAATGGATTATTAATGTATGTACTCACTGATAAGCAGATATTAGCCCAAAAGTTCAGAATGCCCAAGTTTCACTTTACAGTAACCGCTGACCTGAGAGTGAAGTCCCAGATGGAGGAGTGGAGAAAGGTCTGAAGGAGCTGAGGGAGTTTGCAGCCCCATGTAGGGAGCAACAGCGTCAATGGTCCTGACCCCCCACCCCCGGCGGGTCCTGGAGTTTGGACCACCAACCAAAGAATACTCATCTGTGGACCCATGGTTCGGACCACATACGTGGCAGAGGGATAGCCTCGTTGGCCATCAGGGAGAGGAGAGGCCCTTGGGCGGGAGGGTGTTAGAGTCTCCAGTAAAGGGGAATGTCAAGGTGGGAATATGGGAATGGGTGGGCGGGTGGGTGGGAGGTGGAATTTCCTCATAGAGGCGGGGAGGGGGACGGGATAGGGGGTTTCCAAAGAGGAGACCTAGAAAAGGGGAAACATTGGAAATGTAAATAAAGTATCAAAAATAAAATTAAAAAAAAACAAAAACAAACAAACAAACAAACAAATACTGCCACCAAGTGTGCCAAACAGTTCTGACATTTTTTTTTTTAAAGTAAAGTAACAGGTTCATGGCGTGTTGTGAAAACTGAAATACTTTGTGAGCCTCTTCATTCCACCATTTCACCTGCAGCTGAGCATTCTACTCTTCTGTTCCATATGACAGAGTAGATTCTCAAGATGAAGTTTCTTCTTCTTCTTGCTTTATTCTGATTGGTTTCTGCTGTTGAGGAACCCTTACTGGTACCGGGGTGGGCTTTCAGGGAGTTATGCAGAAAGAAATGTGGCTGTGGTGAATTTATCACAGTTTGAACTGACAAACAGTGTGGTTTCATGAATATATTGGTTCTTTTACGGTTTTTGTACATGGAATATGTTCCTTGTCTTAAAATATTATTTGTCTTAATTTAAGGTTAAAATTACCTCATTTGAGCTTCTTATATTGCCTAATATCATTTTACCTAGGTAAAGGGTATGTAAATGAGCATTTTATTAATGCCATGCTTTTTATCATTGCATAATAAAGTTTATTTTCATTGTGGAAAGTGAGTATACATATGAATAAAATGTTTTATTATTCTACACAAAATCAGGGATGACTCAGTATAATAGAAACAAAATCAATTTGATAACTGCAAGCAAATGCCTTATGTATCATATAATTGCAGAGTAGGTTTTTCCCCTTTAGAGTCATTGTATTATGGTCCATATGGGATAGAGTATTGACATTAATCATAATCCAGAAATATTTCCAAACAAAAGACTTATTTTTTGACATTTGATTTTGCACATATGTGTGGTGCTTTTGTCTGTGTGGGTATGTGCCTGGGACTAAAGGGTTTTGAATGGGATGTTGCAGTAAACTAGTAGAACACAGAGGTAAAGTCACACAATGGGTAAAATTTTAATTCCTTCCTCTTCTGATTTGAGTGATCTCTAAGAGGAAAATTGGTCCTAAAGCCTTCTCATACAGACTTTTGACATCAAAATATGATTGCTTTTTCTTAATTTATGTTGAAGGCATTTATTATGTGGATTTTTATTACTATGTTTTTATGTTGATGCAACTTTCTAACAGGAACCTATAATCTATATTTGTACTTTTTTCTTAAGGATATTTTGCATGTTATAAAAATTATTATCATGTATATATGTTTTCCATTAAGTTGTTAGGCAATTGCAAGGTAAAAACAAAAATACACAATAATGCTATTAGCACATTATATTTAATTTTTCTATCGCAATATTAAATAATTTCTATTTCTTTACATGAATATGTATAACTTAATTTTGTAACCATTTGTTTACCTTAAATTTTCACTAAATGTATTTTATTGTTTTTTGTTTGTGGGTGATTAGTCTGCATGTTGCACTGTGTACGTAATACCTACCAAGGTCATAAGATATTTCTCAGGCCGGGCGGTAGTGGCACATGCCTTTAATCCCAGCACTTGGGAGGCAGAGACAGGCATATTTCTGAGTTCGAGGCCAGCCTGGTCTACAAAGTGAGATTCAGGACAGCCAGGGCTATACAGAGAAACCCTGTCTCGAAAATCAAAAAGAATAAATAAATAAATAAATAAATAAATAAATAAATAAATAAATAAAATAAAAGATATTTCTCAGAAATGAAGTTAAACAAAATTAAATACAAACATGTGGGTGTGGGGACATGACCTCATATGTTCTGATTGATGACTTTAATTCATAGTATTTTTTAGTTTTCAGGGACATTTAATACTGTCTACCTAGCAGGCAAATCAGTGAGTACAACAACAGAAAATAGTTAAGCAAGAACGCTGATGTGTGAGGTTAAGATTTTTAACCAATACAGTGTCATGAACATGACATTCTATGTCAGGTAAGAAAACTTATTTGGGTAGAAGAAGCAATTTGTTGAAGTGGGAATCAAGGCATTACAATATGATTCTGGAAATAAGAAGATGATTTAGATTTAATTGTAATTTGAGGAAAGCTAGAGTTTAGAGTGGCTGCATATAAAGTATATTAAACTTGACTTTTTAGATCTTGATGTTTTAATCTTTCTTTATATTAAAATTGTGAAAATACGAACACAGTTACAAAGTACATCATGTAATTGAACCTATTTTTGCAAAAAGTAAAATATTAATAAATGTGAATATGAGTAAAGGGAAATCTGATATCAAATATGATAAAAGCAGTGTTATAATCCCACTGTGAAGAATGCTCACCTTCTTGCAATCCATTCTGATAACTGCACACCATCATTGCATCAATGAGGTTACTTGCTTTGCTTTGGTGAATTAATCCTGTCAATTAAGGGTTGGAGCCCATTCCCATCCATAAGTCTTGGTGAACACAGGAAGCTAGTTTATCCCTGACAGGAATCATAGTCTGAGAAATTGATTAATGAAGATATTTACAGGCCAAAATTAGCATCATAGAAGATAGGATCAAGGTCAGAAATGTGTCTCATTTTCAGCAACATGTGTTTTGTCAGGGAGCAAATGGAAATGTGATGATAAATATAAAATAAGGAGTGTTTATTATTTCATATGTATTGTTTAGGAAAAACGGGACGTGCCAACTACACACAGCTTGGGTTGATAAATTCCATGGAACTATTGTGCAATTAAGGGTGAGTTCAGGATTGACTGCATTATTTACAAGTTTTATAAGGTATGTGAACTTAATTAAGAGTGTCTTTTATGGATAAAATATCCATTGTGTCTCATTTTACAGTGCCTTCTTCCTTCGGAAAATATCCCAAAAGAAACAGGACTCATTATGTCCCTACAATATGGGTATTGCATGATAAAGTTCATCATTTTCCAAACATCTTCTTTTATCCAGAATCTATGGGAGGTAAAAGACTAAGTGAGTAAAACAGCCATTATATATTCTCCACCAGTATTGTGTGTGTGGGTGGTGGTGGTGGAGATAATGCACTTATGAATTAATCTTCCTAGGTGGCACAAAACAAACAAAAATCAAACAAATAAATAAATACAGATTTTGCTAAAGTTTGACAAATATAGACATACACTTGATATTGCAATTTCATGTTAGAAGATAAGAAAAAGTTTACCTCACTCAATAATTTAATGCAGAAATTATAATATATGTTGTAATGCTCTAAGAATAATGGAATTATTATGTAAAAATTTACAATGTTTAAAAAGTAATATAATTAAAAACAAATCTGAGATACAGCTAGGTAATATATGAAGTGAAAGGCTATATTTATGAATAAATATTTCATTTTTTATAAATTATTATTTTATATAAAATAATACATAATTTGTGAAATATAAAATATAAAATAGCTATTATTATAATATATAAATACAAGCATATGATAATAATAAAAAAACAAGGTCATGAATTGGAAGTAGAGTGTGGATGGTCACAGACTCAGATTTTTATGGGAGAAGGGGAAGTTTCAAATGATATAACTATATTAAAATCTCAAATCTAAACAAAAAGTAAGTAGATAAGTAGTCTACATCATGTTATAATGAAGGAAATTTATATATTAACAGGGCTAAGCGATTTTCTTATTCAGATACATTTTGTTTCAAACACCACAATCCTATTTGAAGCCCTTTTTCGTAACGATTTGAATTACTACAAGAGTCTGACAGGAGCACTGGGTATGTAAATCATAAATGGGAAAAAAAATGTTTTTTTCTTTTTGGTGATTGCAGCGTAACTGTGTCCCTTGCATTAAGTTTCATGACACATTGGTGTAAAACTGTGTTTAGTAACTTATTTCAAGGATATCCATGATTGTGTGACATTCTAGTTGAATTGTGCATAATAATGATATTAATAATAATACAATGCTAATTTTAATATTCCTGATTTTAAACCAGTATCTTAGATATGATGGGATGGAGCCTCACTATCTTATCCATAGCACGAATGTTTGACTTGAATTCAGAATGTTTCCCTGGCTGGCATCACCTTTCTGGTAGGGAGTGTGTGGTAAAATAGCAGTATTTAACAACTGATGAGAAGACTTGATGAACATAGACTATTTGGGGTGATTACAGTGGCTGTCTCTTCTGAATTTTCTTCCACGAAATGCAGCGACTGGAACAAATATCACTGAAGAAATGTGGGAGGAATATGTAAAGCTGAATCAGTTCCTCAAAATACCTACTAAAAATATTGAAAATGGCTAAGAAAAAGGTAAGTTGATTCCTGCAAAAGTGACTTGAAGTTAGAGCAAATGATAAAGATTATTGATTTGCAACTCAGCAATATAAAATCCTTACAGTAAAATACAAAGAAAATACAGTAGTATTTTGTATCTTTTTTAAACATAATTTTTATGGTTATTTTTTTCTTATTTTTTACAGTCCATATTTTATTCCCCTCCTGATCCACTTGCCGACTGTTTCGTATCCCTTACCTTCCCCCCACCACTATCTCCAAGAGGATGTCCTCCACCCCACCAAACCTCTACACTCCCTCTGACCTCCAGTCTTTTGAGAGTTAGGTGCATCTTCTCTGACTTAACCCATACCCAGCAGTCCTCTGCTGTATACGTGTTAGGGGCCTCTCATCAGCTGGTGTATGCTGCCTGGTTGCTGAACCAATGTCTGAGAGATCTTGGGGGTCTAGGTTAATTGAGACTGCTGGTCCTCCTATAGTCCTCAGTTTCTTCTAGCTTTTCCCTAATTCAACCACAGGGGTCAGCAACTTTTGTTCATTGGTTGGGTGCATATACCTACATCTGACTCTTTCTGATGTGTGTTGGGTTTTTAGGGGGCCAGTCATGAGTGGTCCATTTCTGTGAGCACTCCATAACCTCAGTAATAGTGTCAGGCCTTGGGACACTCCTTGAGCTGGATCCCACTTTGGGCCTGATGCTTGACCATCTTTTCCTCCATTTCCATCCCTGAATTTCTTTCCAACGTGAACAACTATGGGTCAGAGTTTTGATTGTAGGATAGCAACCACATCCATCACTTGATGCTCTCTGTGATTTTGCTGGAGATTATTTCTATAAGTTACCTTTATACACTGTAGGGCCTTTATCTAGAGTCCCTCCCTGTAAGTACTGAGAGTCTCTCACCTCCCAGGTCTCTGGTACATTCTGGAGGATCCCCCATCCTCCTACCTCCTGAGGTTGCCTGTTTCCATTCTTGCTGCTGGCCCTCAGCACTTCAGTCTTTTTCCCCCACCCATTGTCTCCTTCTTTGTCTCAACTCACAGATGCATGTCCTAAATGGAAGCCTTGATCTCAAGAGCAGAAAAGTTTTTTTAGTCACTATTGCTAATTCACTGGAATTAAATTCTGAGGTTGATTCAAGATTGTAAACACAAAGAATTCACAGTTGTCACTCAGGAATTTCCGCACACCCAACTATTATTGAAAATCATCACTATCTTTATGTATGATTAATTGCATTGATTTCTGTACAGCAAAAGTGTATTTAATAAAGTACCCAATGCACATCATAGAGTTGGACTGATCAGGAGCCAATATCAAAGTCACATTCATCACCCTAACATGAATGGGAATATTTTGTTCATCTCAAAATGTAGGAGCTACAAGTATATAAAACTTCTAAGGATATTAGGTATTTCAATTAATTTTCTGTTATTGTATGGTT
>CM052700.1:79134975-79167747 GCA_028551405.1 Uromys caudimaculatus
TTTTTTGGAATTTCTATATACATTTCAAATGTTATCCCCTTTCCCAGTTCACTCTCCCATCCCAGAAACCCCCTATCCCATCACCATTCACCCTGCTACTATGAGGGTGTTCCTCCACCCACCCACCCACCCACTTATTCCTCTCTTCCCATGAATTCCCTTACTGGGGCATCTATCAACCCTTCATAAGACCAAGGACCTCTCCTTTCATTGATGCCTGACAAGGCCATCCACTGCTTGAGCCATGAGTCCATCCATGTGTACTCCTTGGTTAGTGGATTAGTACCTGAGTTCTCTGGGGCATCTGGTTGTTTGTTAATGTTTTTCTTCCTATGGGGTTGCAAGCCCCTTCAGCTCTTTCAGTCCTTTCTCTAACTCCTCTATTGAGGAACCCTTGCTCAATCTAATGGGTCACAGTGAGTACTTGTCTCTGTATATTGTCAGGCTGTGGCAGAGCCTATCGAGAAACAGCTATATCAGGTTCTTTTCAGCAAGCACTTCTTGGCATCCACAATGGTGTCTGGGTTTGGTGACTGTATATAGAATGGATCCCCAATTCTTTGATGTTTTTAAGACAATCTAACTATAGTATATCTTTTTTGTTTTTCTCTAGATATCTCATATCTACTTAACTATGAAAACATTTAACAAAGCTAAATGAAGCTTATATTTTTAATTACTTTAAGTAATAATTGACATGACCAATTATTTTTATATGCTGGTTACTAATGTGCATTTCTTATTTATCCTAAACTGTTTGTAAATAAGTATTAAAAGAACTAGAATTTAATGTATATTTTTAAGAGTTACATAGGTATAATACTTTAGAAAAAAGTTGATATAAATGCATATGCTGTGACAAAATATAATCTTAAATTTGTATCAATATACAAAGTCTAAACCACTTCACTTATTGATGCTCTTTGTCCTAAAGGTAGATTCAATAATTGATGCTTTAAGATAGTATTGTTATATCCATGCCTTTCTCTCTCACTGTCTACCCACTTCCCATAGATAGGAGTAATAGGAGGAAAAAGGAAACAAGTAGATGGAAAGAAATCTCTGAATACAACCTCCCTTACCATGTTTCTTCCCAGGCCAAGACCATTAAAAATCCACCCATCAAAAGACCAAAACCATCAGTACTCTTTTTAGAAATGAGTCATTGTTCTTTTGAAATTGCTTCCTTCAGCAATGGGTAGATGTTTGGGTGTGGGTGGTGTGCAGCATTCTTTTGATTGCCAAAAGAAAAGCTGGGTATTGCTTAGCCTTAAGAAAGCTAGCTGTAACATTTTGGTGAAAATGCTGAGAAAGAGGAAAACTCCTCCAATGCTTGCGAGATTGCAAACTGGTACAACCACTCCAGCAATCAATCTGGAGGTTTGAGAAATTTGGAAGCAGCTATAGCACTCTGGGTATATACCCAAAAGATACACCACTATGCCACAAAGGCAAATGATCCACTATGTTCATAACTGCCTTATTTGTCACAGACAGGAGCTGGAAACAACCCAGATGTCCCTCAGTGGATGAATGGGTACAGAAAATATGCTTTATTTTCACAATGGAATACTATTACGTTATCAGCAAGGTATCTCAGACCCAAAAGGACATGCATGGTATGTACCAACTAATAAACAAATATTACCCCAATAATACAGAATACCCAGGATATAATCCACAGAACTCAAGAAGGTTAACAAGCCAAAGGGCCCAAATGAGAATGCTTAAATCTCACATGGGAGGGAGAAGAAAGCAGAGGGCTGATGGAGGGAGGGAAATGAGTGGTAGATGGGAGGTGGAGGAGCAGGAAGAGAGGAGGGGCAAAGCAAAAGTTGAACATGATCAGGTATTGAGGGGGACAAGGAGTGAAGCACCAAGTTCTTACAGAATGAATGGATATATATAATCTTGAGAGGATGTAAGTTAGGGGGACCCTCTAGAATGTACCAGAAACCTAGGAGATGAGAGAATCACAAGACAAAAAGGGAGGGACCTTGGATGAAATGCTGAACAGTGGGGAGAGGTAACTTGTAGGATCCACCTCCAGTAGAAAGACAAGGCATCAAGTAGAGGGATGGAGTTGCCATCCCATACTTAAAAATTCTGATCCAAAATTATTCCTGTGTAAAAGAACTGCAGGGACAAAAATGGAGAATAGATTGACGGAAAGGAGGTCCAGGGACCAGCCCAAATTGGGACCCATGTCTAGAGGAGGCTCAAAGGTTTGACACTATTACTGATGCTATGATGTTCTTACAAAAAGGAGCATATCATGACTGCTCAGTGAGAGGCCCAACAATCAAATGACTATGACAGAAGCAGATACACCGAACCAATGGTTTGAAGTCAGGGGCTCTTTTGGTTGAACTAGGTAAAGACTGAAAAAAGTTGTCAAGGGAAAACTCATACAAAAACCAGCAGTCTCAACAAACCTAGACCCCCAAGAACTCTCAGACAATGAGCAACCAACTGGGCAGCATAAACTAGTTGTTCCAAAGCCCCGGAAACATACAGAAGAGTACTCTGTGGACCAGCTTCAATGAGAGAAGACTCAACCTAATCTTTGACTTGAGGCCCTGGGGAATTGGAGGCCTAGTAGGGTGTGAGGGAGTGTTGGAAAGTGAGGACATCCTCTTGGAGTCATGGTAGGAGGAATGGGATGAGGAAATTTCAGACTGCAGAAAAGGAGAGGTATAATGGCTGGACTGTAAAAAAAAGATGATCAAGGTTTTAGAAAGGAAGAAATGAAGGAGGATGGAAGGAAGGAAGAAAGGAAGGAAGGAAGGAAGGAAGGAAGGAAGGAAGGAAGGAAGGAAGGAAGCCAGTTGTAACATTTGCTGTCCAGCCTCTGTGTGGTAAGAACATTTAGAGACTAATATAAGTCCTGATTGAGACAGTCTGAGAGGTTTAGCCCACACGTGTCAGCAGCTTTGAAGCTATACTGGATGCAACTTTTGATCAAGCAACTAATGTGGGAGTCAGAGGTTGTGTGTGTCAAAATAAATACATCTGAACATCTCAATATCCTTTTATCATCCCCAAGGGGTAATCTGTCAGGGCCTCTTTCACTTCATTGTTGTCTGAAAACATGTAAATTTTTATAGGTAATGTATGTTTCTTCTTAGGATATGTGTATAGAAGGTGCGATGAGGAAAATTAGCTAATGATGATACTCTGTTTCCAACAGGTAAGACATATGCTATTCTTTTATTAGTTAGTTTGTTTATTAGTATAAACAAATGCTAATATAAATTAGTATCTATGCCATTTGAAAGGATGACATAACAACTCTTGAGGATCTTGTAGCCAACAATATTTACTGACTATGCTTAGCTAAGTCCTATTTGGAGAAATTTTCCTGTCTCAGCAATTCTTAAAGCTGTTCCCATGAAGTGGGATCATCAAAACATGTTACCTGTTGTGTTGGTCTTCTGGTTTTCTGACATGGATGCAGTCAGGATCATCAGGAAGTTTCCCTTAATTAAATCTTATTTTTATTCATTTTAAAGGAATCCTTAGCTTAGCTTATCCAGTGGAACAAATATTGAATATCTTCTCCTGTGTAATGTATTTTCTTCCTTCAATTATGAAGTTATAACTTATATAGGCTCATCTACATCATCAGCACTGTCTAGAATTCATTACAACAGCTATATTATCTGTCTCATTGACAATTAAATATTTTTAGTTAATAAAGCATTATTTAATCTATCTCTTGGGCTATTTATATCCCCGTTTTGTTTTATATGCATTTATTTTAAAGTTTTTTTAAGATTACTCTACAATTACTTCTTTCATGGATTTGCAGATATGTCAGAACGTGTTTTTAACATAATGTATAAAAACTGCTCTGTCTTCTTGGATTCATAAGCTGAAGTATTATCAACCTCAAACTACCAAGGTATTACAAGATATCTATCATCTATAATCAATATGCAATCTCTGAATCAGCTTTTTCAGAACTCAATACAAAATTGAGTTCTCACTGGAATTCTAAATATGTATAAATAATAAAAATATACCAACATTTATTTATATTTTAAAATTTCAAACACTATAAAATTAAACATACACCTTATTGTATGAAGTGGCTCTAAGGTGACTATATTAAACAGAATCTATATTTTTAACTCAGTATGTTGCATCTCTATTGGTTGCCATTCTAATTTCCCAATGTTGTTTTGACTTTTAAACTGGTGTTAATTTTTTGTGGGTTTTTTTTATTAATCTTTTTATTTGTTTATATTTCAAATGATATTCCTCTTCCCTGTCACCCCTCCAAAAACCCTCACTCCATTCTCACTCCCCCTCCTGCTTCATGAGGGTGCTCCTACAACCACTCACCAACTCCTGCCTTACCCCTATAGTATCTCCCAATGCTGGGACATCTGGTCAGATAAGACCATCCTCTGCTACACATATATCTGGAGCCATTGCTCTCTCCATGTATACTCTTTGGTTGGTGGTTTAATCCTTTGGAGGTCTCACAGTTCCAGTTAGTTGATATTGTTCTTCGTATGGGGTTGCCATTCCCTTCAGGTTCTCCAGTCCTTTTCCTAGAACTTCCTTTGGTGTCCCCAGTCTCAGTCCAATGGTGGCCTGTGCATATCTGATTCACTCTTGTTCAGGTGCTGGTACACCTCAGGGAGCAGCCATACCAAGCTCCTGTCAGCAAGTTCTTCTTGGCATTAGCAATAGTGCATGTGTGTGGGGGGGTGTCTACAGATGGGATGAATCCCTATATGGGTCTGTTTCTACATGTTCATTCCTTCAGTCTCTTCTATTTTTTGTCCCTGTCTTACCTTTGGACATGAACAGTTCTGGGTTAACATGTTGAGATGCTTGGGTGGCCCCATACCTCAACTGGGACAGTGACTATCTAATGGAGGTGGTCTCTACAGATTGTATTTCCCTTTAGTAGGTATCCTGAGAGCCTCTCACTTCCCTGGATTTTAGGACTTTCTAGTCACTAAACCAGTTCCCCATGCCCCACTGCTACATATGTCTATTCAATTTCCTATCCCTCTGTACTTCTCTCCTGTCCTTTTAAAACCTGAACCTGCCCCAATTATTTCCTTCGCTCTCTTTTCTCCATCCCCAATTTCTCATGCCATTAACCTCCAGTGACTATTTTGTTCTCCGTTCTATGTAGACTTGAGGCATCTACACTTTGGTCTTTCTTCTTCTAAAGTTCCATATGGTTTGTGGGTTGTATCATGGGTATTCTGAGATTTTAGGCTAATACTCACTTATTAGCAACTACATACAAACATTTTGTTGTTCTTGAAAGTGGAATTATGTTTGTCTGGTTCTCTTCTTTTTGTTTGTTATAAGAAGATCAATTTCTTGCTTTTTCTTGGGTCTAGATTCCCTCTTTGTGTTGGAGATTTCCTTCTCTTATCCTCTGTAGCACTGGATAAGTGGAAAGATATTGTTTAAATTTGGTTTCATCATGGAATATCTTGGTTTCTCCATCCATGGTAATTTAGAGTTTTGCTGAGTATAGCAGCTGAGGCTGGCATTTTTGTTCTCTTAGGGTTTGTATGACATCTGCTCAAAATCTTCTGGATTTTAGAGTTTTTGTTGAGCACTCTGGTGTAATTCTGGTAGGACTACTTTTATATGTTACTTGACCTTTTTCCCTTATAGGTTTCAATATTCTTTGTTTGTTGTATGCATTTGTTGTTTTGATTATCATGAGACTGGAGAAATTTCTCTTTTGGTCCAACCTACTTGGTTTTCTGTAGGCTTCTTGCATGTTTATAGGAATATCTTTCTTTAGGTTAGGGAAGTTTTCTTCTATAATTTTGTTAAAGTTGTTTACTGGCCCTTGAGTTGGGAAACTTCACTCTCTTCTATACCTATTATTCTTAAGTTCGGTCTTTTCATTGTGTCCTGGATTTCTTGAATGTTTTGAGTTGTGAATTTTTATTTTTTGTACTTTCTTTGTCTTCTACGGTATCTTTTACGCCTGAGATTCTCTCTTCTGTTTGTTATATTCAGTTGGTGATGGTTGCATTTGTGACTCCTGGACTTTTTCCTAGGTTTTCCATCTCCAGTGTTGTCTCCTTTGGTATTTTCTTTAATGTTTCTATTTCTGTTTTTAGATCATTGACTTTTTTTTCAATTCCTTCACCTGTTTGATTGTGTTTTCTTGTATTTCTTTAAAGCAACATATGCATTTCCTCTTTTAGACTTTCTATGTGAGCCAGGCAGTGGTGGCCCAAACCTTTAATCCCAGCCCTTTGGGTGCAGAGGCAGGTGGATTTCTGAGTTAGAGGCCAGTCTGATCTACAGAGTGAGTTTCAGGACAGCCTGGAACTATACAGAGAAACCCTGTGTGAAAAAAAATTAAAAAAAAAAAAAAAAAGAGTTTCTAATTTTTTACCTGTGTTCTCCCATATTTCTTTAAATGAGTTATTTATATCCTTCTTAAAGTCCTCTATCATCTTCATGAGTTGGAATTTTAGATATTAATCTTGCCTTTCAGGTGTGTTCTGATATCTAGGGCTTGCTTTGGTGGGAGAATGGGATTCTAATTTTACCAAGTAGCATTGATTTCTGTTGATTATGTTCTTGCTCTTGACTCTCACCATCTAGTTATCTCTGGTGCTAACTGGCCTTGTAGTCTCTGACTAATGCCTCTACCTCCTGTGAGTCTGTGAGCCTGTGAGCCTGTGATCCTGGTTGTGTCAGAACTCCTGAATGTTCTTCTGTCTCTGTGATCTTGTTATCCTATGATCTTGGATTTGTCATAACTCCTTGGCAAAAAGATGTCTTTGCTTGTGGGAAGAGTGTGTGGAGAACCAGAGCCCAGGGCCTGCTCCTGGAAGCAGGTGAAAAACAGAAGGGCTACATCTGTGTGTGGGCAAAGGAAGTTGAGAGCCAGAGCCCAAGGTCTGCTGCCAAATTCAAGTGTGAATAGAAGGTTGGAATTAAATTTTGTTGATGTAATTTTATGTTCCATATTGGATTCTTAGAACATTCTTTAATTTTATGTAAAGAATCCTCTAATTTCTTTCCCATGGCCTTAAACTTATCATTTAATTTTTAATATTTCTCTCAATAAGTCTGTTTTATTCTGCCATCTCGTAAAGAAGATTTATAAAATTATAATCACTATTTAAAATGTAATCATATTTATGTCAACAGTAAAAAAACTTACAAACAAACAAGCAAAACAAAAATTAACAAACAAAAAACCATCCATGGATTCCAAATGCCCTCCATTACAGTGTTTTCTGAATTTTTAAATTGGAAAATATTTTATTTATTAATCTCTCCAAATCCCCCCTTTCTATGGAGGCTTTAATTTTCCATTTTTCTCCTTTCTTTGGAGACTTTACTTTTTATATCTAATCTCTATATTTCTATGACTGTATATATTCTGTTTCTTTAGCCTTTAAATAACATTTAAAACACTTTTAATTATATTTTTCTCTTCCTCAGAATTTTATATGCAATTTTTCATGTATCTATTTATATATTATTGCTTTCTTTTATAAAATTATTGGTTATGTTATTTCTTTACATATTAAATGTTAACCCTCTTCCAAGTTAAAGCTCCTGTCTTTTTTCCCCCTGCTTCGATGACAGTGCTCCCTTCCCCACAGACTCCTCTTGTCTCAGTGGCCCAGCATTCCACTATACTGGGTCTTAAAGCCTCCACACGACCGAGGGCTCCCCTCTATTGATGCCAGATAAGGAAGATAGGCAACTGATGCCATGGGTCCCTCCATGTATGCTCTTTGTTTGGTGTTTAATCTCTAGGAGTCTGGTTGGTTGATATTGTTCTTCCTGTGGGGTTGATAACTCCATTCAACTACTTCAGCCCTTGTCTTAACTCCTCTATTGGGGTCCCTACACTTAGTCTGATGGTTGGCTGCATTCATCTCTGCCTGGATTGGTCAGGCTCTGGCACAGCCACTCAGGGGACAGCCATACCAGGTTCCTGTCAACAAGTACTTCTTGGCATCAGCAATAAAGCCTGGGTTTGATGGCTACATATGGGATGGATCCATAGGGAGGGCAGTCTCTGGATGGCCATTCCTTCAGTCTCTGCTCCACTCTTTGTCCTTGCATTTACTTTTGACAAGAGGAATTCTGGCTTAATATTTTTGAGGTGGGTGGGTGGCCCTATCCCTCTACAGGAGGCTGTACCTAGCCATTGGATATGGTCTCCAAGGGTTCTATGTCCACCTTGATTTACATTTTGGAAATATGTCATCCATGTTGGATCATGGGAACTTCTTGGGTTCCTGCCATTTGGAACTTTCTAGTGACAACCTTCAGTTCCCCATAACCCACCACTAAACACATCCATTCAATTTCCTGTACTTCTCCACTGTCTTGTCCCAAATCTGACTCTGCCTTCCTTATTCAATCCCCATTCTCTACCTTTAAGATCCTTCCCTCCCACTACCTACCTAGATTATTTTCTTACCTGTTCTGTGTCGGATAAAAGCATCCACACCTTGTTCTTCCTATTTCTTGGGTTTCATATGGTCTGTGATTTGTATGTATCCTGAGTATTCTGAGATAATTTTTTTGGGGGGGTGCTATCCACTTATCATCAAGTACATACCATGTATGTTCTTTGCAACTAGGTTACCTTCGTCAGGATAATATTTTCTAGTTCCAACAATTTGAGTTCAAAATCATGAAGTCATTGTTTTTAATAGTTGAATAGTTCTCAATTGTGGAAATGTACCACATTTTCTGTATCCATTCCTCTGTTGAGGGACATCTGTGTTGTTTCTTGCTTCTGGCTCTTATAAATAAGACTGCCTGGGCATTTTCTTATTGGACTTTGATTAATCAAGTTCTTAAAATCTATAAGCATTCTCCTAACATACATAAAACAGTTAGAGAGGGTGAAAAAAACCTACAAAAAAGTCTCCAGGCAACCCTTGGTCTATTACTTCATTTCTATTTCCATGCCACCCATTGAGGCTGCAGCTGCTCTCCCTTCAGAGGTGCCTTCCCCTGTTTTTGAGGAGGGACCTTTAGGTCATAGAATCTATTCCTCCCTCAGGTCTCTTAATAAAAGATCTGCTGATGTTTTATTGCCAGACAAGGAAGTCTACCTTGAGGAAAGGGCTGCCAAGGATCATGACACTGACTGGCCACACCATTTGTCATCTTTTCCCTCTAAACCCCCTCCATATATATGATCATTCTCCCTTTTGCACTGCTCCGGTTCTTGACTCACCTGACATTCCTAATACCATAGATTCAACCATAGGTTCTGCCATGGTCACTCTCTCACAGGACATTACTTCTCTAAGAGGTTTTCTTCAGCAGTGTAAGGAGCATCTGACACTTGTTAAAGAGTTGAGAGCTTTAGACTAAAAATACAGGAACTCCCCCTTTCTCTTCTTGTGGCTCCTGACCAGGAAGCCTCTGTGAGGCTAAAGGAGAATACTGCCTTTGTACCAAAAGCAAAAGCAAAACCAAAACTGGCCTTCCTGGTGATGCACAGCAAAACAAAGGAGAGCACTTTGTGTACCAAGGATGGTACACCTGAAGGTCAGGTTAAAAAGTGGGCGATCCATCCACAATAGAGCCACATAGCACAGGAGACACCTTTATGGACACTGAGACAGAGGAGGGAGATGAAGAGAAGGAACCTGGAGCAGCCTCAGGGGAGGGAGCCAAGGAGAGAACTATGGAAAGAGCCGAGGATATGGAGGATAAGGAAGCCACCCTTGCCCAGAGGTACCTCCACTTGAATTTTAAGCACATTAAAGAGTTAAAGACTGCCGTTTCTCTCTATGGACCCGGTAGCACCTTTCACTGTGTCCATTGTGGAAACTTTAGGAGACCAGTGGCTTACACCCAATGATTGGTACCTCTTAGGTGAGCCACCTTGTCTGGGGGTGATTATGTCCTGTGGAAAACAGAATTTGCAGAAAACTGCAGAGAGGTAGATGCTCGAAATATCGAAAGTAAAAATTCCAAAACGTGGACTAGAGATAAGCTTCTTGGGCAAAGTCCCTATGACACCAATGAGCAACAAGCTCTCTTCCTTCCCAGCTTGCTGTCACAGATAAAAAATGCCGGCGTAAAAGCTTGGAAGAGTCCCCCCCAAGGGCTCTGTTACTACTTCCCTTGCTAAAATTCGACAAGGGCCAGATGAACCTTACAGTGATTTTATCAGATGCCTTATGAACACAGCAGAGAGAATCATGGGGAAATATGAAAATGAAAGCGAATTTATTAAACATCTCACTTTTGAAAATGCAAACCTCACTTGCCAGGCTGCTATTAGACCACATGGTGCTGGCAAGGATATATCTGATTACATCAGGCTTTGCACTGGCATAGTTTCTGTGCACACTATAGGTATTGCAATTGGGAGAGCCATCAAGGGCACATACCTGAATAATTAACCCAGAACCCCTGGGACCTGCTACAATTGTAACCAACCTGGATATTTTTCTAGGGACTGTACAGCCCCTAGAAATGAGAGACAGCCTCAGCCTCGCCCACCTCCTCACTTCCCTAAATGCAAACATTGGGCCTCAGACTGCTACTCTAAGGTGGATTCTCAGGGTCGTACCCTGCCTCTGGTGCAGGGAAACTTCCAGAGGGGCCAGCCACTGGCTCCACAATGCAGACATACCCCTGGGGCTGACAGGTTGTCCCTCCAGGGGCAGAGCTCAAGCGTTGCCTCCCTCTGCCCTGCTACAGCAGGTAGCACAGGACTGGACCTTTGTTACTCCACGAGTTCAATACTAACACCTGAGATGGGTACCCAAGTCTTGAGTATGGAAGTTTTTGGCCCTCTGCCTCCTGGCACTTTGGTCTTCTTCTAGGTCGTGCCATCTCTACTTTTCAAGGTATAAATGTATTCCCTGGCGTGACTGATAATGATTATACAGGAGAAATAAAAGTTTTGGCTTCCTCTACTTCTGGTCCGATAAACACAGAATCGGGACAGAGAATTGTTCAATTACTACTGATCCCCTTCAGTTGCTCTGGTCAAAATTTTCTTCAACAATCTAGAGGTATAATTTATTTTGGCTCCTCAGATGCCTACTAGGTTCAACAGATTGCTCAAGATAGACCCTCACTCAAATTAAAATTAGATGGTAAAGCCTTCGAGGGCCTTATAGATACTGGGGCAGATACCACAATTATCTCTGAGAAGCATTGGTCCTCTACATGGCCCCTTAGGACTTCCCTGACCCACCTCAAAGGTATTGGGCAGTCTACCAACCCTCAACAGAGTTCTTAGGTTCTCATCTGGTCTGATGAAGAAGGTAACCATAGCACTGTTCAGCCTTATGTTGTACCAGACTTGCCGGTTAATCTCTGAGGTAGAGATATTCTTGCTCAGTTAAATCTTATTATATGCTGTACAAGTGATGTTGTGACCAGACTAATGTTGAGATATAGATTCCACCCTGGGCAGGAATAGGGAAAATTTTTACAAGGAATAAAAGAGCCTATAACTGTAACACAGAAATCTGATCACTCAGGCTTGGGCTCAGAAAATTTTTCCTAGGGGCCATTGGCTTCCCTGTTCTTCACACAGACAAAATCACTTGGAAATCTGATAATTTTGTGTGAGTTGATCAATGGCCGATGACTTCTGAAAAATTGGCTGTAGCTACCTTGTTAGTGCAGGAACAACTTGCCGCTGTTCATATTGAACCTACCACCTCCCCTGGAATACACCTATTTTTGTCATAAAGAAAAAGTCTGGTAAGTGGAGACTGTTACAGGATTTAAGAAAAATAAATGATCAAATGGTGGTCATGGTAGCCCTACAGCTTGGGTTGCTCATGCCTGTGCCATCCCTGCTGAGTATTATAAGGCAGTAATAGACCTTAAAGACTGTTTCTTTACCATTTCCCTACATCCTGAGGATAGACAGCTGTTTGCTTTCAGCCTGCCAGTTGTTAATTTTAAACGCGCTATGCCCCATTTCCAGTGGAGACTTCTTCCTCACGACATGGCTAATAGTACAACACTTTGCCAAAATTTGTGGCGCAGATAATTGACCCCCTTCATGATGAGTGACATTTTCTTTACATTATTCATTATATGGATGATATTTTGATAGAGGGGCCAAATAGCGCCCAACTATTTCACTGTTGTCAAGAATTGTCACAAAGACTGACAGCCAAAGGGCTTCAGATTTCACCAGACAAAATTCAGTTACAAGATCCTTATTTTTATTTGGGTTTTCAGGTCCAATATCAGAAAATTCTTACCCAGAAACCATGTCTTATAATAGATCATTTGAGAACACTCAATGACTTTCAGAAATTGTTAGGTGATATTAATTGGATAAGGCCCTAACTAAAGCTTACTCCAGGAGAGTTAAAACCACTTTTTGACATTTTAAGGGGAGATCCTGACCCTTCCTCCCCCCAAGCTCTCACACCAGAGGCTCTACAAGCTCTCCAGGAAGTTAATAAAGCCGTCCAAGCACAGGGTGTCTCTTTTATTTCTTATGATAAACCCTTTTCTTTTATCGTTTGTGACATGTTTCACATGCCCACAGGTATTTTTTGGAAGAAGGGCCGCTTCTTGAGGTACACCTGTCTGACTCCCCCTACAGAATTCTTGCATTGTATACTTCCCTAGTAACAGAATTGATTTTGCTAGGCCGCAAAGTTGTCAGTTTTTTGGTAGAGACCCAGATAAAATAATTGTGCCCTACTCAAAAGATCAAGTGAAATGGTTAATGCAGACAACTGATGATTGGCTTGTTATTTGCTCATCTTTTATGGGAATTATAGATAATCATTATCCTGCTGATAAGCTTCTCCAATTTTCGAGAATTCATCCCTTTTTGTTTACTAAAAGTACTTCTTCCCACCCTATAGCTGATGCCTGTTTGGTTTTTAAAGATGGCTCCTCTAATGGAATGGCAGCTTATGTTATAAATGGTCAGGCAAGGTCTGTTAAGTCCCCCGATTTATCTGCCCAGTTTGTGGAATTTTATGCTGTAATTCAGGTCTTTCAATTATTGAAGGATTGTTCCTTTAATCTGTATACTGATAGTGCTTATATAGCCAATTCTATTCCTGTCTTAGAAATTGTTCCTTTTATTAAGCCTTCTAAAAATGCTGCCCCTTTGTTTTCTCAACTTCAGAAATTAATTACATCCAGACAACATCCCTTTTATATTGGGCATGTTAGGGCACATTCTGATCTGTCCGGTCCCTTGTCTAAGGGGAACGCTTGTGCTGATGCTGCCACCCACCTCACTTTCCCTGCCCTTGTAAATAAAGTTGGTCAGGCGAAGCATGCTCATGCTATACATCATCTAAATGCCCAGACTTTGCGGCTGCTTTTTGGGCTGACTCAAGAACAGGCATGCCAGGTTGTCAAACAGTGCCCTGCTTGTGTCACACTGCTTCCTGTCCCTAACGTTGGGGTTAATCCCTGAGGTTTGGTTCCTAATGAAATTTGGCAAATGGATGTCACACACTTCGCAGAATTTGGCAAGCTTAAATACATTCATGTTACAATTAATACTTCTAGTGGATTCATTTTTGCCTCCATCCAGACAGTAGAGGTTGGAAAAAATGTCATTGCTCATGTGGTGAGTTGTCTCTCTGTTATGGGCAAGCCTAGAATTATTAAGACAGCCAATGGCCCTGGCTATACAGGCACTAAATTCCAACAAATTATGTCACAGGCATTCCTTATAATCCTCAAGGACAAGGTGTTGTTAAGAGTGCACATCAAACCTTAAAAGCTGCTCTTCACAAACTTAAAAAGGGTGACTTATACCCCACAAAAAGGTCCCCCAGAAATGTCTTGTATCAAACATTATTGTGCTCAATTTCTTGACTTTGGATATAAATGTAAAGTCAGCTGCTGACCGACACTGGAACCCAGGGACTAATAAGGACTTTGCCTCAGTTATGTGGAAAGATCCACTCACTTTTAAATGGAATGGGCCTGATCCAGTCCTTTTTTGGGCCTGAGGATCTGCTTTTATTTTTTTTATAAAAGAAGGGACCGCTTGGTGGCTGCCAGAAAGATTGATAACCAGGAAGTAGAAGTAACTAATAACCAGGAATCCAGGGAATGATTATTTCCCTGAGATCTCTCAATTTTCTGTCTTTCAGTGAAATGCCTGGCTCCAGATCATCGTGGATTGTCCTGTGGCTGACCCTTTGTATAGGCTACATTACAACACCAGGAGATCAAAAGGAGTCAACAGCGTCTACTACCTCATCATTCGCCTGGCAATTTTTCATGACAGAGAATTGGACTACCCATGACGGGACAAAGAAGTTTGGTCACTTCTTGGCCACCACTGACTGCTCAACCCAGGGATACCAATAGCCCATAGTACTGAGATTTGGCAGTTTTAATGCCCCCCCCCCCGACACATTAAGGCTGCTCCTGCCTTATGCTTCCTGTTTGAACAGACGCGCTCTTACTGTAAAAAATCTTGGGTAGATGTCCCTATAGGAGCTGTCGTATCCATGATGCTAAAAGGGTTGAGATAGACCAGGATGTTACTCAAAGCATACATATGGGGTCTAGCTTCTTTTGGTCTAAGCAATGTTATTCATGGGTCATTTGGGATCCATGGAACAGCCGCTGGACATCTCCAGTCAAGGGTGCTATGTACATGACCAGGCACTCAACGTGGCCTAGCAGCCACATTTATATTTGCTGCACCTATGTACGGGAGCAGACCACTCACTGTTCATGCTGCTTTTCAACACCAAGAGAAGCAGTTAGAGCAACAGCTTTCTGTGATCCCATCGCAGCGTCCATTCTCCTAGATTTCCTTCCTTCAAGAAGGACTGATGCTCGCCAATATCAATGGTGTGGGCAATGTGTCTGCATGTTTCCTTTGTGAGGCCTTGGGAAAGCCCCTATTAGTGGCCATCCCTTTCTCTGCTGAGTTTACTGATTCCTTTGCCAAGAACCAGAGGGAGTTCACTCCCATCTCTGGGGTCCCTCTGTTTAGTTCCCCTATTGTTTTTCAAATGCAGGCATCAATCTCTGCAATGTTACCCTCGCTCCTAAAAGGAATAGAGTGGCCCCTGCTGGCTTTTTCTCTTGGTGCAATGGTACATTGTCTAAAAACCTTACTGCCCCCCTTAGTGACAATTCATTATGCCTCCCTGTCACTTTGGTGCCTCAACTTACCCTGCTTACTCCTGCTGAAAATTTGCAAGGACATAGTGTTTGTTTGACTGTCATAATCGGGATATTTTCTTGGCCCTGATTGCAGGAGCATCTCTGGCTGCCTCTGTTATGGCCATAGGTATGGCCGGGGGAGCACTAGGATACTCCCTTATCGCTGTCAACAGACTTTCTCAGCAGTTCCAACAGACTATAAAGGCTTCAGCTGAATCTTTGTCATCCTTACAGAGACAGCTGACCTCCTTGGCTCAGGTAATGCTACAAAACCAAAGAGCCTTAGATCTGCTTACAGCTGACAAAGGAGGAACATGTTTTTTCCTGGGAGTAGAATGCTGTTTTTATGTCAGTGAGTCAGGTGTAGTGGAGACTCAAGTTGAGATGCTTCATATAATCAGTCTTGACTTATAGAAGCAGAAATTTTCCATTGCTGCAGACGATTGGTGGAAATCGTTCATGTTCTCTCTTTTGATGCCATTTGTTGGACCCTTGATTAGCCTTTTTCTTTTAGTCACCCTGGGAGCATTTGTTTTTAATAGGCTTGTAAAGTTTTCTAAACAGCAGATTGATTCCCTGGCATCTCGATCTATACAGGTACACAACCATCACCTTGATTTGATCGACCGAGGCACTGAGTTGCATGAGGCTACTGAGACTCCTATGTTATCTGCACAAAACTCATATTTGTGCACGACTGTTTGTGAGCAGCATGGGTACCAGGAGAGGTGCAAGGCTAACCACTGCAAGGGGAGAACCATGCATTCTGGCTCTATGTCCCTGTGGAGTAAACCTGATTGCAAAATGGTTGGTGTACAGAGGTGGTTCTTAATGAACATTAAGGCACCTAGACCTTTTCCTCTCAAAAAAGCACCATTCTTGGGTTATCTCAAAGATATAAGAGATTTCCTGGAGGAATCAGGGTCAATGCTCCCACTCCCTGGTCAATGCCCACTTGTCTTTAAGACAGGTTCTTGTTTGCTCACTGGCTATCAGATTACTTTTATAGTAAATACAAAGTTAGGAGATGCCGGGAACCAATGGATCTGCTGCTTTCTTATTAGCCTGAGAGACGCCATTTTTTTGTAGAAGTTAGGCTTGAAGGTAGAAGTAGGCCTGAGTTTCAGGTTCCTGAGAAATAGACTTTTGTTCAGGCTCTGTCTCCTAGGAGATGGATTCTTTCCTAGGTCAGGGTGACCCCCTTTGCAGTTAGGTGGTCAGCAGAGCATAGATGGTTGTCTTGGTAACATTTCCTGGTGGCTGGGAACCTGTACTCCTTGGAATCTCCCCACCCTTATAATGTTGTCTAAAGCCCCAATTACATTGTTTTAGAGTCCTTCTATATTGTTTAAGATTCTTATACTTCTTTCTCCTTGTTCCTCATTAAACTTGGAAATAAAGTTAATCTTTGGAGCTTGATCAGACATCCTGCCTTGCTCCCAGGTATCTCTGTCTCTTGCCTCATCTTTCATCCTTCAGTCCCCTCCTTAGTTTACATTGAACCCTGAGAGCCAGGGCAATGGATCAATTTGCATTGTTATATATACCAACAGCCAAGTGAAGGAACACCATTTGTTGAAAAATCTGTCTTTTTCCCACTGTATGGTTTTGGCTTCTTTGTCAAACATCAACTGACCATAGGTGTGTGGATTCATTTCTAGGTCTTGAATTCTATTCTATTGATCTGTCAGACTGTCTCATCACCAATAACATGCATTTTATATTACTGCTGCTCTGTAGTACAGCTTGAGGTCAGGGATGGTCATTCCTCCAGAATTTTATTTATTATTGAGAATAGTTTTTGCTATCCTGTTTTTTTTTTTTTTTTTTTTTTTTTTTACTCCAAATGAATTTTATAATTGTTCTTTCTTTCTCTGGAAAGAACTGAGTTGTGATTTTTATAGGGATTGCATTGAAGCTGTAGATTGCTTTTGGTAAGATGAATATTTTTAGTATGTTGATCCTGCTGATCCATGATCATGAAAGATCTGTCTATCTTCTCAGGTCTTCTTGGATTTCTTTCTTCAGAGACTTGAAGTTCTTATCATACAGATCTTTCATTTGCCTGGTTAGAGACACACCATACAGTCTATATTATTTTTCACTACTGTAAACAGTGTGGTTTAACTAATCAGTTGTTTCTCAGCCTGTTTATCCTTTGAGTAGAGGAAGGCTACTGATTTATTTGAATTATTTTTATATCCAGCCACTTTGCTGAAGTTGTTTTTTATCTATAAGAATTTTCTGGTGGAATATTTGGGATCACTTATGCATACTATCATATCATCTGCAAAGAGTGACATCTTGATTTATTCCTTTCCAATGTGTATCCCTTTGAACTCCTTTTGTTGCCCAATTGCTCTGGTTAAAATTTTGAGTACTATATTGAATAGATATAGGGAGAGTGAACAACCTTAACTTGTCCCTAATTTTATTGAGATTGCTTCAAGTTTCTCTCCATTTAGTTTTATGTTGGCTACTGGTTTGCTATATTGCTTTTATTATGTTTAGGTATAGACCTTGAAATCTTGATCTGTCCAATATTTTTAACATGAATTATTATTCTATTTTGTCAAAGACTTTTCAACATCTAATGAAAAATCCATGTGTTTTGTTTTTGATTGAGTTTATTTATAATGTGGATTACATTGATGGGTCTGTATACTGAAAAACAGAATATCTTTGATGAAGCTTATTTGATCATGGTGAGTGGTTCTTATTAAATTTTAAAAGGTCTTTAATTTCATTGTTTCTTCCCTGACCAGGTTATCACTGAGTAGAGAGTTGTTCAGCTTCCATTTGTATATGGGTTTTCCATTGATTTTTTTATTATTGAAGACTAGTCTTAGTCCTTGGTGATCTGATAGTATGCCTGGGATTATTTCAACCTTGATGTATTGGTTGAGGCTTGTTTTGTGTCTGATTATATGGTCAGTTTTGGAGAAGATACCAAGAGGTACTGAGAAGAAGGTATAATTTTGCACTTTAGGGTGAAATGTTCTGTAGGTATCTGTTAAGTCAAATTGATTCATAACTTTTGTTACTTTCACTGTTTCTGCGAGGTGTACTCCAGGCAAAGGTACAGACCAGAAGAAATGTGTGCCTCTCGCTGGTTGGGGTTTCCTACATCCCTTCGTACTGTGAGGTCTCTGGTGGCTGGGTTTGGGGCAGATATTGTGGCTTCACTTGAGATTATTGTGTCTCAGAGTTCCTGGGAGTCAAGCCAAGTCTAGTACACATTCTTATCCTTCTCCAGAGCAAATCAATGCTTGGGAAAACCAGTACCACAAACAGGAGCTAAAGCCACTAAGCAGTTCCAACTCTAGGCCATCTGTAGTTACAAGAAACCATTTAAAGCACCCCATTTCTCAGCATTTTTATCCTAAAGGGACATAGTCAGAAAACTGCACTCTCTCTAGGAGAATGTGTTTGTGCCTTTCACTGGAAATTCTTCAGTCAGTAAGCCTGCTGAAATGGAAATTTCTGGATATATCAGGTAATACAGACTCATGTAATTTTTTTTATAGATTTATTTATTTATTATATGTAAGTGCACTGTTGCTGTTTTCAGACATGCCAGAAGAGGGCATCAGATCTCATTACAGATGGTTGTGAGCCACCATGTGGTTGCTGGGATTTGAACTCAGGACCTTTGGAAGAACAGTCAGTGCTCTTAACCATTGAGCCATCTCTCCAGCCCATCATGTAATTTTTTGCTAAAAAGATTCACGTGGAATTTTGTTAAGACAGACTTAGTGTTCCTTGCTGAAACAAGACTCATGGAGGGACATGTGATGTTTGGAGAGATGATAAAAAGGACTCAACAAAGAATAAATTCTCAACAGAGGAGTCTTAAATTGTCCAGAAGCACTAACAGAAATGTTCAAATTCTAAGTTATCAGGGAAAAGCAAATCTTTAGAAAATTTGAAATATTTCTCCATGAAGACCCAGCTACACCACTCCTGGGCATATAACCAAAACACGCTCAACCATACCACAAGGATACATACTCCACTATTTTCCATCTGAAAGATGGAAACAACCCAGATGCCCCTCAATGAAAGAATGAATACAGAAAATGTAGTTCGTTTACACAATGGAATATTATTCATCTATTTAAAAAAGGCGATATGAAGTTTGCAGGTAAAAGATTGAAATTTAAAACTATCATCACACAGAATACCTATGATACAACTCACATACCTTATGAACATTAACAAGAAAGGAGGCCCACAGATGAATAATTCCCACTTAGAATGGGAACATATAATCATGGGAGGCAGAGATATGGAGAGACCTGGATGGGGAAGAGGGAGGGGGAGGAGAAAAGGGGGACTGAATCAGGTATGGGGGACAGGAGAGATTCCAAGAGATCCAGGAAGTTGAATAAAAATATGCAGTTGCTGGTGGAATAGGGTTAGGGGGTTCTTCTTGTTAGTATCAGAGAACTGGGATGTGGTTCTTACAGACAGAAGCCTAGCAGGACGGTCATCTGAGAGGGACTGCCAGCAGCACGTACTTACATCTAACTATTGGACTGAGGTCAAGAACCCCTATGGAAGTGTTAGGGAAAGGACTTGAGGAGGTAAAGTGAATTGCTACCCCATAAGAACAGCAAATCAACTAACCCAGACAACTCTGAGTTTCCAGAGAATAAACCACAAACCAAAAAGTATACATTGCATGTGGTTCTACTATACAAAATTTTAGTAAATAATTTGATGTTCAGAAAAGCACACTCTTTTTTTTTTCTGATATTTACTTTATTTACATTTCAAATGTTTTCCCCTTTGGAAATGCCCCATGCCATCCCCCATCCACCTGCCTCTATGAGGGTGCTCCTGCACCCACCCACCCACTCCCATCTTCCATCCCAAGCATTCCCCTACACTGAGGCATCTAACACCCTCAGACCCAAGAGCCTCTCCTCCCACTGATGGCCATCAAGGCCCTCATCTACCACAAGAAAGATTTTGTGATTAGTGAACAAGAACAATGTCACACCTACTAGCGCTATCTGACTTAACTCTCTTGCTAGAACTAGGCAATTGATCAAAGTAATGATTAATTTCTTGTAACCATTATTGCACTCAGTTTCGACATATGATTCAATGAAAACATTGGTTATCAGGAGATGTGTATCCTGAGGATTTTCAGTAGAAATGACTGACTGTTTTTATATAAAAGATTAGATTTGTGGTTCTTTTAGATTTGCATAACATTCCTTTTTAAGACAAATAATAAAGCAATTGATACTTTTGTTGTAATCATACATTGCAGCCTGCCGGTAAAAAGAAAATGGTTTATAAAATAACCTAGCCTTCTTATACCTTTTTGATCTATAAGAAGTTACTTAGATAAGAATGTGAGTTGGTTAGTTGAAATGATTTTTTTGTTCACATATAAAATATATAATTTTTTGATGTAAATAATTGGGGAATATATTTTTAAAAATCATCATTCCCTACAAAATATAGAACGTAGACATTTTAAATTTTATGCAACTTTAAATATTTAGTTGGGTTATGTGAATTGTAGGAGAAAAAATAAAATTTTTGGAGCTTGTTTTGCCTCATCTACTGACTGTGAGTGTTTGTGTGTGTGTGTGTGTGTGTGTGTGTGTGTGTAAGAGAGAAATGGGGAGGGGGATATTATTTTCCCTGATTTTTACTTGTCACCATCCCCCAAAGAGTACAAATAACCTGTTGAGGGGCCACAGATAATTCTTGCCCCGTTGAATTAAGCTTTTCTTCCTCATAGGAAATTCTGCTGAAAAGTCAATCATGAATAGTAAGCCTTCAACTCAGACTACCCCAACCTGACAAGGACGTTTTTCAACATTTCCTTTTATGATATTTTTGGAAACTTTCTTAAATAAACTACACAACAACAACAACAACAACAACAACAACAAAATAATTGAAATATCTGATAACCTTAGGATCTTTATACAATTATAGCTGCTACATTACCAAATACACAAAATATTCACATTCATGATAGGGTAATGTATGTGACGTGGATAATGGCTCCTGAGAGAATCCACTTCATGATGTGCATTGGGTACTTTACTGAAAACACTTTTGAAATATTGAGATCAATGCAATCATTGATGAATCATACAAAATTTATAGTAATAATTTTCAAAAATTGTTGGGTCTGAAAAATTCCTGAGCAAAAATGTGAATACTTTCTGTTTACGCAATTGAACTGACCTCAAATTTTAATTCCACTGAGTCATTAAGATTAAATAACACAATATTTCTACTTCTAATGATATCAAGGTTACGTTTGGGGCATACATCAATAAGATAAGACAAAAAAAAAAGAGGAGAAATCTTTAAAATATTATTAGAGTTCATTCAATTTTTATAATAAGGATTTTACAGTGCTGAAATGGGAAACAAGGTTATGATTTGCTCTAATTTTAGGTCATTATCACAGGAACCAATTTACCTTTTTCATATACATATTCTATATATTTAGCAGAAATTTGAAAGTACTGAGTCAACTTCACATACTTTTCCTTCATTTCTTCAGAAATGTTTGTTCTTGTTGCTACATTTCATGTAGGAAAAGCTAAAAGGGACAGCACCTATAATATTAGTTGGTAAATCCTGCTACATCACCCTACACCTGGTACTAAATTTTCCACTCAGGGAAATATTCTGAAGTCAGGTCAGACATTATTTCTGGAGATGAGATAATAAGTTTCCATCCCATTTTATCTATGATACTGATTTAAAATCAGAAATATTAAAATTATTATTAAATTATTTTTCTTTTACAATTTAGCTTGAATTTTAGATGTTAGTGATTATACTTGAAATCACTTGAGCAAATACTTCCCTCACAAGTATGTCAAGAAACAAAATTCAGGGACATAGTAATATTTCAATTAATGAATAGAAAAACAGTGTGTTTTCTCATTAACATACTCAGTTCTTCTTTCTGCTTCTGGAAGATTTTCCTATAATGAAGAAATTGGGCTTCAATTAGGATAGCTGTGTTTGAAACAAAATGTATCTCAGCATCAAAATCACTTTGGCCTTGGAATAAAGAAATTTTCCTTCATTACAATACAATGCAGATTTTCATTTATTTATTTATTTATTTATTTATTTATTTATTTATTTATTGTTTGAGTTTGAGGTTTTAATGCAGTTACAATGTTTTGAAACTTCCCTTTCTTCCAATAAAGTTGAGTGTGTGCCCATCACCTCTGTCATTCAAATTCATGGAGCATATTTTTACTGATTATCATTGCATGCTTATATTCATCATTATTTGCACAAGGTTTTTTGTTTTTTGTTTTTTTGTTTTTTTGAGTCAGGGTTTCACTGTGTAGTCCTGGCTGTCCTGGAACTCACTCTGTAGACCAAGCTGGCCTCAAACTCAGAAATCTGCCTGTCTCTGCCTCCCAAGTGCTGGGATTAAAGGTGTGAGCCACCACTGCAAGGCTATTTGCACAAGTTTTAATTTATATTTTACATTATACAAATTATGTATCATATTTCTATCTAAAATAATAATTTGTATCATTATTTTATTATATTTCTTTGCAAAGGCATAGTAAATATTTTCAGCAAAATCATAACATATAACTATCCTAAATTATGGAATGCCTATTTAAATGTCAGAGCCATTTAGAGCACCACACATAAGAGATCAGTAAAAAGTTTTGCCTTAACACATAAAAAATTAAATTGCTGAATACTTAGAACAAGTAAATTATATTGAACAAATAAATCACATATAAAGTCAGGCCCATCAGGATAACATTAGATTTCTCAACAGAATTTTAAAAGGGCAAAAGGATTTTTTTTTTTTTTGGTGTTTTCGAGACATGATTTCTCTGTATAGCCCTGGCTACCCTGGAACTCACTCTGGCCTCAAACTCAGAAATCCACCTGCCTCTGCCTCCCAAGTGCTGGGATTAAAGGCGTGCGCCACCACTGCCCGGCTTTTTTTTTTTTTTTTTTGATGGGCAAAAGGAGTTTTAACTATGAATTTAAAAAGATGGCAACTACCAACTCAGACTATACCTTTGAAAGCTACTCTTGAAGCTTCTGCAGTCATTCTTGAAGGATAAAGGAAAACATTTCATGATGATAACAATCTGAAGGAAGTTATCACTACTAAGTCTGCCCTATCAAAGATGCTTGAAATATTGTTCAGACTGAGAAAGTACAAATACATTCAACACAGTGATAAACCAAGCCAGTTTTGAATAATGGTTAACCAAGAAAGTAACAAGAATTGTCAAGTACTACAAAACCAAAAATATCATAGAAAAATTATATATCTTTCAAGAAAGAACTGAAAATATTTATTACCTCTATATTCCAAAGCAAAGGACACAGATATGTGTCAGTAAGATGACTAAGTGCTTTCAAACCTTGCAAGCTGAGATAAATAACACAAGACTTCAAAAGAAGATCAACTCTTCTTATCTCCACATGATAGATAGATAGATAGATAGATAGATAGATAGATAGATAGATGATAGGTATATTATAGATGATAGAGGGAGGGAGAGGGAGAGGAAGAGGGAGATATGATAGATAGAAAGATAGATAGATAGATAGATAGATAGATAGATAGATAGATAGATAGATAGATAGATAGATCATAGATAGATATATACATATATATATATATATTAGTACATACATATGTACATGCACACACATACATACATAGATTCACAGGTAGAGGGTGAATAAATAGATATTTAAAGTTTACAAGTCACAAATGAACATATTGAATTAAAGGGCAAGATGCGCATACTACTTGACTGAAAGAAAGATACCTCATTTGGAAACAAAAACAAAAAACAAAAAAAAGAAACCTAAGACTCTGCATTTGGCCAGAAGAGGTGGAAAAAGGTATTCTTATAGAACAGCCCTAGGAAACAAGAAGGTATATTGCTTTTCTAAAATCTGGCAAATAGACTTTAGCCCAAAATCATTCCAAATAAACCCAGAATTTTAAAAAATCACTTCCTGGATGGTACTGAAGAGAACATTACTATTCTAGATACATATTCTTCAAACACAAGTACATAAAATTTCTAAAAAAAAATGTAACAAACTGTTAGAGTTAAAGTCAGAAATGAACCCCAGGGCAATAATATTAAAAGACATTGTATTAGTCAGGGTTCTCTAGAGTTACAGAACTTATATTTAGTCTATATATAGTAAGGGAATTTGTTAGTGACTTACAGTCTATAGTCAAACTCCCCAACAATGGTCAGCAGTAGCTGTGAATGAAAACTTAGTCCCACAAAGCTCGCAGGCAAAGAAGATTGAATCTTCCTCCTTCCAATGTCCTTATGTAGATCTCCAACAACAGGTGTGGCCCAGATTAGAGGTGTGCGCACCACCATAGCTGAAACTTGTGTCTTCCTGTCTCAAGATCCAGATCACAGGTGATCCTTCTATTTATGGATTATAACTCACTCCAGATATAATCAAGGTGACAATCAGAAATAGCCACTACAATCCATCCCTTATCAACTTGACAGAAATAATACCTCATATCCACATGAAACAAAACAAGAACATAGATACACTTAACATGATGTAACTATTCCTCATACAATCGCAAACACATTTATAAACTTACAATGAGGCAGTATCCCTGGGAACATTCCTTTAATATCTCAACTTAAATACCAACTGATATTAAAGAAATTGGAAGACAAATGTGTTCTTAACAAAATACAACAGAAGCATTCATATTACATATAGTCCTTGTTTCTGCAGCTGGTTACGTGGTCATAGCTGGTATTTATAACTACCTTCCTCTACTACCCATTCTGTATTTCCTACACCCTTTGAAAGCACCTCAGCAGGTCTTGGATATTTTCCTGGAGGAGTGACCCATATCTTCATTCCTGATGGGTCTGCATTCTTTGTCAATCTGCTTGAATTAGGCTATTGTAGTTTCCCATTGACTTTAATCACAGGACATGGTAGTATTAAGAGAAGCCCTAAGGGATCTCCTGCACTCTAGACATATTCCTTCTTACCTCCATTGTGGAGAGGCAATCCAATTTCCCCATGGTAATCTAGCTATATCACCCCTCCTAACACTCTTATTCCTTTCTTAGCCTGCTGGTTTAAGGGCATTAGAAGCCCAAAATGATCAGGGGGAAGTCTGACCTTCCAGTTCAATGAAATGTTTGTTGTAACTCCTGGTAGGAGCACGCCCCCCTCTGGAACCAAAACTTCTAGGCCAGCAGAACCTAGAGTTGTGGGGACAGGAAGCAAACATTTTCCTAGAGGGTCAAAAGGAGTGATAGTGAGTGGAACAATTCCCTTTTCCACCCCTTGATTCCTGGACCCATGGATCCTGGCTATGGTAGAAGCTGTACCATATATTGGATGCTGATTCAAAGCATATACTGCCTCCTGAAGAACTCTACCCCAACCTTCCATTCTGCTGCCACCTAATTTGCACTGTAACTGTGTCTTCAAAAGGTCATTCCATCTTTCTATCAGACCAGCTGCTTCAGGATGATGGGGAACATGGTAAGAGCAGTGAATCCCATGATCATGGGCACACTGTCGCACTTCTCTGGCTGTGAAATGAGTTCCTTGGTCAGAAGCAATATTGTGTGGAATAGCATGACAATGAATAAAGCATTCTGTAAGTCCACAGATGGTAGTTTTGGAAGAAGTATTACGTGCAGGAAAGGAAAATCCATAACCAGAATAAGTATCTACCCCAGTAAGAACAAAACGTTGTCCTTTCTGGAGGAAGTGGTTCAATGTAGTCAACCTGCCACCATGTTGCTAGCTGGTCACCTTAAGGAATGGTGCCATATCTGGGGCTCAGTCTTGGTCTCTGCTGTTGGCAGATCTGGCATTCAGCAGCAGCTGTAGCCAGGTCAGCCTTGGTGAGTGGAAGCTCATGTTGTTGAGCCCAAGCATAACCTCCATCTCGGCCACCATGGCCACTTTGTTCATGTGCCCACTGAGTAATGACAGGGATGGCTGAAGAAAGTGGCTGACAGTCCACAGAACGGGTGATCTTATCCACTTGATTATTGAAATCCTCCTCAGCTGAAGTCAACTTTTGGTGAGCATTTACATGGGATACAAATACCTTTACATCCTTTGCCCATTTGGAGAGATCTATCCACATACTTCTTCCCCAGATGTCTTTCTCATCAATTTTCCAAACGTGATATTTCCAAATCCCTGACCATCCAGCCAATCCATTGGCTACAGCCCATGAGTCAGTGAACAATCATACATCTGGCCATATCTTCTTCCAAACAAACTGTAATACCATGTGTACTGCCCGAAGTTCTGCCCACTGTGAAGATTTTCCTTCACCTGTATCTTTCAAGGTTGTCCCATAAAGGGGTTGTAATGCTGCAGCTGTCCACTTCTGGGAGGTGCCTGCATAACGTGCAGAGCCATCAGTAAACCAGGTCCTAGTCTTCTCTTCTTCTGTCAGCCGATCACAGGGAACACCCCATGGGACTATAGGCACATACTTGGGAGCAGATGGCATTGTTACAGGAGTAGAAACCATAGGCATTTGAAAAACTTCTTCATGTAACTTGCTTGTGCCTTCAGCACCTGCTTGGGCTCGGTCATGGAAGTACCACTTCCACTTGATGATAGACTGCTGCTGTGCATGTCCTACTTTATGACTTGGAGGGTCTGATAACACCCAGCTCATGATGGGCAGTTCAGGTCACATGGTATCCTATTGTCAAATGTTCAGTTTCCACTAAGGCCCAACAGCAGACCAAGAGCTGTTTTTCAAAGGGAGAATAGTTGTCTGCAGATGATGGTAGAGCTTTGCTCCAAAATCCCAAAGGTCTCTTCTGTGATTCACCTACAGGAGCCTGCCAGAGGCTCCAAACAGCATCTCTATCTACCACTGACACCTCAAGTACCATCGGGTCTGCTGGATCATATGGTCCAAGTGGTAGAACAGCCTGCAGAGCAACCTGGACCTGTTGAAGAACCTTCTCCTGTTCCAGATCCCACACAAAGCTAGCAGCTTTCCAAGTCACTGGGTAAATGGGCCTGAGTAACACACTCAAGTGAGGAATGTGCTGTCTCCAGAATCCAAATAAACCCATTAAACACTGTATTTCTTTCTTGGTGGTAGGAGGGGACAGGTGCAATAATTTATCTTTTACCTTAGAAGGAATATCTCTAAAAGCCCCACACCACTGGACTCCTAAGAATTTCACTGAGGTAGATGGTCCTTGAATTTTGGTTGGATTTATTTCCCATCTTCTGATACGCATATGCATTACCAAGGAGTCCAAAGTGGTTGCTACTTCCTGCTCACTTGGTCCAATCAGCATAATGTCATCAATATAGTGCACCAATGTGATATTTTGTTGAAGAGACAAACGATCAAGATCCCGTCTAAGTTATGACAGAGGGCAGGAGAGTTAATATATCTTTGAAGCAAAACTGTAAAAGTATACTGTTGGCCTTGCCAACTAAAAGCAAATTGCTTGTGGTGGTCCTTATGGACAGTCACTGAGAAGAATGCATTTGCTAGATAATTAGCTGCATACCAGGTACCAGGAGATATGTTAATTTGCTCAAGTAACGAAACTACATCTGGTACAGCAGCTGCAATCGGAGTGACTACCTGATTTATTTTTTGATAGTCAACTGTCATTCTACATGATGTATCTGAATTCTGCACTGTCCAGATAGGAGAGTTAAATGGAGATGTGGTGGGAACCACTACCCCTGCATCTCTCAAGTCCTTGATAGTGGCAGTAATTTCTGCAGTTCCCCCAGGAATATGGTACTGTTTTTGATTCACTATTTTTGTTGGCAGAGGCAACTCTAACAGATTCCATTTAGCCTTTCCAACCATAATAGTCCTCACTCTACATGTCAGGGAACCGATATTAAAATTCTGCCAATTTCTAAGTATATCTATCCCAATTATACATTCTGGAATTGGGGAAATGATTGCAGGATGTTTTCAGGGACCTACTGGACCTACTGTAAGTAGGACATCAGACAAAACTCCATTAATCACCTGTCCTCCATAAAGCCCCTACTTTAATTGGAGGGCCACAATGTTTCTTGGGATCCCCTGGGATCAAGATCAATTCAGAGTCAGTATCCAATAGGCCCCTGAAAGTCTGATTATTTCCTTTCCCCCAGTGTACAGTCACCCTTGTAAAGGTCATAGATCCCTCTGGAGAAGGACTGGAGAAAGACTAACAGCAAAACTTTTAGTTGTCTTATCAAGATCCTTCCTCAGGGGAACCTGGCCACTCCTTCATCCAAGGGTTTCTAGGTCTGCAAACTGGCTCAAGTCTGGAAATTGATTCACTGGCCGAGATTGCCTTTTGTCAGGATCCAATGTAGCCTTTCTTTCATTTGTTTGAGAATTTTTTTGCTTATACAGACCAAACAGATATGCAATAGGCTTCCTATGTATTTCATACCTGGAAACACCATGACTGATAAGCAAGAACCGAAGGTATAAACGAGTCATGCCATTATAAATTTCAATTCTCCTGTGCTGACCATCACAGTATATGTCATTATAAATGTTGTTTTGTCTATGATGTCCATTATAATAACTACGACCACCTTGTCTCTATCGATTCAATGCTGCCACCTGGCTCTTGTTACCTTGAGGCCCAATTAAACCCACTGCATTTAATTCATCTAATTGCGCAGCAGCATCTCCAACGCTAAGTTCTGGCACAAGGAAAAGGGCAAGAACAAAACTCTTCAAATGTGCTGGTGCCCCTCTCATCAGTTTGCATCTTATAAGATTGGTGAAGCGCATATCCTCTAGGCCTTCCCATTGTGGAGAATTAGGTTTTAAGCAACATATCCACTCTAGGATTGCAATTTCCCTGAGCCTTAAAATCCCTTCATCAACACCAAACCAAGGGATGTCAGGAATCTCCAACTCCTTTTCAGTAGGCCATCTTTTGATAAACACTTCAGCCAACCATTCAAACAAACTTCTGACACCTTTTTTAACTGTACAAGCTTCCATATTAAACCTTGAATCTCCACTCAGAGGACCCATGTTAATAAACTCAGCCTGATCTAGTTTTATGTTCCTTCCACCATTATCCCACACCTTTACAGTCCATTTCCACACATATTCTCCAGACTTCTGCTTGAATGAATTAGCAAACTCATTAAGCTCCCAAGTAATGTAACGCACCTCCTCATGGACTACACTTTCTACCTCCCTTCTAGGGGCCTGTTTTGCCTTGAGTCTGGTTATAGGTCTAGAAGAAACTATTGGTTGACCTTGATACACATCAATATTATCCTGTCTGGCATTTTCTTCAGCAAAAGTCATTGCTGGTTTATCAGACTCTGGGGAATTAATTTCCTGATGTGGAGAAGGTGTTACTTGAAGGAGTGAGGCTGAGGATACTACTTCCTCAGGTGGGGTAAACCATTGAGAATCTGAAGATTCAGAATTCTCAGCTACAACAGGGTCTTCCCACACATCCCCATCCCAAGTTATAGGATCCCATTTTTTTGCCAAGTATTGCCCTTATTTTAACTGCTAATACCCTCTGAGGTTGAGACCTGAACTTTCCCTTCAATTCAGCCAACCTTATGAGGGATTCAGTTTGATTTTCTGCAACCTGATCTCTTTGGAGAGAAGATTCTCTTCAAGGACATACTTAGCAACTTTTAGATTGCTCACTTGCATCTGAATCCGTTCAATTTTACTATACAATTCCTTCTTTTCCTTCATCATCTTTTCCAGAGATACTAAAAGCAACCAGCCAGCAAAGTGATTTTCAAATTCTTTTCGCCATATTGCAAAAAGTTTTGAGCACACAATCACCCAATTCATCAAGATGCCCAATGGCACCAGCTTCTTAAGTTTAAAATATATTTCCAACCACAGGTCTTCAATATTCTCCAAGCTCCCAGAAGAGGGCATATCTGGAGAGGTTTCAGCAGTTGAAGGTGCTGGTGAATTATTAAACCAACTCTAGATTCTTAAAAAATTCATCCTTATACTGTTTTCTGCTACTCTAGAGCCACTCCCAGTACCAACTTCTGTGTTAGCCAGGGTTCTCTAGAGTCACAGAACTTATATGTAGTTTCTATATAGTAGGGGAATTTGTTAATGACTTGCAGTCTATAGTCAAACTCCCCAACAATCGTCAGCCTTAGTTGTGAATGAAAACCTGAGGATCTAGCAGTCGCTTAGTCCCACAAGGCTCACAGGCAAAGAAGATTGGATCTTCCTCCTTCCAATGTCCTTATGTAGATCTCCAACAGCAGGTGTGGCCCAGATTAGAGGTGTGTACATCACCACACCTGCAACTTGTGTCTTCCAGTCTCAAGATCCAGATTACAGGTGAGCCTTCTAATTCTGGATTATAATTCACTCCAAATATAATCAAGCTGACAATCAGAAATAACCACTACAAATATGTTTTTCCATTTTCTCTGAAACTCAGAGGATACTGTGGCAGTGAGGACCAAAAGATATGGAGAAGGGCTATGACATTCTATCTCCTTGCTGACAATACCACTGAGATCATCCCAGCCACTGTGGGTACCTGAACTATAGCTAAACAAGAGTTGACTGGTTCACAGGCAATCATGGATTGGAGAAGATTCCACAGGATCTTATTCCCTTTGTTGAGTTATTGACGGCTGATAGACTGTGGAAGAACAGAAGTTACTGTCTTCAGTTGTATTATTCACCACATTTATATATTCACTGTGAGCCCACCAGGCTCAAATGCATAATTCCAAACTCTTATTCACACAGCTTTTCTGTTAAGCTTAGTAGGCAACAAGACAAAAAGAAATGAATGTGGAAAAAGATTTGTAGAGAAGAGAAGGTATGGGAAGGAGATAAGAGAAGATGGAGAGTGAACATAATCAGAATACATTACAGATGTATGGAATTCTCTAAGAACAAATCTAGCAAAAGTTATTAGAAGTGGGCTATGACACTGATCACAAATTTCTCAAACAAAGAAGCACAAATTATTAATATTTTTTTAAGTGTTTGACCTTCTCAACTGTCATAAAATTGCTAATTAAAACTACTTTGAAATTCCATCTCAGGCCAGTGGAAATGGCCAACATCAAGAATAAAAATGACATCAAATGCTGTGGAAAGAGAAATGCTATTTGACAGTTGGTGAGAATGTAAGCTGGTATAGCCATTGTGGAAATCAGTGCGAAGTTTTCTTAAAATTCTAAAACTAAAACTTTCATTATTACTCAAGTACAGTACTTCTTTGAATGTTCTCAAAGACCTCCACACTATCACAGAGACGTTTGCTGATACATGTTTACTCCTGCTCTGTTCATTGTAGCAAGGAAATGAGCCGACCTCACTATCCATCAAAAGATAAATGTATTCTTTAGGTGTGATACACATATACTTGGATCTATTTAGCAGTAAAGAAAAAAATGAAGTCATTCAGTTTTCTAAAAAATGCATTATGCTGGCAAGTATATCAACTAAGGTAATTCAGGTCTAGAAAAAACACAAAAGTTCCCTCTCGTGGGTGAACTGTAGATTCCATTTTCTTCTACATGAATGTAATAGTAAGAGGATAGTTATCAGGAAACTAGTAAGTGGCTAGGAGAGAGATAAAAATTATTTTGTGCAGAAAATCACCCTATAATTTAGTCTCAAGAAATGTTATCTGTATTTATTTAAAACTTGAAAAGTCATGATCATTTATTAGATATAGCTGATTATTGATCATACTCTTAGGCATCACTGCTCAAGTTCACTCCAGCTATGTTCCTCTTCCTAGGAGTAGTACTGCTAAGAATATTGTGGTGTCATGTCTGCACATATCTACACCTTCACCTGTTTTCATTGAGTTTCATTCTTGTTTAATGCCTTCAATCTTTTACTATAAAAAAACCCAAACTAATAAGAAACTTTTACGAGACAATTCCCATTTATACCTTCACAAAAAGGACTCTAGGTCACTTTCCTAATCCCATATAGAATTGACTCAGGAGATCCAAAGATAGCAAGAAGCTAGTCTATGCAGGCAAGTTTGCTTATATGACTCTTCAATTTATAACTTTTTTTTAGAAGGGTCTTTCATTAAATCTAGAGCACACATTTTATGCTATACTGGCTAGCGAGTGACCCCACAGTACTTTCTTTCTCTACATCTTCAGCAATTGGACTAAAACTGTGCACCACCACACGTGTATGTATTGGGGTTCTAAAGTCTGTTGCTCATACTTGCACACCAAACACTTTAGCCACCGAGTCATGTCCATATCCCTGTTTTAATGTTCATATTTAAGTTTTCATCCAGAACTCATTTTTAGTATGATGTGAAACATAGATCAGGTAGGCATTAAGCACAACACTGATGATTTGCTATAAATATGTCATCTTTGCTGCTAAACTATCATCATATGGAATGAAACACTATCATCTCCATCTTAATTTGTTTATAAATATTTCTTCTTTACTAAGATTGTATTTGAGGACCTTTTTCCTCAGCAGTTTCTCTGAATGCCTAACACAACCATAATTTTTCTTTACATTCTGCATAAAAGTCTATGTTCATTGTTTGATTAACAACTCTCATGTTGATATAAACCATCAGCTGACACCTTGAGAAAACAGCTGTTTCTGAAATTGAACCTCCGGTG